>OW388083.2:54981716-55361072 GCA_936449025.2 Sarcophaga subvicina | reverse complement strand
CACGCGTTTGGTTTTATTTGTTTACTTTCATTGTTTAATTGTGCCGTAGGAGATATCAATGCAATAAATTTTTGTTTCTATTTTGCCTCAATTTTGGTGAAAGTACACTGTAAATCGAATAATAATAAAAGTTAAAAGACATGTTTAAACACGCAGTTGGTTTATAACACTCACAGTTTTTTTTCATATATTTATTACGCCATGTGAGTTGGCCCAAAAAAATATTTGAGAAATTTAGTAACAAACAATATCCGCGCATGTACGATGAATGGCTTGCGGCAGTAACAATTTAAACGCACAATATTTATAAAAATATTATTTTGTTTATTGATTTTTTATGTTACATATTATTTCTCATTCATTTTTTTAACATGATTGAATACAACCAAGTTTTTGTGCAACGTTATTAAATTTTTTAGTCGCTGTAGTCTAGTAGGTTGCGTGTTGGCTAAAGTACGGCCACGGTTCAAACCCCAAGTCAGACATCAAAAAAAAACTCTGAGAGTAAATAAAATTGTCATGAAAAGTTTCTCAAAAAATCTGTCGTTCGGAGTCGACTTTAAACTGTACGTCCCGACACTTATGTATAAAATTAACACACACAACATAAGTGGTCTGAGAAACTAGGTCCGTAATACTGACTGAAGGGTTGTAATGACCAATTATGTACATGTGTATGTATTAAATTTTTCTAAAATACTACAAATTAGTAGATTCAACGAATTGAATGGTGACTAGAACGTATCTGTGGTATATCTCATATTTGCATATGCTTTTTATTAAATTAAAAAAGATGTTATTGATTTGTAGTACAATCAAGAACGTTTGAAGAGCAAAACATTTATGAAAAAAATATAACATAGAAATTATTGGAAAGAAGAATTAAGATTACAACTTTGTATTTAGACTTTTTTCTTTGACTGTAAGTGTAATCTTTTCCCTAAAGAAAATTAGCCCGAGTCCAAAATAAATCTTGCTATTACAGATAACTTTATATTAAAGAGCTCGGTCAAAGACATCAGAAAGTATTGACCTCTTATTGTCCCTCCGTTTTTTATGACAACAGTAGGGCGCTGACACATGAGGTGAAATATAGCCTCATCCTCCTCCTCAAACCCACAGCTCATGCACAAGCCATTTACCGGAATGTCGAGTCTTTCGGCATATCAACCAATAGAACAGTGTCCCATAAGAATCACTATTGTACGACGAATGGTTATGCGATTTAAGGACAGAAGTAAGTCAGACCTTTTCCCGTTCAGACGTATCTAGCAGAATCTAGCAATATTGTTGCCAACGAGATTTAACTTCCCAACAATAATTTATCCACACTTATTATAGGGAAGTTAACTGCCCTGTAAAATGTCAGATTTTGTGAGCTCTGTACTGGCTCTAGACAGCATCATCAGCAATGGAATTTTCAACGATATCCGTATGTCTCGGAACCCATATAAGAGTTAATTTTGAGTTATCCGAAATTTTTCTGAGAAATCATTGGCATTCATAGACAAGGACGGACGTTAAAACTACGTTTGATAGACGTTCAACCTGGCTGTCCGAGTAAAACAAGAGATTTTCAGGGAAAAACCCGCCACTCAACAAACATTGAGCCGCTTTCAAAATAACCGTGATTTCTGCTAGAAATACACTGCAGTGGTCAGGTAGCCTCTAAGAAAGTTTAATTTCAGAACCGCAGCCAAGCATCACATTGAGAACCTACGGATCTTCTGACCAGAGCTCCGAACTTGAAATTCTAAAATCGAATGTTCTATTTAGAAAGTTGTAAGGAATCAGGAATAAGCTCAATGTTTGTTGAGTGGCGGGTTTTTCCCTGAAAATCTCTTGTTTTACTCGGACAGCCAGGTTGAACGTCTATCAAACGTAGTTTTAACGTCCGTCCTTGTCTATGAATGCCAATGATTTCTCAGAAAAATTTCGGATAACTCAAAATTAACTCTTATATGGGTTCCGAGACATACGGATATCGTTGAAAATTCCATTGCTGATGATGCTGTCTAGAGCCAGTACAGAGCTCACAAAATCTGACATTTTACAGGGCAGTTAACTTCCCTATAATAAGTGTGGATAAATTATTGTTGGGAAGTTAAATCTCGTTGGCAACAATATTGCTAGATTCTGCTAGATACGTCTGAACGGGAAAAGGTCTGACTTACTTCTGTCCTTAAATCGCATAACCATTCGTCGTACAATAGTGATTCTTATGGGACACTGTTCTATTGGTTGATATGCCGAAAGACTCGACATTCCGGTAAATGGCTTGTGCATGAGCTGTGGGTTTGAGGAGGAGGATGAGGCTATATTTCACCTCATGTGTCAGCGCCCTACTGTTGTCATAAAAAACGGAGGGACAATAAGAGGTCAATACTTTCTGATGTCTTTGACCGAGCTCTTTAATATAAAGTTATCTGTAATAGCAAGATTTATTTTGGACTCGGGCTAATTTTCTTTAGGGAAAAGATTACACTTACAGTCAAAGAAAAAAGTCTAAATACAAAGTTGTAATCTTAATTCTTCTTTCCAATAATTTCTATGTTATATTTTTTTCATAAATGTTTTGCTCTTCAAACGTTCTTGATTGTACTACAAATCAATAACATCTTTTTTAATTTAATAAAAAGCATATGCAAATATGAGATATACCACAGATACGTTCTAGTCACCATTCAATTCGTTGAATCTACTAATTTGTAGTATTTTAGAAAAATTTAATACATACACATGTACATAATTGGTCATTACAACCCTTCAGTCAGTATTACGGACCTAGTTTCTCAGACCACTTATGTTGTGTGTGTTAATTTTATACATAAGTGTCGGGACGTACAGTTTAAAGTCGACTCCGAACGACAGATTTTTTGAGAAACTTTTCATGACAATTTTATTTACTCTCAGAGTTTTTTTTTGATGTCTGACTTGGGGTTTGAACCGTGGCCGTACTTTAGCCAACACGCAACCTACTAGACTACAGCGACTAAAAAATTTAATAACGTTGCACAAAAACTTGGTTGTATTCAATCATGTTAAAAAAATGAATGAGAAATAATATGTAACATAAAAAATCAATAAACAAAATAATATTTTTATAAATATTGTGCGTTTAAATTGTTACTGCCGCAAGCCATTCATCGTACATGCGCGGATATTGTTTGTTACTAAATTTCTCAAATATTTTTTTGGGCCAACTCACATGGCGTAATAAATATATGAAAAAAACTGTGAGTGTTATAAACCAACTGCGTGTTTAAACATGTCTTTTAACTTTTATTATTATTCGATTTACAGTGTACTTTCACCAAAATTGAGGCAAAATAGAAACAAAAATTTATTGCATTGATATCTCCTACGGCACAATTAAACAATGAAAGTAAACAAATAAAACCAAACGCGTGAACACGAAACAATTTAATAAAAATAATTAAATGGAGTACGGCAAAAACGAAACAAACAAAATAAAACATACACACACACATAATTGCAAGCAAATATTAAACACGAAAAGTTATAAAACAACAAAAAAATTGTGACAAGAAAATTAAAAAAGAAAACGAAAATAAATCAACGTACCATTAAATTGATATAAAATGAAATGTTGCATGTGCTGGTATTGTATTTGTATTTGTATTTTCTGACAATGGGGTACTTTATTCAACTACATAAATATATATTTTCCAAAGAACATACGCAAGAGCATTTTAATTTTTTTTTTTTTTTGTTTGTTTAATACTCTTTAAGTTAAACATGAATTGAGCGATTTTACGAACAATTATCACAGGGAGGTGCAGGTACACACAAAGGCTTCTAACTTTAATTTCTTCTTTTGACAAATTGTTACGTGTTTGTTTTAGTTCAGCTTTAATATACTCAAAGTTAACATAAATTGCATTCAAGAATAGTATTTAAATATGTGAAATGAAAGTAAATTGGTGAATCGAAGAAAACAATATAAATGTGCGACTAATAAGAAAGTAAATAGAAAACTTTGAAGTTACCTAAAACTCTAGTGCATATGCCCTTCATTGTCTGTCTCACCTAGCCTACGTTGGAGAAAACCAATCATAAAAACATTTGTACTGCGGCTTTGTCACATAGAATACGTCATTCTACGTCATATATTATTGGTAGTGCTACGCGCTTCTGAGCTGACTGAGACGTATGAGACTGGCACAATGAGTACTTACCACACTATTACGAAAACAAAAGCAAACTAAAGGAAAATAAGTAAACAAGACTAACAGACAACAACAACATACACACATCGAACTGATCACAGAATCACAGTGGTATTGAACACCGAAAACTTTGCTCTTTGTTAAAAAGAATCGTGAATAAAATTGGTTACTTCAGTGTTACTGTTGTGCTGTTATTCAATTAAAAAAAGGATCTATTTAAATAATTAAGTAAACAACGAATAGAAATATACAATTTATTTTATTTTAATTGCTATCATCGAGTGCACTATACGTAGCAATATACTCAATTTGCCTCCACACAATAAAAAAATCTAAAGACCAGAGAGCATACCATGTACGTTGCATTAACGACGAAAAAACCTGTTTTCAGTTTTTTTTGTCAATTGAAAAAGTCGAAGTGCATTATCGGATTTTGATGATACAGTTAGTATGGAAAGCAAATACAGTTTCAACTTGGAGAGAAATGTAAGTATAAGCGGATGTTAGTTGACATAAAAGTAATGGCTGGCCCATCTGTGAACTACGACGAAATGATTAAAATTCTAAAACTGAAAAAATGATGCGTAACGGCAAAAGAATACCAAAGTTTTAAGCTTGTGTTATAGTCTACCCAAAATCGCCACCGAAACTATTAATGAAGACCTGAAATCTGTGCACAATATTGAACCCCTATCTACAAATTCAAACCGTTTACAAGTGCTATAATTATATTAAAAATAAACGGAAGGATGTTAATCATAGAGCTGATCAACGCTGTCCACTCCGATGAGAATTTGTACAAATCTGAAACAGAATTATAAGCAAAAAGACCCAATTTTTTTACCAACGAGAAACAATTTTGACTCTCTAAATGACCGTTTTCAGAAAAAGATTTAATTTTTTTTTTTGTTTTTTAACGAACTTCCCCGACCTCACACTAACCCACCCTCACCCGACCGCGGGGGGCTCGTCCCCATTACGTAGGGGCATGTACACACTATAGTCGGGACTGTAGCGGGTAAGGCAAAAGTAATGGCAACGAGAACATAAATCAGCTACACAATTTAATCACAAGCTAAATAATGTAACAATAAACAGGAACTACCTATGACACGAACGAAAATACATTTTTATATAATAATTTACAAATTAATGCCAGCATATAAGCTGCGTTTTATATTACAAACACTACTATTAAAATCAATAAAATCATAATATAAGTTAAAATCGTTACATAATCTACGAAAGGAAAATTACATCCATAGTTCGTTTTATAAAAATCTAAAGAAAGAGGACGATAGTGCCGTGAAAACCTTGCTGGAATACTGAAATTCAGGTTACAAAGTAAAAACTCAGAATCGATATCACCTTTAACCAGATTAAAAACAAAACAAACCCCTAAAACAGCCCTTCTGCGTTCTAAAGTTGGAAGTTTTATCAAACCTAATCTAGCCTCATATGATGGAAACCCATTGGCATAATCCCATCCTAAGCCACGTAAACAGAATAATAAAATCTGCTTAGTAGTATGTTTATGTATGTTCTCGACCACTTACTCCATACAAATTTTGGAGCATGCATAGCTGTAAAAGAGTAAGAACATTACAGAATTGTGAAATGAATTGTGTGCGATCGGTCTTTAGGTTTGTAACATGTATTATGAAAAGGTAATGCTTTTTAATGTGTATGTGTGTGTGTGTGTGTTAAAATTTGGAAGAATGCATATCTGGAAAAGAATTAAATCATTTTTATTTTCAATTTTTCCATACAAATTTGGAATCATACCTGCTTTTTCTTGTTCATTTTATTTGTATTGCTTTTCAAACGAATGGTTGGACGGACAGAATGAGTGCGTGCACGTTTCCTCATCTACATCTCAGAGTATAGAAAGACTGTAATGTGAAAATGTATATACGTATGTACGAATGTTTGGACGGACAGAATGAGTGTGTGCGTAACATGTAATGTGTATGATCGTTTTTTTTTTTTTTAATAGTAAATTCTTGGCACGTATTGCTCATGATCACAGGTAGAAGAAATAGAAATATAAACTATTAAGAAAGGGTAGGTTGGTTGTGCGGTTGTTTTTAATTTGATGAGAAAGAAATGTATAGTTGTGCCTGTGGGTTTTTTTTTCACGTATAAGTATAAGTAATATCTGTTTTCACATAATTGAATTTACTGATTGATCTACAACACCCCAGAGTATAAATAGACTTGTTTTTAAGGATTTAGAATTTTTTTAGTTTTACTGTTTTAAATAAATGAAATTATAGAATAAAGGGATTAATTAAAACAAATTAGTTTTTTATTTTTTGAAAATTTTATTACATATTTCTTTTTTTCAGATTTTTACAGATTCGAATTTAAAAATACGTTTATACAGATTAAATAACTTAAGTGTTAACAAATATTGTGTATAGAATGTTTGACATCGACAAATGTTGAAAGATTGTGAATAAGTATTTTCACAATAATACAAACGTATGACATATTAATACATACAAATGGATTACTTATTTTACTAATGTTACATATTCTTAGTTCATTTATAAGTTTCATAAATAAATCTATATGTCTTATTAATAGTTCTTCCAATACAGCTGATGTTACCATTTTTGTTCCCCTTCTTTAAAAATTTAATAGTAGGTTGTGTTAGTGCGGGACGATGTACTCTGAATTATTTCATTTTAATTTATATTTATTGAATAAAAATTTTAAACACAAGTGCCCACAATTAAATGTATTAAATTTTTGTTTTCGTTCATAATTATATTCAACAGGAAATTTTAAGTAGTTGACAATCTCAAGTGGTGGTTGTAAGTTTCCAAAGCTATCAAAGTATTCCTTATAGTTGTGGTTTTTATAATATGCTACAAAATGTGTTCCCATACCATTTGAATCATCTAAATTAACAATGCCGCATTCTTGTTTGAATGGTTTTTCAGGTAAAGAATCACGCATGAAAACACCCCTAAAATGTTTGAGATGTCTTCCATATTTATTCAAATCCAAATCTGTTAATGGGCGATTGGGAAGGTTATCTAATAGTTTTTTGGAGCTGGACTATAGTAGAGACCATATCCAGTTTTATATGGTTTGAGGTACAACCCATTGCAATTGATTCCATATATCTATTATGACGGTTAGCTTCAGCCAATTGTTCTTTTCCATTTTTGATAGCATTTACTGCTTTGACAATAGCGGATCCTCCACTTGCCAAACCACCAAGCGCTGACAATGCTGTTAGTACGGGAATAAGTGGAAGAAATCCTCCAATTTTCGGTACAGGTATAACTCTCGGTATTATAATGTCTGCTCGCTTTTTCCCTTTAAAATTTGAATGAATAGCCTTTTGAGCTATTTTAACAGCATCATTTATATCAAGGGGTTTCTGTTCTTTCAATTGTTTTAAAGTTTTTCTCACAGTAGCTGTGAATAATTTCTTATTACACTTATTCATTTTTCCTTTTCTTTTCTTATGTCTCTGCTCCTTCAAACCTAATCCAAATTTCACTTTAGCTTTCATAGCGTTTGTCACAAACCACTCGTTAGCACGTTCTTTAATATCACTATCTTTAGATTTAACTCGTTGCCAGGCTTTTTCAGCTAATATTTGATCTGCTTGATGTCTTGTGTCTATATCTTTTGATTGTGAATATGCAATATCGTGCTCTCTACAAGCTGCGTCTAATAAATTTATACCCTTATCTCCTCTTGCTAAACGTTTTTCAAGTTTTGTACCAGGTCCACAAAACTGATAACCAGGTAGATGTAATTCAACAGGTACTTTATTTATTAAGTTGTTTACAAATCCTCTTCTCATCTTACACTGGCTGAGGTTTTGTTTTGACTGTAGACTATAACAAATTTTTTTTCGTTACTTTTATACCTCTTCGCAAAAATAACTGAAATCAAGACGATCTCCTATATATACAGCAATTTATATGATTTCAGTATGTTAATTTTTTGATATTGATTTTGATCTGCTTTGTATCTGATCACGATCTACTTTACATCTGATCACGATCTGCTTTGTATCTGCTCACGATCTATTTTATATCTGATAACGATCTACTTTTTTGGTTTTGTCTATTTTATTTTAATTTTTTTATTTTTTTTTTTTTGACATTACCATGTTTTAGGTATACATGTTCTACCTCAATGTTTAAATTGTTTATTTGATCAGCTAGATCATCATGTATTTGTGTTATATGTTTTTCGATTACGATATTTTTGTTTTTATGGTTATATTTATTAAAACCTTCTCCAAATTTATTACTATAAGACATTTCTTTCACTCTTCTAATAAATTATGTTAGCTTCTTTAAGTTCTTCGATAATAGAGATTATTTCGTTTTGATGATTGTTGTGACCAGAACCTTCCGATGAAAGAAGTAAACGTAGTCTGTCAACTAGTTCATTAGGATCATCCCAATGTATGTAATTTGATCTCAGATTATTTTGTAATTTTAGCATTAAACCACTGCCTTTTGTTAAAATGTTTGTTGTTGTTTCGAATAAACGTTTAATTATTCGTATATATTTGAAGGCTCGTGTTCCTTTCACTTGTTCATTAGGTTCATAGCGACGTTTATGTGCATTGGTATTAATTAAAATCTCTTTATATTTTTTCAAATCATTTTTAGAATAATGGAGAGGTTTTTTATGAAATACTAGTTCAAATAATCCAGGCGTCATTTTCAATTTCATATTCCCTATCTGCATAGTATTATCTCTATTAAATATTAATTTTTCCTTGCCATATCTCCAACTACCGTCTACATCTTGATTAAAACCATAAATTTTATCCAATTGCTTATTATTAATAAGTGTTTGTATATTTTCAAATAATGGAGAGCTTTTCGTCAGCTTTAAACATTGTTTTCTTTCCAAGTTCTTGATACATGTACTTGATACAGGTCTATTATGGTCATAGTTTTTTTCACCATCATTATCATCAGTTGAAATATTTTCATACTGAAAATCGTTATTATCACCGTTTACATCATCATAATCATCGTCATCATCAATAGTGTTGTCTATATCTTTATGCTTATCTTCAAGTTTTCCGATGATTTCATTATCACCATTTACGTCATAATAATCATCATCATCATCAATAGTGTTGTCTGTATCCGTATGCTTATCTTCGAGTTTTCCAATGATTTCATTATCACCATTTACGTCATAATAATCTTCGTCATCATCAATAGTGTTGTCTACATCCTTATGCTTATATTCAAGTTTTGGGATGATTTCATTATCATCATTTACATCGTCATGATCATCGTCATCATTAATAGTGTTGTCTATATCCTTATATTTATCTTTAAGTTTTCCAATGATTTTTTTAAGTGGTTTTGTTATTGGTTGAAAGGTATCTTCTAATAAATTAACTCTATCTATTTGATTCAGTTTAATATTTTTTAACTTTTTCTTTAGAACAGCCCTTGTCTTTACAAGATCTTCCAACACTTTATTATGGTAATTTTTAGACATTATAATATTTTTTTTTTTATTGAATTTGATCTGGTTATGATCTGCTCGCTATCTGATTATGATCTGCTTTGTATCTGATTACGATCTGCTTTATATCTGATCACGAACTGCTTGCTATCTGGTCACGATCTGATTTATACATGATCACGATCTGCTTGATGGCTTGTGTCTATATCCATTGATTTTGAGTACGCTATATCGTGCTTTCTACAATCTACATCCAATAAATTATTCCTTTATTTCCTTTATTCTTGCTATTCGTTTTGAAGTTTTGTATCAGGTCCACAAAACTGATAAACAGGTGGATGTAATTCAACATATAATTTGTGTATTAAGTTGTCTACAAATCTTCTTCCAATCTTACACTGATTAGGTGTTTTTCTTTTGACTGTAGTTTATAACCATTTTTTTTTCATTACTTTCATACCTCTTCGCATGAAACACTACACCAGCTATACCTGCTATACCAGCTATTCCAGCTATATCAGCTATACCAGCTATACTAGCAAGCTGTACAATCTATACTAGCTATACTAGCAAGCTGTACAATCTGTACTAGCTATACTAGCAAGCTGTACTAGCTATACTAGCAAGCTATACAATCTGTACTAGCTATACTAGCAAGCTGTACTAGCTATACTAGCAAGCTATACAATCTGTACTAGCTATACTAGCAAGCTGTACAATCTGTACTAGCTATACTAGCAAGCTGTACTAGCTATACTAGCAAGCTGTACAATCTGTACTAGCTATACTAGCAAGCTGTACTAGCTATACTAGCAAGCTGTACTAGCTATACTAGCAAGCTATACAATCTGTACTAGCTATACTAGCAAGCTGTACTAGCTATACTAGCAAGCTATACAATCTGTACTAGCTATACTAGCAAGCTGTAGTAGCTATATCAGCTATACCTGCTATACCTGCTATACCAGCTATATCAGCTATACCAGCTATACCTGCTATACCAGCTATACCTGCTATACCAGCTATACCAGCTATATCAGCTATATCAGCTATACCAGCTACATCAGCTATATCAGCTATAGCTATATATATATATATATAGCTGGTATAGCAGGTATAGCAGGTATAGCAGGTATAGCTATACCAGCTATATATATATAGCTGGAATAGCTGATATAGCTGATATAGCTGGTATAGCTGGTATAGCTGGTATAGCAGGTATAGCAGGTATAGCTGATATAGCTGGTATAGCAGGTATAGCTGGTATAGCTGGTATAGCAGGTATAGCAGGTATAGCAGGTATAGCTGATATAGCTGATATAGCTGATATAGCTGGTATAGCTGATATAGCTGATATAGCTGGTATAGCAGGTATAGCTGGTATAGCAGGTATAGCTGGTATAGCTGATATAGCTGGTATAGCAGGTATAGCAGGTATAGCTGATATAGCTACTACAGCTTGCTAGTATAGCTAGTACAGATTGTATAGCTTGCTAGTATAGCTAGTACAGATTGTATAGCTTGCTAGTATAGCTAGTACAGCTTGCTAGTATAGCTAGTACAGATTGTACAGCTTGCTAGTATAGCTAGTACAGCTTGCTAGTATAGCTAGTACAGATTGTACAGCTTGCTAGTATAGCTAGTACAGATTGTATAGCTTGCTAGTATATTAAGTACAGCTTGCTAGTATAGCTAGTACAGATTGTATAGCTTGCTAGTATAGCTAGTACAGCTTGCTAGTATAGCTAGTACAGATTGTACAGCTTGCTAGTATAGCTAGTATAGATTGTACAGCTTGCTAGTATAGCTGGTATAGCTGATATAGCTGGAATAGCTGGTATAGCAGGTATAGCTGGTGTAGTGTTTCATGCGAAGAGGTATGAAAGTAATGAAAAAAAAATGGTTATAAACTACAGTCAAAAGAAAAACACCTAATCAGTGTAAGATTGGAAGAAGATTTGTAGACAACTTAATAAACAAATTATATGTTGAATTACATCCACCTGTTTATCAGTTTTGTGGACCTGATACAAAACTTCAAAACGAATAGCAAGAATAAAGGAAATAAAGGAATAATTTATTGGATGTAGATTGTAGAAAGCACGATATAGCGTACTCAAAATCAATGGATATAGACACAAGCCATCAAGCAGATCGTGATCAGGTATAAATCAGATCGTGACCAGATAGCAAGCAGTTCGTGATCAGATATAAAGCAGATCGTAATCAGATACAAAGCAGATCATAATCAGATAGCGAGCAGATCATAACCAGATCAAATTCAATAAAAAAAAATATTATAATGTCTAAAAATTACCGTAATAAAGTGTTGGAAGATCTTGTAAAGACAAGGGCTGTTCTAAAGAAAAAGTTAAAAAATATTAAACTGAATCAAATAGATAGAGTTAATTTATTAGAAGATACCTTTCAACCAATAACAAAACCACTTAAAAAAATCATTGGAAAACTTAAAGATAAATATAAGGATATAGACAACACTATTAATGATGACGATGATCATGATGATGTAAATGATGATAATGAAATCATCCCAAAACTTGAATATAAGCATAAGGATGTAGACAATACTATTGATGATGACGAAGATTATTATGACGTAAATGGTGATAATGAAATCATTGGAAAACTCGAAGATAAGCATACGGATACAGACAACACTATTGATGATGATGATGATTATTATGACGTAAATGGTGATAATGAAATCATCGGAAAACTTGAAGATAAGCATAAAGATATAGACAACACTATTGATGATGACGATGATTATGATGATGTAAACGGTGATAATAACGATTTTCAGTATGAAAATATTTCAACTGATGATAATGATGGTGAAAAAAACTATGACCATAATAGACCTGTATCAAGTACATGTGATAATTCGTGGACTGTATGGATGTCGATGGTGGCGAAGATGCTGTTGTGGTGGTTGGTGGTTGTGGCGACTCCTCCTGTTTCTTCGCTATGGACTGTATATAAGGTGTGAAGGGCAAAGGCTGTAAATAGTCGTTTTTTGGCTTCAATTGTGGAACACTATGAAAAAAGGGAACCAAAATTAAAATAAGTTCCAAGTTGATAACCAATTTACAAAGAAACAAGACACTTTCCTTTTTTTGTTGACTGTTAATTCCCACTTTTCCGTTTGTTCATTCAAATTCTTAAATTTCTTGTTTTTTTTTTTTATCTTTATTTTACAAAAAATTGTGAGGTTTTGGGTTCTTCAAAAAACAAATTCACGTTCTTTGATTTATTTTTCACCAATTTTAAATAAATAAAAAATTTTTTTTTTATTCTTTTAATTTCAAATATGTATATACAAATTTTTATTCTTTCACTTTTTTTTGTTCACAAAATTATATACTTTTAAATACAACAGAATTATCACATCAAAATATGAAATTGTTCAGTAAACAAGTTAAGTTATATCACTTTGGATTAACAAATTAGAATGATATAAAAGTTGAGCTTATACAAAACAAGAGGCCTAAGCTAAGCACAATTACAGCGTAATGTTAAAAAATATAAGCTTAGATAAAATGAAATTACAGTACAAAAAGCTTAAATTAATATACTAGCGCCCTCTGTTGGTGGCTAGGCCTCTTCATGTCGATCGTTGAGATGGGATTTTCCAATCTCCGGACTTAAACATTCCGGCGCCCTTGCAGTACTGCAATCAAGGAAAAACGGCTCCAACGTTAATGCTATAGCAAAGGAAATAAAAGAACTAAGAAAAAGATGATATTAATTCAAATGTGTTTAATTTATTTTTCCAAAATTCGAGAAAATAAAAAGAAATGACGCTAAAACTACATCAGCTCACGGTCCTCAAGATCCAGTGGGTATCCGTCAGCTGCATTAAGGAAAAATAATGAATTTATTACTATAAATAAAAAATTATATTTAGTAGGTATCATGGTTACAAGCGATGTGTTGCATACTTATGTATTATACAGTACACAATCCAGAAATCAGGTAGCCGAAAATCGAAAACTGGGCCAAAGGTTTGCCCATCGTACCACCAAATACCCCATTGCGTATGATTTTGCTGTATACGTCACAGCCTAATCTGATTCCAACTGGGGCCGCTATAAAAAACGTTGGGTCTGCCAGTTGTAGCCCCGGAAACTCGTCCACTATCCTCCCGTCCATCGACCTTGACGGTATGAGACCATCCACCTTGCTTCGCACCTCCGCATATGTCTCGACCGTGTCGCTGCTGCCGTAGTTACCTCTAACTACCAGAAGAACCCGCTCTGAGCGTCCAACCCTGATGGTTTTTGCACCTAGCCGACGAACCACCTTTTCAGAAACGAGGGTACGCTCCGCAGTAGGGTCGATGACAGCTCTTTCTGTGACGTATCGTCCATGCGCAACAACGTTGACCACAGCAGTTGGTTTTAGCAGAACGCTGTCCGTCAACGTATATGATGTAGATGGTAAAACTCCACAAGGTGTCGATCGAGAGATATCCCTTGGCTGTTGAGATTTGCGGTTCGTCGATCGACTCGGAACCAGAGCGTTAGACGGACTAGGTCTGCGACTCTCACGATCATTGGACGAACGTGGTCCCCTGGCGGAGTTTCGGGACGAACGAGGTCTCTTATTATTTGTGCGAGCCAGCGATTTGCGATTGTTATTGCCTCTTTTCGACTTCGCGGCCTTCTTCGGACCAGACGAACGAGGTCTGTTATCCGGTTTGTGGAGAAGCGTGTGATGCATATCACCGCAACGCTTACATTTGCCAGTACTCTCGCACGTCCGCCAGGTATGGTCGTGACTCAAACAGCCGGCACAGTACTTATATATCGTCACCAACTTCATTCGCTCATCGTAGTCTGCCTTCGAGAATCTTCCGCAAAATCGTAACGGGTGGTTTTTTAAACAGACTCGACACACCATCTTTTTATTGTTGTCGCCTTGTTTGTACTTTTTCGCCGAAACCATGATACTGTTAGCTGAAATTATGAAATATTTGAAACTCAAGATGTAGGGAGAATTACCAGTTTCACAACTGGTCGAGTAATTGTTCCACGTGAAGTCTTCAAATCTACCACCCTAACATGACTATCTTTACCCGAATGTAAATTCAATACGCGACCTAGGCGCCATTCGTTGGTAGGCACGTTGTCCTCGCGGATGACCACCATATCACCGACCTCTAAGTCCTTCCGCAAACACTTCCACTTGTTCCTCTTCTGTAGCTCCTTCAAATATTCTTCCTTCCAACGGAGACATAAACGTTGGTTTAGAGCCTTGACTCTTTGCCATCGGTTTGTTATTGAGGGTAAAGGGTCTGCAATCTGCAATTCCGGTGGGGACAGTAAAGGGCCCCCAATCAAGAAATGACCTGGCGTGAGAGCATCCAGGCAATCGGCATTATCTGCCAAAGGACATAATGGACGCGAATTCAAACACGCCTCGACACGAGTTAGGAGAGTGGAGAACTCCTCAAAAGAATACTTCAAACCTCCTGCCAGTCGTTTAAAATGGTGTTTGAAACTTTTGACACCGGCTTCCCAGAGACCTCCCATATGAGGTGCACCAGCAGGGTTGAAATGCC
Source organism: Sarcophaga subvicina (assembly GCA_936449025.2). Taxonomy (NCBI): domain Eukaryota; kingdom Metazoa; phylum Arthropoda; class Insecta; order Diptera; family Sarcophagidae; genus Sarcophaga; species Sarcophaga subvicina. The sequence continues at coordinate 55,345,829 of OW388083.2, read as the reverse complement.
ATGTTAACCCCCTAGGTCCGTAAGTAGCATTGACCTGGGGTCCTGATGCCTTAAGAAAATTTCGAAATTCGTCTTTCAAGATTTTTGACGCTCCTACAAAATTGGTCCCGTTGTCGGAATACATATCCGTAGGATATCCACGACGAGCAATGAATCTAGCCAAAGCAGCCAAGAATGCAGACGTAGATAAATTACTAACCGCTTCCAAATGAATAGCCCTCGTAGCAAAGCAAATAAACAAACACACGTAGCCCTTAGTTATAAGACACGCTCTGCCCGTGTAATTTCGAATGTCAAAGGGCCCAGCAAAATCTACACCAGTGCTAGCGAAAGGACGAGTGAAAACGGTACGAGACGTAGGTAAAGCTGCCATTATTTGACTCTGAGTCATTCCCTTATAGATGGTACAAGTCCTGCAACGCCCTACGATGGTCTTTATCAAATTCTTAGACCTGCGCATGTAAAATTCAGTCCTCAAGACTCTCAACATTAATTGGTTTCCGCCATGCAAAGTCATCCTATGGATAAACTCGATCAACAGATAGGAGAACCGACTTGCTGTTGGTAAAAGAATCGGAAACCGTTCGTTGTACTTGAGATTAGTCGCATTAGCCAGCCTTCCACCGACTCTCATCAAACCATCTCCATCTAAAAAGGGATTCAAATTCAAAAGCTCCCCTTCTACAATCTTCTCTCCATTAGATAACCGCCGGTATTCTTGAGGGTACCAAGCTCGTTGAGCTATTTTTATCAGCTTTCCTCTCACCCTCTGGATTTCGTGTGGAGTAATCTCCAAAGAATCACAACGCGAGCGTTCTCTATCAAAAACCCTAAACACTAAGGCCATCACACGCAACGCCCTCGAATAGGAAGAAAACCGATTCAAAAGGTCATCGAACTCCCTAAAATAAGTGAAGAAAACCATGTGACACTTTTCTTCCTCTTTAGTGTCATATTCCTCGGGAATAGGATTACGCCACTCGTCGGTAGGATAACCTAACCATTGGGGACCATGCCACCACAGATTGTCCGTCGCCAAATCCTGCGGTCGAGCTCCTCGACTTATCAAATCAGCCGGATTCTGCTCCGACCGAACATGCCTCCAACAGGCCTTATTCAGGTGCTCTGTCACCTTTGCAACCCGATTAGCAACAAAAGTTTTCCACGAACTGGGTGGTTTTTGAAGCCAAGCTAAAACTATGGTAGAATCTGTCCACCCATAGAACTTTGTTCTTGATGCGTCAAATTTCAAATTCGCCTTCACAGCTTCCATCAACTCAGTCAATAAGACAGCCCCGCAAAGTTCAAGCCTAGGTAACGAAATTGTCTTCAAAGGAGCGACCCTCGATTTAGCCAGCAACAGATGGGTTTGAATAGCACCTAAATCATCCTCTATACGAATGTATATACACGCCCCGTATGCTTTCTCCGAAGCATCAGAGAACCCATGAACCTCCACATTATAATCGGGTCGAAAACCTACCCAACGAGGTATTTTTATATTGTTAATGAAACTATATTCATTAAGAAATTGCTTCCATTTCGCAAGGCTCTCCGGGGTCAAAAATGCATCCCAATCAGTCTTCTCGCTCCATATTTTCTGCATGAGCATTTTTGCGGTGACAATTATCGGACCCAACCATCCAGCAGGATCGAAGAGCTTGGCTATAATCGACAATACCTCTCTTTTCGTAAAATTCTCCTTAATATCGATTGTCGTTGTCGTGAAGAAGAACTGATCAGACTTGGCATTCCATCGTACGCCCAGGGTTTTGATGGAGCTGACATCTTCAAATTCCAAAAAATCTTCCCTCAACAAGTGATCAGAAGGCAATCCCTGAAGAATTCTCTTGTCGTTTGAGGTCCACTTCCTCACCGAGAAACCCGCAGAAATCAACGCCGCTCTTAATTGGTCCCGAGCGGCTATCGCTCCAGAAACATCATGAGCCCCAGCTAACGCATCATCTACGTACATCATCTCACGTAAAATTTCAGAGGCTAAAGGCCATTTTGCCTCACCGTCGTCAGCGAGTTGAAGCAACGTTCTTATTGCCAAAAAAGGAGCACAATTTACCCCGAACGTGACGGTTCTCAACTCGAAATCCTCTACTTCCTTATCCAATTCCTTACGGAAAACTATTCGCTGATACTTTACTTGATCAGGGTCCAAAAGAATCTGCCGATACATTTTCTCAATGTCCCCGTTAAAGACATATCGGTAAAAACGCCATCTAACAATCAAAAGTTTCAAATCATTCTGCAATACAGGCCCGGTAAATAAGGTGTCGTTCAAGCTCAATCCACAAGATGTTTTACTAGAGGCGTTGAAAACGATCCTAACCTTTGTGGAAGAGCTTTCAGGCTTCAAAACCGCGTGATGAGGTAAATAATACGAATCGCCTTCCCTCATATCCTTAAAATTCACCTTCGCCATATGACCCAAAGATTCATATTCCAATAAAACCGCATCATAATCCAATTTGAGAGATGGGTTTCGAAGTAGGGAAGCTTCGTTCAGCAAAAACTGTTTGTAGGCCCTTGGGCGAGAAGAGCCAAGGCAAGCCAGGGAATCATACTGCGGCCTGATAGGTAATGATACTATATATCGCCCAGCTGAATTCCTACGTACTGTTTTCTTAAAATGTTCCTCACAGTACTCATCATCAGGCGACATCTTCGAATGTCTTGGAGGTTCCTCCAATTTCCAGAACCTCTCCAGCTGCTTATCCAATTCCAATTCAGTGCAATACGACACGAGAGTTGTATAGCTATTGGAACGCGGTTCGGGTAGTGACCCTGTCAGAACCCAACCAAAAATACTCTCCTGGGCCATCAAATTCCCCAGAAGATTCTTCCTAACGCCCTCCAACATTACGTTAGGGTAAATGTCGCCTCCAATTAGAATGTCCACTCGATCGCTCTCATTAAACTTAGGATCAGCCAATGTGATCCCCGAAAAAGCTGCAGATCGCGATATGTTAATAGTTGAGCTGGGTAACATTCCGGTTAACTTCGGCAACACCAAACCGATTGCCTCCACACGAGGTTGATCGCCAGACAGAGAAGTTAAGACAAACGAACATTGTCTTTGGACTGCACCAGCACATGCTCCATTCAAACCAGAGACCTTAGCATGTATATTCACCGCCGGCAATCCCAATCTCCTCTGTAATCCTTCCGAAATGAAGGTAGCTTGAGACCCTGAATCTATTAGGGCCCTAGCTCTAAACGTTTCCCCTCGGTGGTAGATACCAACTACGGCAGTTCCCAAAAGTATCTGCCTCGACGTAGCAGCAAAACAATTTTGAACCTCACTATTCGACCTGACTGCACCGCTTGAACTTGGCGTATCCAAAACGCCCGAAGAGGATCCAGACACCTCTCGATGCAGTAGAGTGTGATGCTTCAACTTGCACACCGTACAACCAACAGTACTCTTACACTCATTGAGTCTATGACCACCTGTGAGACAATTGATACAAAGACTGTACCTCTTCACGACCCAAAACCGTCTCTCAGGAGGTAAATCTAAAAATTTCGGACAAGTATCCACCAAATGGTCTCCCGAACAATATTTGCAAACTTTCCTATGTAGCTTAGTGGAAAAGGATCGAACTCCCCTTTTTGGATTAGGAAGAGTTTCAGGGGCAGGCCTAGAACCGCTAACAACTGGTTCAAAATTTCGAATTTCAGACACAGTTTCTAGAGATTGAAACCGTGATGTCAAAAAATTATCCAAATCCTTCCATTTGGGAATCTCCACCTTGTTCTGGATTGTCTGTTCCCAGAGAGACAAAGTTAGCACCGGCAGCCTGGTGGAACACAAATAAACAAAAATTGGATCCCAGTTGGAGATATTAATATCGTGCATCCTAAGTGCCGATATCGAATTATTAATATCCCGTTGCAACCTCTTGATATCGTGGGCTGCTTCGGATTTGACCGGTGCTAGAGTAAACAAAACCTTTAGCTGAGAATTCACCAAGATCCTCTTATTCTCATATCTGTCCTTCAGGTTGTTCCACGCCTCCTGGAATCCATTAGCAGTGAGAGGAGATTTTTTTACAATTTCTAAAGCCTCACCACGCGTGAACTGCCTCAAATAAAAGAGCTGTTCCACTGGTGAAATGTTGGCCCCGTTCACATAAACAGCAGTGAACATGTCGCGAAATGATGGCCAAGATTTGTAATCCCCATGAAACACCTCCATGGTACAAGCGGGTAGCTGCATGCTATGTCGAATGCGGTTCTCGTTGCCTTGACCATTGAGACACTGTGTCGATGACATCCCAGCTTGGTTGACCAAGGTCTGGGAAAGTTCACCCATTAGTGAGGCAACAGTAATGTATCCTAACCTACAGTGTCCAAAAAGTTCACGGGCAGCTTCCCGATCACCTTCCAAATCTTCCTCGTCACCTGTGGCAAAGGCCTCGTAGGAATCCCTCACCCTTGCCCATAGTGACTTGAACTCCTCCTTCTGGACCTCAATGGAGAAGGTCGTGTTACCTTCCTGAGGAGTAGCATTGAATTCCCTCTCAAAATCCAGGAATATTTGGGCAAATTTCTCAAATGTCAATAATCTCCTAGACTTCGGCATCTCGAATATTATTAATAGTAACTAACAACAACAATAAAAAACGAAAACCAAAGGGAACCAACAGAATAGCTGAGTTTCTGTTCCACACTATTCGTTCACTAATTCCCAAACGAAAATGAAATCAAGTAAAAATTCTCAAAAATTAAATAAATAATAACCTGAACCTGAGCTAAACTAGAAAACGTTCGTAACTAATCTCGCGATGCAGAACCAAAAACGGAAAGATTTAAAAAAATAAACAAAAGGTCACCGCGATCAACTTGGCGCCGTACCGAAAGCCTAACAAAGTAATATATGTCCAATGGAACGGGCATATATTTCCAAAAATATGACACGCTTCGCGAAACTAAGCCAACAGGACGAATTCCCAATGGCCAATATCCCGATAACTATTATTGTCCTCCAAAATCAAATAAAGGAACAATAAAAAAAATACAAAGGGTGAAAAAGCAGTTTCGAACAACTACTCGTTCTCACTTTTAATCCACTTTGTATATATAGAATGCAAATATATGTATATAATATTGATATATAGTTAAATAAATTAAAATCAAATTATAAATCAAAACAAATTAAAGCAAAAAACACAGATTTCAGAAAATTAAATTTATGTAATTAAAATTAGATTAAAAAAAAAATTACAAATGTAAAGTTATCAAAAAATAAAAATAATCCCAAATGAATAAATATAAGAACAAAAAAGAGCAAACGGAAGCCCATAAATAAATTTCAATGTGTTATCTCACTTTTACATTAACTTAAAATTCGTTAAAAAATTCGAGATCTAAGTGAATAACATTTAATTTATGGGTACTTCTTTCATGTATCCGGTGGATTTGAAATATTACTATAAATGGTAATGAGCTTCGCTATTTAGCCCATGCACAATAACCAATTATAACCCAACTATCAACTTATAACCGATATCAAATTGGGTGGTTGAATTCGATTTCCAACTGTGATATTCACACCTCAATTTGACATCCTAGTCACTATTGACTTACAAGTTACAAGTTAAGAAAAGTTGGTATAACAGTGCATAAACTTTGATAAATTTACAAAGTGTGCCAGTGCTATCGCAATTATAACACACCACTTTGTAAATATATATGCACTGTTATAAATTCTATATAAAGGCAAAGTTTTGTTGTCTAGTTAACAGAACTTTTTTCGTATATAGAATTACCACCAAAAATCAGAAAAAATATAAAAGTAAAAACAAAAACAACTTTACCTTACAATCTCAAGGTTACTCTAATGGTTGATGAGAAGGTCACACGACGGCAAAATACAAAAAAAGCACAGTTCCAAAATCCGGCTCGTCTGGACCAATGATAATTCGTGGACTGTATGGATGTCGATGGTGGCGAAGATGCTGTTGTGGTGGTTGGTGGTTGTGGCGACTCCTCCTGTTTCTTCGCTATGGACTGTATATAAGGTGTGAAGGGCAAAGGCTGTAAATAGTCGTTTTTTGGCTTCAATTGTGGAACACTATGAAAAAAGGGAACCAAAATTAAAATAAGTTCCAAGTTGATAACCAATTTACAAAGAAACAAGACACTTTCCTTTTTTTGTTGACTGTTAATTCCCACTTTTCCGTTTGTTCATTCAAATTCTTAAATTTCTTGTTTTTTTTTTTTATCTTTATTTTACAAAAAATTGTGAGGTTTTGGGTTCTTCAAAAAACAAATTCACGTTCTTTGATTTATTTTTCACCAATTTTAAATAAATAAAAAATTTTTTTTTTATTCTTTTAATTTCAAATATGTATATACAAATTTTTATTCTTTCACTTTTTTTTGTTCACAAAATTATATACTTTTAAATACAACAGAATTATCACATCAAAATATGAAATTGTTCAGTAAACAAGTTAAGTTATATCACTTTGGATTAACAAATTAGAATGATATAAAAGTTGAGCTTATACAAAACAAGAGGCCTAAGCTAAGCACAATTACAGCGTAATGTTAAAAAATATAAGCTTAGATAAAATGAAATTACAGTACAAAAAGCTTAAATTAATATACTAGCGCCCTCTGTTAGTGGCTAGGCCTCTTCATGTCGATCGTTGAGATGGGATTTTCCAATCTCCGGACTTAAACAACATGTATCAAGAACTTGGAAAGAAAACAATGTTTAAAGCTGACGAAAAGCTCTCCATTATTTGAAAATATACAAACACTTATTAATAATAAGCAATTGGATAAAATTTATGGTTTTAATCAAGATGTAGACGGTAGTTGGAGATATGGCAAGGAAAAATTAATATTTAATAGAGATAATACTATGCAGATAGGGAATATGAAATTGAAAATGACGCCTGGATTATTTGAACTAGTATTTCATAAAAAACCTCTCCATTATTCTAAAAATGATTTGAAAAAATATAAAGAGATTTTAATTAATACCAATGCACATAAACGTCACTATGAACCTAATGAGCAAGTGAAAGGAACACGAGCCTTCAAATATATACGAATAATTAAACGTTTATTCGAAACAACAACAAACATTTTAACAAAAGGCAGTGGTTTAATGCTAAAATTACAAAATAATCTGAGATCAAATTACATACATTGGGATGATCCTAATGAACTAGTTGACAGACTACGTTTACTTCTTTCATCGGAAGGTTCTGGTCACAACAATCATCAAAACGAAATAATCTCTATTATCGAAGAACTTAAAGAAGCTAACATAATTTATTAGAAGAGTGAAAGAAATGTCTTATAGTAATAAATTTGGAGAAGGTTTTAATAAATATAACCATAAAAACAAAAATATCGTAATCGAAAAACATATAACACAAATACATGATGATCTAGCTGATCAAATAAACAATTTAAACATTGAGGTAGAACATGTATACCTAAAACATGGTAATGTCAAAAAAAAAAATAAAAAAATTAAAATAAAATAGACAAAACCAAAAAAGTAGATCGTTATCAGATATAAAATAGATCGTGAGCAGATACAAAGCAGATCGTGATCAGATGTAAAGTAGATCGTGATCAGATACAAAGCAGATCAAAATCAATATCAAAAAATTAACATACTGAAATCATATAACTTGCTGTATATATAGGAGATCGTCTTGATTTCAGTTATTTTTGCGAAGAGGTATAAAAGTAACGAAAAAAAATTTGTTATAATCTACAGTCAAAACAAAACCTCAGCCAGTGTAAGATGAGAAGAGGATTTGTAAACAACTTAATAAATAAAGTACCTGTTGAATTACATCTACCTGGTTATCAGTTTTGTGGACCTGGTACAAAACTTGAAAAACGTTTAGCAAGAGGAGATAAGGGTATAAATTTATTAGACGCAGCTTGTAGAGAGCACGATATTGCATATTCACAATCAAAAGATATAGACACAAGACATCAAGCAGATCAAATATTAGCTGAAAAAGCCTGGCAACGAGTTAAATCTAAAGATAGTGATATTAAAGAACGTGCTAACGCGTGGTTTGTGACAAACGCTATGAAAGCTAAAGTGAAATTTGGATTAGGTTTGAAGGAGCAGAGACATAAGAAAAGAAAAGGAAAAATGAATAAGTGTAATAAGAAATTATTCACAGCTACTGTGAGAAAAACTTTAAAACAATTGAAAGAACAGAAACCCCTTGATATAAATGATGCTGTTAAAATAGCTCAAAAGGCTATTCATTCAAATTTTAAAGGGAAAAAGCGAGCAGACATTATAATACCGAGAGTTATACCTGTACCGAAAATTGGAGGATTTCTTCCACTTATTCCCGTACTAACAGCATTGTCAGCGCTTGGTGGTTTGGCAAGTGGAGGATCCGCTATTGTCAAAGCAGTAAATGCTATCAAAAATGGAAAAGAACAATTGGCTGAAGCTAACCGTCATAATAGATATATGGAATCAATTGCAATGGGTTGTACCTCAAACCATATAAAACTGGATATGGTCTCTACTATAGTCCAGCTCCAAAAAACTATTAGATAACCTTCCCAATCGCCCATTAACTGATTTGGATTTGAATAAATATGGAAGACATCTCAAACATTTTAGGGGTGTTTTCATGCGTGATTCTTTACCTGAAAAACCATTCAAACAAGAATGCGGCATTGTTAATTTAGATGATTCAAATGGTATGGGAACACATTTTGTAGCATATTATAAAAACCACAACTATAAGGAATACTTTGATAGCTTTGGAAACTTACAACCACCACTTGAGACTACTTAAAATTTCCTGTTGAATATAATTATGAACGAAAACAAAAATTTAATACATTTAATTGTGGGCACTTGTGTTTAAAATTTTTATTCAATAAATATAAATTAAAATGAAATAATTCAGAGTACATCGTCCCGCACTAACACAACCTACTATTAAATTTTTAAAGAAGGGGAACAAAAATGGTAACATCAGCTGTATTGGAAGAACTATTAATAAGACATATAGATTTATTTATGAAACTTATAAATGAACTAAGAATATGTAACATTAGTAAAATAAGTAATCCATTTGTATGTATTAATATGTCATACGTTTGTATTATTGTGAAAATACTTATTCACAATCTTTCAACATTTGTCGATGTCAAACATTCTATACACAATATTTGTTAACACTTAAGTTATTTAATCTGTATAAACGTATTTTTAAATTCGAATCTGTAAAAATCTGAAAAAAAGAAATATGTAATAAAATTTTCAAAAAATAAAAAACTAATTTGTTTTAATTAATCCCTTTATTCTATAATTTCATTTATTTAAAACAGTAAAACTAAAAAAATTCTAAATCCTTAAAAACAAGTCTATTTATACTCTGGGGTGTTGTAGATCAATCAGTAAATTCAATTATGTGAAAACAGATATTACTTATACTTATACGTGAAAAAAAAACCCACAGGCACAACTATACATTTCTTTCTCATCAAATTAAAAACAACCGCACAACCAACCTACCCTTTCTTAATAGTTTATATTTCTATTTCTTCTACCTGTGATCATGAGCAATACGTGCCAAGAATTTACTATTAAAAAAAAAAAACGATCATACACATTACATGTTACGCACACACTCATTCTGTCCGTCCAAACATTCGTACATACGTATATACATTTTCACATTACAGTCTTTCTATACTCTGAGATGTAGATGAGGAAACGTGCACACACTCATTCTGTCCGTCCAACCATTCGTTTGAAAAGCAATACAAATAAAATGAACAAGAAAAAGCAGGTATGATTCCAAATTTGTATGGAAAAATTGAGAATAAAAATGATTTAATTCTTTTCCAGATATGCATTCTTCCAAATTTTAACACACACACACACACATACACATTAAAAAGCATTACCTTTTCATAATACATGTTACAAACCTAAAGACCGATCGCACACAATTCATTTCACAATTCTGTAATGTTCTTACTCTTTTACAGCTATGCATGCTCCAAAATTTGTATGGAGTAAGTGGTCGAGAAGATACATAAACATACTACTCTGCTTCCGCACAGACTCCATTGAATCACTATGACAACGATAGTATGGATTCCAAATAATAGACGCATACTCCAAAATAGTGAAATCCAAGTGAAATGTATAGCAGTCTTGTTATATAAGGGTCAATGAATTCCCTAGTCCATCTTTTCACAAAACCAAGAACAGCCCAAGCCTCACCAATCATCATACTAATATGATTAATAAAAGACAATTTCATATCCAATAATACTCCCAAATCAAGAAATGTAGTCACAGTTGCCAAAGGGCAAGAATCAAATTACGCCCCCGCGAGAGAAAACCATGCATTTACATTTTTTCAAGTTAAGATCCATTAAATTAATTCTTCACCAAATTACAAACAAATCAATATTTCGCGGAAGAACAGCCTGACCATGATCATCATCAAAAGTATAAAATAATTTAACGTCGTCAGCATACATCAGAATATTACAATCAGAAATAGCACAAGGAAGATCATTAAGAAACAATAAAAATAGGAAAGGACCCAAATGGCTACCATGCGGAACACCAGAAGTAACATATACAGTCTTAGACAATACATTCCTAAACAATACCAGTCTAGCCAACGATGAATAATATCAGGAATACCGATTAATGAAAGTTGTAAAGGGTGTTTTTTATGGAGGTATAGAACTTTAAGTTGGTATTACTTTTCAAGATGGCGACCGATTTAACAGCTGTCAAGTGATTTATTCTCAGTTTGGTTTGGCAATTCATCGTGAATAGACTCACGCCTGAACAACGCTTGCAAATAGTGCAATTTTATTTCGAAAATAATGGTTCTGTGCGGAAAACGTATCGCGCACTACGTCCATTTTATCGTCGACAAAATCGTCCATCAGAGCTGTTAATTCGATTAACCATGGAACGTTTTCGCGTTTCCACGTTTACTCTTATTGATAACTCGCATCCCCAGAGACGCTGTACGGTGTGTACAGAAGAAGCTATTGCTGCTGTAGAGCGTAGCATTGAGGCAGACCCGAATGAGTCCATCCGCCATCGAGCACAGGAATTGGATCTGTGTCCATCCACTTTATGGAAGATTTTGCGGAAGAATCTTGGTTTGCGTGCTTACAAAATTAAACTCGTGCAAGATTTGAAGCCAAACGATCATCAAGTAAGACGTAGATTCGTCGAATGGGCCCAAAACGAGATTACCGTTGTTCCCGATTTTCATAAGCGAATTTTGTTTAGCAATGAAGCGCACTTCTGGTTGAATGGCTACGTCAACAAACAAAACTGCCGCATTTGGAGTGAAGGTAATCCTCAAGTGTATGTGCAAACACCGTTACATCCAGAAAAACTGACTGTTTGGTGCGCTTTATGGGCTGGTGGAATCATTGGTCCGTACTTTTTCAAAAACGATGGTGGCCAGAACGTTACAGTCAATGGTGATCGGTATAGAGCCATGATTACTAACTTTTTCATTCCTGAATTGAATAACCATGATGTCCAGAAGATGTGGTTTCAACAAGACGGCGCAACATGTCACACAGCTCGTGCCACAATAGATTTATTGAAAGACACGTCTGGTGACCGCCTAATTTCACGTTTTGGACCTGTGAATTGGCCTCCAAGATCTTGTGATTTAACACCGCTAGACTACTTTCTGTGGGACTATGTAAAGTCATTGGTCTATGCGGTAAAGCCACAAACGCTTGACCATTTGGAAGACAACATTCGCCGTATTATTGCCGATATACGGCCACAAATGTTGGAAAAAGTCATCGAAAATTGGACGTCCAGATTGGACTACATCCGCGCCAGCCGTGGCGCTCATATGCCAGAAATCATATTTAAAATGTAATGCCACAAGATTATCTTTCGGATAAATAAAATTCATGTCAATCGAATAATCCATCGTTGTTTTATTGCAACTTAAAGTTCTATACCTCTATAAAAAACACCCTTTATTAAATCTTCCCCAGAAAACCATGAAATTAATTTAAATAAAGCCAAGTATGACTTTATCCAAGCAAAATCTAAGTGTAAATCTAGGTATAACAATCTTTCTAATAGACAAGCTCGAAAAGAAAAATATTTTGAAGCTATTGATGCTTTTCAGATATGCGATAACAGTTACGACAAGAGTTTAAAAAGTTTAACTCCGCTCAGTTTGTCAAAGTTCCAGAGAAATGCTGATTTGACAAAAGAAGGACTCTGCATGTATAACAAAATAGTCGAACTTTGTGATAAGTTACCACGTGTTGAAGGACAGAAACAAGAGCTGGTCATAGTTTCTTCTGAAGCTGCCACCCGGAAAGAATAAATTCTGGCTGTTAATTAAAGCTATAAAGGTTTAAAAAGCGACGGTGGTAGTTTTAAATTTAGATGATTTCAATATTTACGACAATAAAATAAAGACCAGAACTATCTCGTAAGTTTTTATTATACTCACTTGTTGACTCAGGATATAATTTCGCCAAATGAAGATAAAGTTTCTAAATGTTGGTAATGGTTAGATAATAGAGATCCTTACAAGCGAATTCTAAGCCTTAAAATCTGTAGAAGAAGTGCATTTTCACGTAAATAATTTAAAAAACCCTGAAGCTCCAGGGACCAGATTTTTAAAATTGTTACGAAAGTTTTTGATTGGTGTTTAAAACAAGGAAAAAATTCAATATACCCCGCAACTTCCCTCTGATTGTAGTTTTTCCATATTCCACGAGATCTCTATCTGATTTGGATCTGAATATAATGCAATGTCCAAATGCCTGCTACAGGATTTTGTGTAGGAAATTTATTTCCAAGCAACAATGTTATCGTCGCTAAACTTTATCTCGTTAATAGTGGATCTACACTGTGGTTATTGGTAAAGATAAATTTATTTGACATAGGTCTTCATACTGTAAGGAAACTAATAAACTGATACAATTCTTAGTCTATTCCTAAAAGCTGTGACTTCTGTGAGCAGAGTGCATTCGAAATTATGCATAAATCGGGCTGAATTTGGCCAATGACATGGGTAATGTTCGCTTTGATGACAACTATGGTTTGTCGCTTATTCGAACACACCTGCGTTTTAAGAAAATCATACAAAAATAAATCTACCGCGATCAGATTGTACCATTTCGGCGGCTAGTTCAGATCACCCCAACACGAGATGAGCATGCATACATATAATACTTGCAGTAATACATGTATTTGACCAAAGTTAGATCTTTATTAAATCCATGAGATATATGTATGATGTAAAATAGATTTGTTAAATATTTGTTTTTTTTTTAATAAAATAGAATAGAAATTAAATTGTTTCGAAACATTTTCATTTAACATCCCATATTACTGCAGTTTAAATTAAATTTTTAAATATTGTAAAAAAAGAAAATTTTCAAGCCAAGCAGAATAAATGCCAAATTGAAAGTGGCACCATTACTGGTACATCTGCAAACAATCGTGCGATTATTATTTTATTTCCAAATTTAAAATATATGCAGTAAAGTGGAAACCAATACAAAAAACATTCATGCCACTAACATGTCTATCAATGGTTTCAAAAAATGATGAAATGATAAATGGAAATCGTTACATCACAGCAGCATTGTGCCGCAATGTGCTGGTGCAACCATTTGGATGATAAATCTTCTCCATAATGCGTGTCAGACATTATTCTGTAATAGGAAACTTTTGAAATTGAAGTTGACACGTTTGTTTGCTTGAAGTAGCAGAGCGCACAGTATAAATAATTTAATAATTTTTTTCACATTTCTAAATATAAATTACGTACAAGAAAACAAAAAAATTATTATAATTAACGTATAAAGATATCCGACTTGTTATGGCCTTTTTGATTTCTTGAATAGTAGAACTGCCATAATTTGCTGGCGCTTGTTTAAAACCAATTCCAAATAAGTAGGCAAGCTTAGCTCATTTGCAAAGATAATCTTAGCATATGAATGAACCCAATCATACTGCTCCAAGAGAGTATTTTGGGAGGTCATTTAGAATGGTTATTTAGTTGCTAAAAAATTACATATTATTTGGAGAAATATTACTTAAACAAAAATCTAAAATATGAGATCTTACCAAACACTAATCATACGTGCTTGATAAAGAAAATATTCAAGATATTATATGCCCTGAAAACATTTTGCAATTGCAATAGAAACCACATAGCTAGTGTCCCTGTATACTCTAAATGTCAATTTCTTTTTTACTGTATTAACTACGTAGTATTTAAATTATTTAGTAATTATTGATATTAAATCAACGAAAGCCAAACAGCGAATAATTGTTCATATTATCGGCCGCCATTTTAGCGTTTTATCTGAATATTTTTAAATAAATATTTATTTTTAATAAATTATTGTTATTTTTAAACAAATTGAAAGAAAAAAAAACTCCCAAACAAATTTCGAAATATTGTCAAATTTTTTCGGACACTCTCCTTAAGTGGTAAAAGTTGAGTTTGGTACTTGTTAGAATTTTGTCCTTAGAGTACAGTTTATTTTGACGTTCACTGTATGTAAATACAATATTATTAAAAACTAAAAATAATTACACATTTTATATGATTTTGAAACAGTTAAAGTTCGTACAAATTTCTTTTCAAATATTGTGCAATTAAATTATAACTGCATTGTGTGTGTGATAATTATTTTTTTTCCAAAACAACAGTGTGCATATCTTTTTAGTACACTGTAGTAAATTAGTATACAGAAAAAACTCCCTCTTAACCACAATACCCACAGTATCTATCATAAATTTGCTACATAATAGAAACCCCCATTTACAATACAACAATTTTTCTATTTATAGTGGTTGGCAAACAGGATAGCAAACTACAGCGAATAATGCAACAACTTTCGGCCGCATACAAATAACCTTGTTAACTGCAGACCGATTTCGAATACAAATAGTTTTGTTATTGACCACTCAATAGCACACATGCAAACAAATATCGTTTGCATTTTAATGATCAAAAAAATTTTGGATTAATGTACAATCCTACGCATTCCATGCAGTTTCAATTTGAAAAAATACAGGTTTTTATGCTTGCTATCGAATTTTTAACATGTATTCCATACAAGGTGCTTTAACCAGACATACATACAGTGAGGTGCACAAATGTGTACATGTTTGTATTTTGAACGCTTTTTATTGAATAAAACTAAAAGTAATAAAGAATACTTCAAAAGTTTTTTTGTCATTTATTTAGCATTTTTTACTCTTTAACTCTCGAAATCAACCGAAGATAATATTGTAGCTTTGACTGGAAGTGGTTATTCTACCAGGGAAATTTTGTAAACAACAATTTTTATAAACAACAAAGTTAGTCAGTCAGTAGTCATCAGAGTCCAAAAACGGTCTGTTGTTCCCAAGCCTCAAGGCAGAGGTCTTCAAAAACTACTAACTAATGCAGATGCTCGTCTTATGCTAACAAAAATGAAAAGGGACACATTTTTAACACCAAAAGGAGCTTTTTCTGGCAATCGGGAAAACCGTTAGTCGATGGGGGCAAGTAGAGCTCTTAAAGATATTGGCTATAGCTCAGAAGTCAAAAAGGAAAAACCTTCATTTTCGGCTAAAACTGTAAGGGCACGGTTGAAGTTTGCCAGCGAACACAGAAATTGGACAGTGGATGACTGAAAACATGTGATCTGGTCAGACGAATCAAAATTCAACTACTTTCAGTCCAATGGTAAGCAATATTGCTGGCGCCGCCATGGGGAAGGAATTGAAAGACACCATGTTAAGAAAATGGTGAAACTCGGTGGAGGAAATGTCATGGTATGGGGTTGCTTTACATGATGGCACCTCGGACCACTGCAAAGAATCAATAACATTATGAAAAAAAATATTATTTGAGAATTTTGCAGACCCATCTTCCCGATTTTGTCGACAAGATCGCCTATTCTGCGCAAGAAGTACTTTTCCAGCTGGATGGTAACCCCGAACACACCTCTAAAATCGTTAAAGAGTGGCTTTGTAAGCAACATTTTTAATTAGTGCAGTTGCCAGCACAAAGTCCCGACCTCAATCCGATTGCGAATGTGCCAGCCCAAACCAATTTAGATGAGCTTTGGCAACGGATTCATCAGGAATGGACAAATATTCCGAAAGAAATTATAGAGAATTTGGTGGAGAGCATGCCAAGTCGCGTAAATGGTGTTTTACATAACAAGGGTCTTTGGACTATATATTAAAAATACTCGTATTCCGTAAAATTTTGGAATCGTTCAAAATTGAGTACATCCCAGTTATTTTCCTCTTGATGGTTTTTTTCTTAGAATTTGATCATTTTTGTTTTGAAATTTATATTATTTTGTTAAGTACTAAATACTAAATTAAAAACGAAAAACATTTTTGAATTGCTTAATCAATTTTATTTTTATGCAATTAAAATTGCTCAGAGTACAAACATATACTCATTTGTGCACCCCACTGCATGTACATATATATATTCAAGCTATTTCTCACAAATCATCCATTTATATGTCATTAGACACTCAAAGTAATTGAAATTCTTAGCCATGGAATTGGTATTAACCTCAACAATGGCATAGAACTGTTTACTTAAATGTGTGCCTATCTGAAACTGATAATAAAATTAAAACTAATAACACGGTGCCACAGTCAAAATACACCCAGCTATTGACATAGTGTAGGTTGTGAGTTTTGTTGAATACAACTCAAAATATTTTTTTATATTTCTCGAACCCTCCAAACTTATTTTATTTGACAAAAACCGTATTTTTGATCTTTTCACACAAATATTTTTCAACCTACTTTCAAAATCCAAAGTTTTTTGAAAAGGGGATGTAAAAGCCTTTAAAACGGTATACATAAACGTATGGTTTAAACTTCCATGTTATGGGTTTTGATCGGGTAAACTTGGAAAATATGATTTTTTTTTCTTATTTTCAAGTTCAGTTATTCGTAATTGCAAAATTTAATTAAAAAATATGAAATAAGTGATGACATTCTGAAAGTCCATTACCTTGTTAAGAGATTGACACTGCGTTTGATCAAATCGGCCAAAAATTATCGTAGTTATTATTTAAATTGTGTAACAGTCGTGTTATATTTTTGATATATGTCATCTTATCAAATTAACTTTCACTTCAAAAATTTTCAAAAGTTTTAATGGATCTTGATTGTTTACCGCAAATTGTGTCAAGTCCACGTTTGCACCACTACCAGAAGTCGCCTAATATTTGGGTTTTTTGCAAATATTATTATTTCTCTTTGCGCAAACATAGGCCAACTTCTGATGGTCGTTCAAACGTGATATTGACACATTTTCTGATAAACAATCAAGATCCATCAAAAATTCTGAAAAGTTTTGAACTGAAAGTTCATTTGATAAGATGACATATATAAAAAATATAACTCGACTGTTGCTCTTTAAGTAATAACTACCGTAATTTTTGCCCCATTTCTTCAAACGAAGTATGAATCTCTTCATCACTATTTTTATTATTCATTATTATTTCATTTTTTTTTTTAAGTTTGCTACTATGAACGGACAAACTTGAAAAATATGAAAAAATTTGCATTTGTCAAGTTTACCTCATCAAGCCTCATAGCATATTAAGTCAAATAATAAATGTATGTATATCGTTTTATAGGCCCATCCCTTTCCCTTTTAATAAGGTTTAAATTTTGGACATTGGTTCAGAAATATTTGTGGAATCAATAAATTTCTGCGTAAAGTCCAAAAAACGGTTTTTTATCAAATAAAACCAATTTGGAGGGTTCAAGAAATATAAAAAAATAATTTTGAGTTCTACCTACTCAACAAAACTCATTAGCTGTGTGTATTTCAATATTGTTTAGTTTGTCGCATAGTGTAATTTTTTAAAGCGTAATTTCGACTAAAGTTCAAAGTGCAGGATTATAGAAAAGTTTTAGTATCTGTTTTGAAAACTCATATCATTTAGTACTACAAAGTAATTTCGTATGTAACTTTTAAAAAGAATATATGCATACAAATAGTAGACTGACCGGTCGCAAGTAATTAATTAGTTGATACATATATGTATGTATTTGCATTACCTAACACATGATGTTTTTTTTGTAATAAACGCGATCTTCATTTTTAAACTCGATTCGATGTTGCCTATTTTTTATATTGTATTTTATATATTAATTATCTAATAATTATTTTTTTTTCTAAAATTATTGTCAAAGCTAGCTTTTACACCAGAAAAATATGCTTTGCAAAGGTCTACACAGTTTCTTTAAGAAAAATTCGTTGGCTAATAATTTTAGTTGTATTAAGCACCATGATTGCTGATGACACAGAAGCCGATAATGTTGGAGTAAGTTATACAATTGAGGAATCCCGTGGCAGACCAAAAAACACCTGGAGACGCACGGTCCTACAGGAACTAAGGCTTAATGACCTGACATGGGAAGGCGCAAAACATCAGCGGAGAATCGTGTCAGATGGAGATGCTTTGTGGAAGCCATATGCTCCATACAGTGGTAATGAAAAAAAATAAATTTATGCAATGGGCATCTCTGATAACAAGAATATCTTCGAAAGTAATACCAGGCTCAATATTGCTTTTATAGCTGACAATTTCAAGCATTCAAAAAATCATAACACGAAGTTCAAATAAGTATTCCCTTCAATATTACGGTGCTGATGGAAAGTTTTTTTTTTATTAATGAGGGCGTTTTTATAAGTGCCTTTCAGCCGATGGCTGTTGGTGTGGCGTATTGGTATTCGTCTTATTTTCAAAAGAATACTTTGAACAAGCCACTGAAATTCACTTCTAATATATTTGCAGATGATACTGTCTTTCTTTGCACGCATGAGTATCCTCACCAAGCATCTCGATACCTTCAGGAACATGTCAATTACGGGAGAAATAATATAGTTGTGGTTCAGCGAGTGGTTGGTATTTTACTTTTTACACTGAAGCAAAATTAATTCTAATCGAATTAAAAGTTTTTGCAATTTATTGCAAAATTCTACTCAACTCTACAATTTAATTATGTTGTGTTATGATAATCAATTATGGAGAACTGTCTCTTATCCGCCAAAACTAAGGGCCATTATTACAACTTCCCGTTAAAGCTGGGAACTTTAAAGTCCCATTTAACTTCTTTTCGTTATTACAACCTACAGATAAAATAAAGTTAACTTTTTAAAAAATATGGCAATGCCATATTTCAATTAAACCAGTTATTATTAAACACAGTGACAACCACACTCTTCTTTTTAATTGTATTTACTCATGTTGTTTAAATTTGAAGTTGCCATCTTGAAAACAATAATAATATGACAAGTTCAGACGTAAACTTAACCTTAAAAATTACCGGTAGGATGATCCTCCCTTTAGCTTAACGCTCACTTCTACCTTAACGTCCACTTATAATAATGAAAAACAATTTATATGCCCGCTAAAACCGTCCCTTTAGTTAACGGCAAATTGTAATAATGGTCCTAAACCTTATTTACACATGATTACATTCGTATATCATTCGTATATACATGCATATGTACATAACGATCTTAATGCGAGAGGGGCTTAAAATGGGGTTCTTAAATACTGAACAAAATATTAAAAAAAAACTTCTATTCCATCCAAAAAATGTCACTCGACTAGTACCATATTGGGCAACTGTAACGACACACTACCGATCTCATCTCCACACATAATTTCCACACACAAAATTCCAAATAAACGGCACAACATAATATCGAGACAATCACAGATAAATAAATTATTCAAATGGTGTAAGAGATTGCATAGTTGAGCGGCAGTTATATAAACTCCTCTTTTGTTAGTTTGCTGGGATTAAGGTTCATAAGCATTTTCTGCATCCATTGTAAATGAGTGTAGTACGACACTAATTTTGATTATGCCGCATTGGCAAATATTGTAATTTATATGGAGGTTCTGCATTCTCTTCGCTCCATTAATACCCCAATACATTTTGTGTTTGATTTCAAATCATGTCCCTTAGGGATCCAATGAACAATGAAGTTGTTTCAGTATTTTTGTTTTGCATTTAATTTCAATGAATGTGCCCACAAAAACGTTTAGACAACAGCTTTGTGTAAGTTTAACTCATGTCCGTGATTTAGATTGCAATGGTTTTCACTGCACTAGAATTTTGAGAAGATAAGGATTGTTGAAATAAATACATATTTCCAGGGGGTAGAATAAAGGGGCATGTTGCTGTCTCAGTATGCATTTGGTCAAACTGCAATGCGTTAACAATTCTGTACAAAAGGCAATTGGAAATCGTTTTGAAAGCACAAATATTAACCGCAGCCACATGTTCATTCAAACTGAATGATGTTTAAGAACGTTTTTAGTGTCCACAAAATGACAAAAAAAAAGCAAACCGAAATGAAACCAAAAAATTGCAGTTAAACTAGTAAATGCCCTCAGTCGTCTTTGATTGGGAATAATGCGAATATTCATGCTAAAGTATGACATGTTCGAAGATATTCTTGTTCATAAAGTTGAAGTTTTTTGAATATAATTTTATTTTAATTTCTTATTGAGTCATTAAAAATTATTTTAAAACTTACTCCGGCAACTTTATCAATTTAAATTATGTAACGAGTTGTTCAATGAATATAATTTGTTTCAAAGAAACCACTATAATTCATTACTATGCTAACTTCAGCATATCACTTCTCCTTAGGCAGCTAGTGCCACGAAGCTTAATAAATGCAGGGCGGGATATGGTGGTGCATTTCTACATATCTTTGGGACATTGTCTACAGACTGTAGAGTTCCTCATATGCCAGTAAGCATATATATGTGGCTATACATACATACATAATTGGCCATTACAACCCTTCAGTCAGGATTACGGCCTAGCTGCTCACACCACTCATGTTGTGTGTGTTAACTTTTTACATGAGTGACGGGACCTCCAATTTAAAGTCGACTCCGAACGACAGATTTTTGAGAAACTTTTCATGGCAATTTTTATTTACTCTCAGAGTTTTTGCCAGAAATCTGCTGAGAGGAAGTCGCCGAAGAAATATTTTTTGTATTCTTGTTATGATGTCTGCCCTGGAGCTCGAACCCTCGTACTTGTTAGAATTTTGTCCTTAGAGTACAGTTTATTTTGACGTTCACTGTATGTAAATACAATATTATTAAAAACTAAAAATAATTACACATTTTATATGATTTTGAAACAGTTAAAGTTCGTACAAATTTCTTTTCAAATATTGTGCAATTAAATTATAACTGCATTGTGTGTGTGATAATTATTTTTTTTCCAAAACAACAGTGTGCATATCTTTTTAGTACACTGTAGTAAATTAGTATACAGAAAAAACTCCCTCTTAACCACAATACCCACAGTATCTATCATAAATTTGCTACATAATAGAAACCCCCATTTACAATACAACAATTTTTCTATTTATAGTGGTTGGCAAACAGGATAGCAAACTACAGCGAATAATGCAACAACTTTCGGCCGCATACAAATAACCTTGTTAACTGCAGACCGATTTCGAATACAAATAGTTTTGTTATTGACCACTCAATAGCACACATGCAAACAAATATCGTTTGCATTTTAATGATCAAAAAAATTTTGGATTAATGTACAATCCTACGCATTCCATGCAGTTTCAATTTGAAAAAATACAGGTTTTTATGCTTGCTATCGAATTTTTAACATGTATTCCAAGGTGCTTTAACCAGACATACATACAGTGAGGTGCACAAATGTGTACATGTTTGTATTTTGAACGCTTTTTATTGAATAAAACTAAAAGTAATAAAGAATACTTCAAAAGTTTTTTTGTCATTTATTTAGCATTTTTTACTCTTTAACTCTCGAAATCAACCGAAGATAATATTGTAGCTTTGACTGGAAGTGGTTATTCTACCAGGGAAATTTTGTAAACAACAATTTTTATAAACAACAAAGTTAGTCAGTCAGTAGTCATCAGAGTCCAAAAACGGTCTGTTGTTCCCAAGCCTCAAGGCAGAGGTCTTCAAAAACTACTAACTAATGCAGATGCTCGTCTTATGCTAACAAAAATGAAAAGGGACACATTTTTAACACCAAAAGGAGCTTTTTCTGGCAATCGGGAAAACCGTTAGTCGATGGGGGCAAGTAGAGCTCTTAAAGATATTGGCTATAGCTCAGAAGTCAAAAAGGAAAAACCTGCATTTTCGGCTAAAACTGTAAGGGCACGGTTGAAGTTTGCCAGCGAACACAGAAATTGGACAGTGGATGACTGAAAACATGTGATCTGGTCAGACGAATCAAAATTCAACTACTTTCAGTCCAATGGTAAGCAATATTGCTGGCGCCGCCATGGGGAAGGAATTGAAAGACACCATGTTAAGAAAATGGTGAAACTCGGTGGAGAAAATGTCATGGTATGGGGTTGCTTTACATGATGGCACCTCGGACCACTGCAAAGAATCAATAACATTATGAAAAAAAATATTATTTGAGAATTTTGCAGACCCATCTTCCCGATTTTGTCGACAAGATCGCCTATTCTGCGCAAGAAGTACTTTTCCAGCTGGATGGTAACCCCGAACACACCTCTAAAATCGTTAAAGAGTGGCTTTGTAAGCAACATTTTTAATTAGTGCAGTTGCCAGCACAAAGTCCCGACCTCAATCCGATTGCGAATGTGCCAGCCCAAACCAATTTAGATGAGCTTTGGCAACGGATTCATCAGGAATGGACAAATATTCCGAAAGAAATTATAGAGAATTTGGTGGAGAGCATGCCAAGTCGCGTAAATGGTGTTTTACATAACAAGGGTCTTTGGACTATATATTAAAAATACTCGTATTCCGTAAAATTTTGGAATCGTTCAAAATTGAGTACATCCCAGTTATTTTCCTCTTGATGGTTTTTTTCTTAGAATTTGATCATTTTTGTTTTGAAATTTATATTATTTTGTTAAGTACTAAATACTAAATTAAAAACGAAAAACATTTTTGAATTGCTTAATCAATTTTATTTTTATGCAATTAAAATTGCTCAGAGTACAAACATATACTCATTTGTGCACCCCACTGCATGTACATATATATATTCAAGCTATTTCTCACAAATCATCCATTTATATGTCATTAGACACTCAAAGTAATTGAAATTCTTAGCCATGGAATTGGTATTAACCTCAACAATGGCATAGAACTGTTTACTTAAATGTGTGCCTATCTGAAACTGATAATAAAATTAAAACTAATAACACGGTGCCACAGTCAAAATACACCCAGCTATTGACATAGTGTAGGTTGTGAGTTTTGTTGAATACAACTCAAAATATTTTTTTATATTTCTCGAACCCTCCAAACTTATTTTATTTGACAAAAACCGTATTTTTGATCTTTTCACACAAATATTTTTCAACCTACTTTCAAAATCCAAAGTTTTTTGAAAAGGGGATGTAAAAGCCTTTAAAACGGTATACATAAACGTATGGTTTAAACTTCCATGTTATGGGTTTTGATCGGGTAAACTTGGAAAATATGATTTTTTTTTCTTATTTTCAAGTTCAGTTATTCGTAATTGCAAAATTTAATTAAAAAATATGAAATAAGTGATGACATTCTGAAAGTCCATTACCTTGTTAAGAGATTGACACTGCGTTTGATCAAATCGGCCAAAAATTATCGTAGTTATTATTTAAATTGTGTAACAGTCGTGTTATATTTTTGATATATGTCATCTTATCAAATTAACTTTCACTTCAAAAATTTTCAAAAGTTTTAATGGATCTTGATTGTTTACCGCAAATTGTGTCAAGTCCACGTTTGCACCACTACCAGAAGTCGCCTAATATTTGTGTTTTGCAAATATTATTATTTCTCTTTGCGCAAACATAGGCCAACTTCTGATGGTCGTTCAAACGTGATATTGACACATTTTCTGATAAACAATCAAGATCCATCAAAAATTCTGAAAAGTTTTGAACTGAAAGTTCATTTGATAAGATGACATATATAAAAAATATAACTCGACTGTTGCTCTTTAAGTAATAACTACCGTAATTTTTGCCCCATTTCTTCAAACGAAGTATGAATCTCTTCATTTATTATTCATTATTATTTCATATTTTTTTTTTAAGTTTGCTACTATGAACGGACAAACTTGAAAAATATGAAAAAATTTGCATTTGTCAAGTTTACCTCATCAAGCCTCATAGCATATTAAGTCAAATAATAAATGTATGTATATCGTTTTATAGGCCCATCCCTTTCCCTTTTAATAAGGTTTAAATTTTGGACATTGGTTCAGAAATATTTGTGGAATCAATAAATTTCTGCGTAAAGTCCAAAAAACGGTTTTTTATCAAATAAAACCAATTTGGAGGGTTCAAGAAATATAAAAAAATAATTTTGAGTTCTACCTACTCAACAAAACTCATTAGCTGTGTGTATTTCAATATTGTTTAGTTTGTCGCATAGTGTAATTTTTTAAAGCGTAATTTCGACTAAAGTTCAAAGTGCAGGATTATAGAAAAGTTTTAGTATCTGTTTTGAAAACTCATATCATTTAGTACTACAAAGTAATTTCGTATGTAACTTTTAAAAAGAATATATGCATACAAATAGTAGACTGACCGGTCGCAAGTAATTAATTAGTTGATACATATATGTATGTATTTGCATTACCTAACACATGATGTTTTTTTTTGTAATAAACGCGATCTTCATTTTTAAACTCGATTCGATGTTGCCTATTTTTTATATTGTATTTTATATATTAATTATCTAATAATTATTTTTTTTTCTAAAATTATTGTCAAAGCTAGCTTTTACACCAGAAAAATATGCTTTGCAAAGGTCTACACAGTTTCTTTAAGAAAAATTCGTTGGCTAATAATTTTAGTTGTATTAAGCACCATGATTGCTGATGACACAGAAGCCGATAATGTTGGAGTAAGTTATACAATTGAGGAATCCCGTGGCAGACCAAAAAACACCTGGAGACGCACGGTCCTACAGGAACTAAGGCTTAATGACCTGACATGGGAAGGCGCAAAACATCAGCGGAGAATCGTGTCAGATGGAGATGCTTTGTGGAAGCCATATGCTCCATACAGTGGTAATGAAAAAAATAAATTTATGCAATGGGCATCTCTGATAACAAGAATATCTTCGAAAGTAATACCAGGCTCAATATTGCTTTTATAGCTGACAATTTCAAGCATTCAAAAAATCATAACACGAAGTTCAAATAAGTATTCCCTTCAATATTACGGTGCTGATGGAAAGTTTTTTTTTATTAATGAGGGCGTTTTTATAAGTGCCTTTCAGCCGATGGCTGTTGGTGTGGCGTATTGGTATTCGTCTTATTTTCAAAAGAATACTTTGAACAAGCCACTGAAATTCACTTCTAATATATTTGCAGATGATACTGTCTTTCTTTGCACGCATGAGTATCCTCACCAAGCATCTCGATACCTTCAGGAACATGTCAATTACGGGAGAAATAATATAGTTGTGGTTCAGCGAGTGGTTGGTATTTTACTTTTTACACTGAAGCAAAATTAATTCTAATCGAATTAAAAGTTTTTGCAATTTATTGCAAAATTCTACTCAACTCTACAATTTAATTATGTTGTGTTATGATAATCAATTATGGAGAACTGTCTCTTATCCGCCAAAACTAAGGGCCATTATTACAACTTCCCGTTAAAGCTGGGAACTTTAAAGTCCCATTTAACTTCTTTTCGTTATTACAACCTACAGATAAAATAAAGTTAACTTTTTAAAAAATATGGCAATGCCATATTTCAATTAAACCAGTTATTATTAAACACAGTGACAACCACACTCTTCTTTTTAATTGTATTTACTCATGTTGTTTAAATTTGAAGTTGCCATCTTGAAAACAATAATAATATGACAAGTTCAGACGTAAACTTAACCTTAAAAATTACCGGTAGGATGATCCTCCCTTTAGCTTAACGCTCACTTCTACCTTAACGTCCACTTATAATAATGAAAAACAATTTATATGCCCGCTAAAACCGTCCCTTTAGTTAACGGCAAATTGTAATAATGGTCCTAAACCTTATTTACACATGATTACATTCGTATATCATTCGTATATACATGCATATGTACATAACGATCTTAATGCGAGAGGGGCTTAAAATGGGGTTCTTAAATACTGAACAAAATATTAAAAAAAAACTTCTATTCCATCCAAAAAATGTCACTCGACTAGTACCATATTGGGCAACTGTAACGACACACTACCGATCTCATCTCCACACATAATTTCCACACACAAAATTCCAAATAAACGGCACAACATAATATCGAGACAATCACAGATAAATAAATTATTCAAATGGTGTAAGAGATTGCATAGTTGAGCGGCAGTTATATAAACTCCTCTTTTGTTAGTTTGCTGGGATTAAGGTTCATAAGCATTTTCTGCATCCATTGTAAATGAGTGTAGTACGACACTAATTTTGATTATGCCGCATTGGCAAATATTGTAATTTATATGGAGGTTCTGCATTCTCTTCGCTCCATTAATACCCCAATACATTTTGTGTTTGATTTCAAATCATGTCCCTTAGGGATCCAATGAACAATGAAGTTGTTTCAGTATTTTTGTTTTGCATTTAATTTCAATGAATGTGCCCACAAAAACGTTTAGACAACAGCTTTGTGTAAGTTTAACTCATGTCCGTGATTTAGATTGCAATGGTTTTCACTGCACTAGAATTTTGAGAAGATAAGGATTGTTGAAATAAATACATATTTCCAGGGGGTAGAATAAAGGGGCATGTTGCTGTCTCAGTATGCATTTGGTCAAACTGCAATGCGTTAACAATTCTGTACAAAAGGCAATTGGAAATCGTTTTGAAAGCACAAATATTAACCGCAGCCACATGTTCATTCAAACTGAATGATGTTTAAGAACGTTTTTAGTGTCCACAAAATGACAAAAAAAAAGCAAACCGAAATGAAACCAAAAAATTGCAGTTAAACTAGTAAATGCCCTCAGTCGTCTTTGATTGGGAATAATGCGAATATTCATGCTAAAGTATGACATGTTCGAAGATATTCTTGTTCATAAAGTTGAAGTTTTTTGAATATAATTTTATTTTAATTTCTTATTGAGTCATTAAAAATTATTTTAAAACTTACTCCGGCAACTTTATCAATTTAAATTATGTAACGAGTTGTTCAATGAATATAATTTGTTTCAAAGAAACCACTATAATTCATTACTATGCTAACTTCAGCATATCACTTATATATATATGTACATTTAATTGCATTATGTGGTATTCTTCATTTTTTTTAACAAAGTTCTAGAATGTTAACAGTAGACTGCAATTGATCAGTATTGTCTGCGAAATTAGATGTGTAGTTTAGTTTGGTAGTGAGCAGTGTTCAAAAATTCAGTACTTTGGTACTTTCTTCAGTACTTTTTCATTTCAAAAATAGCGCAGTACCCCCGCGGGGCTTTCAGTACTTTTTTATTATTACATATTTTATGTCTTGCGTTTTTGAACTATTAATACATTAACAACATGTATGTTCAACGTAATGCTAAAGGTAGAATTAGACTTTAGCCCAATAAAAGCGAACGTATGTTACATTAAGTTCCATCGACTTTTGACTAAACGGAGCTTTTACGTTTTATTACGTTCCGAATCAGCTGTTCTGGTCATGTATGTGAAGAACACGAATAAGTCGTTAGTTTTTCTGTTCGCCCTACTTACTGGCGAAAACCCTGAGAGTAAATAAAATTGCCTTGATAAAGTTTTCCAAAAAAGGTCCCGCCACTCATGTATAAAATTAACACACACAAAATAAGTGTGAGAAGTTAGGTTATAATCCTGATTGAATGGTTATAATGACCAATATGTACGAGTTTGTACGTATTTGCTTACAAAAGTACTATTTGATGTAAAAAAGTACTGTTTCAGTTATAGTTCAGTACCACTTCAAAATTTCAATTTTGAAACACTGGTAGTGGGCATATTGTTACGAAAATGGAAATGGTGTTAGATCGTTTAACATTAAAATGATAAACAAAGGCTACAAAAAACAAAAACAATGAACTTGTTTACATGATAAACAAGTAAACAAAAACTGGAAGAACAAACAAAACAAAATGCACAAACAACAATGAAACAACGATGTTTACATTTATGGAGATCTCGAGAAGGCGAACCCAAACACATTCGACTTTAAGATCATTCATCAGGCTGTTAACGTTGGCATATAAAAGGGAAGACAAAGCAGTCAACGGAGTCAGTGAGACTTCAGTCATTCTTGTGTGACGCGTTGCGTCGCGTGTGAAGAGAATAATCGTGGTGTGAAGATCTCCGTTATGAAGGTCTGCCGAACACTTGCAAGTGTTTACGCAAAAGGGTGCAAAGAAGAATAACAAACAAAGTAAATTGTTGTTGTTTACATCAGGTTGTGAACAGCGACATACAGAATTGTGCGAACAATAAAGAATTTAATTAAAACTAAACACAAATTTTTTTCATTTGCAATCTACGAACTCATATTTTGAACGTTTTTAAAAGGGTAAAAACGCAATAGTAAATATGACATTGATAGCTCAGAATGCCATCCTGGTGAACTTATGCACTTATTTACTTGCGCATGAGTATATGCCGTTTAACTTCGAATGTGCAATTTGCCACATAGTTTTAGAAGGATATCGCTTCTCGATAAAAAAAGAACATATTTTACTTGACAGACTTTGATCCCCAGCTATATTAAATACTTGGGTTCAAGTACTTTTCGCCAGCATCTGGCACAATAGTACAATTAATCATTTGCAATGTTTGGTAAGTATGAGAAAAGCAGTAAGAATGGCTCTGCTACACTTTAAGAATGATTTCTGCGCGTAAATTGATAATATTTTCTCTTCCCAAATACTTAGGGCACACGGTTCGCTGTCCCAAGCTGTACCATTTTTGGCGATAAACAGCGGATCACCATGTTTTTTGTTGCCAATACTTTCGTCAGTTCATACGCCTAGCTTCTATTTTCTTCTTCTTCAGAGTCTTTAGAACGTCTTGTGCATCATATAAGCTAGAATTATGGATTTTTTGAATTCAACTAACTTTACAATATCACCATGTCGTTAGTCGAGTGTGTTTTCATTGTCGCTCCGTCTTATTGTATTTCACATATAAACTCTAGTTTTATATTTTTTTATCATCCTTGTGCAACACTTTTTGGGAGCCAATTTGATTGTGTTGCTTTAAATTTAATTTAATAGCAAAATTTTATTGCAATACTCTCTATTCAGTGTAATATTATAAATAATATTCACTGAAGTTGTTATTGATATTAGGTTAAGATTAAATCAAAAATGCAAATCAAGATAGGAGTATATTGAAAAATGTAGCGACAGTTCTTAATTTTACTTTTCGTGCCTAACCAGTCTTATATTTTTTTCTGATAAGCACCTTTTTTGCCTGAATCCCCAATAATCGCCATTATCAATCGCTCAATATTTTATATAAAGTTTCAATTAAATATTGCGCAATAAATACGCAAATTGTTATAAAATTGAGTAAAATTTAAAATGCAGCCCTGTCATAAGTGCGTTTAGAGAGCATATTACAATTCACCGAACAATTTCTGTTGATGTTTGATAACTCTAATGTAAACAACGACACACCAAAACAATGTTGTTGAAACAACCAGCTGTTTTGTTTACCAGCTGTCAAAATAATATTGAATAAGCAGATGAACTGCGTATATAATTATGACTGAATACTTAAAATATTGACTCAATAAAAGTGCTTAACTGAACATAGTATTATCTAATAGGTTTTGTCAACTGTTTTTATCAATTTTTTTATTATTAACCGTTAGGTTTATTTTATTTAATCGGCTTTGAATCTATCAACAAAATTGTTTTCCGAAATTCTGAAATTTTTATTTTTTATTAATTTTAAAGCATTTTCTGTTCTTAATTTTTTTACCGGTACTGTATATTGTGTCTAGCTTTCGAAAGTTAAAGTTTATTGTAAAGTTTTATAAAAACAAAACAATAAATGACCCACTTCACAACCTTTCAATGAATACATACATTTCATGTAACAAGCTCCAGCCATACTTTTTCTAATTACTAGAATGTCAGGATGAAGGTGTGTATGTAACTTTTTCATAGTCTAATTGTCCTTGACATGCCGTTGCCGTTAAATAGTATCAGCAATGATTTTCATAATAGTTTTCTATTGTTTTTTAATAAAATTTTGAAAGGCGTCATCAGCAGCATTCATTTGAAGATGAATTCATAGCCATAATCTTATTTTGTAGCATTTGGGGATCAAATTCTTTGTATTGCCTATGTTTAATTAGTTTTGTCTCTGTGTCTCTACAGCCGTAACAATGGTGATGATTTATTAAAGCTACAATCGAGGAAAAAATGCAGTAATTATAAAATTCGCAAACTCGTAATTTGTATATTTAAATAATTCAATATTAATTTTAAACAATAAAAAAATATATAACGGTATGTGTATACATATATAGTATGTACTTATAGAATATAAAAATCCTCTCTGTTAGTTTCACTAACTATAGTTTTCTGAGAGTAAGTTGACAGAGTGCGGCAAAGCGGCATTTAATGTTTTAGACCTTTGCCATTGCAGCTGACCCTGTTGGAGATTAAAACATGACGTTGGTTATGGATTGGCCATAAAACAATAGAAACTAATTTTAATTAATTTTATATACAGATATCAGTATAAGGTAAAACGTATATTAAAAAATCTTGTTTAATAATCTATTCATAATTTTCATAAATTCCTTTAATATTTTTCTTTATTTTACTTTAAAAATATTGTTAAATTCTTTATTGTTCGCACTACTTTTTTGTGCCACGGTTTACAACTTGACGTATACAACAGCAATTTTTACATTTCTGCTCGAGTAAGCACTAAAAACTGTTCGGTTGACCTTTATAACGGCGATCTTCAAACCACGACTGTTATCCTCACACGCCACGCGTCTTCACACAAGACTAACTGAATTCTTACTACTCGTTGCCTGGCGTTTCAATTTTCGTAACAATATTAAACTTTCTTCAATCCTATCGGGTCTTACAAAATGAAGTCTTCCGTACTTTACATTTGAGAACGGCCATCTTGTTGTTTGTAAAATTAGTTACCATATATCCACGGATGGATACAACTAATAAAACTGTTTCATCAAAGCTCATTTGATCCTGTAATTGCCCTAGCGCGAAGACTATTCACAATGTTATATGTATATAAATTCGGGACCGCTGGTTCATTTAACGCTCGACAAACTCCGTTCGTCGAAACGCAATATAAACAGAGACATTCGTATTTGCTTTGCTCGCGAGAAGTCGTCATTTAGCAGAAGACAATTTGGCGAATTTTGAGTCGTGTCTCGGGCTTGCAGCCGTTCAAATTTCATTTTAATCGAATCGAAATTTTTATCGAAAACCTTCTCAACGATGAGGTCCGTAATGAATAAATATGTAGGTGAAAAAATAAAGTTGTTGAATTGAGGATGACACCAATCCCTGGACGTCTAAGAGCATAGGTTATCGTCATCGGTCCAGTGTTCTGTGCGAGATCTCAATTATATGATATGGACACCAACGACATTTAATTTCAACACAATATCGCTACGTGCTACACGTCTTGTGGTACATTGAATGTTCTGTACGTGTGATTTGGTCATACCTCGTGGGCGTGATTTGAACTGGACACCGAAAACGTGCGATTTTATTCCGTTAGAGTTTTTCTTGTGGGGTCATCGTAAATCGCAGGTGTTTGTGAATAAACCACAAACCACTATGGTACTCAAAGCCAATATAACCCCATGTCATTGGTCAAATTAACCCCGATGTATATTTCAGAGTTATGAGAAATTGAAAATTTCGGATGCTTTCCACCCAGTGAAGCCGAGGGGGACATTTGAATGATGTGACATATACCCTAAGCACAAGGCTTAAAAAAACAAGGCTAATTTCGAAACTGCCAAAAGTTCTTTATTGGACTGGCCTCCACAGTCATCGGATTTAAACCCGATTGAAAATTTATGGGGAATACTTAAACGTCGGGTTTATGATTACCAGCACAGCTTTAAAAGTACAACTGAGCTCTGGCAGCGCTGTCATGACATTTGGTCATCGATAATAACACAAGAAGAATGTCGAAAACTGGTAGAGAGTATGCCTTTCAGAATACAGGCAGTTATAGATTCCAAAGGAGGATATACGAAGTACTAAAATTGTGATTTTAATAACTCGCGACAAAAGTGTGTAAATGAATTAAAATTTATTTTTTTATATTTCTGAAGATTAAATTAGTTTATGTTTTATTTGGTTAGTTAAAAAATCGTTAATAAATATTGGTTTCAGAACCACAAAACTTTTTGTTAATATACTTTGTACCTAAAATATTTTGTCACAAAATGTAAATATTAATTAATACGTCATTTACACATTTGTGCCACACACTGCATGCGCACATAAAAAATGTCGACGATATCTCAAATTCACTTTGTTTTATTTAATTTATACTTAATTTTATTTTATTTATACTTCAGAGTTTAGTGAATCCAATGCATTGTTTATTTTTAGTATTTTTGTGGAATATTTAAATAATTAGCAGATATAATTTGTATTTATAAATCCCAAAAGTTGGCATCTTTTCCAAGTTACTTGGAAGCACAGAATTCTATACCAGACTAAAATTATTCGATGTTGCTTGCAACTAATAACCTTAAACAACCTTTACGAAATGCCATCAGTGATTGGACGAGTAATGGTGTTGAAAACGAAAAACAGTTTCCTAGTCGATGAAACGGTTGATTTGCAATCTGCTAAAGACAGAGCGACATTACCCCTAACAAAAATCATCCAAATAGTATTCCCAGTCTCTCTTTCTAATAGCATACGAAAGCAGTGTCATAAGGCTTATAAGTTTATTAACCATATTATTGAATTTCTATAAACTGTTGCTAATGTTGAAATTAACACCAACATTTAATAAGTACAAGTGTATTCCAGTTCATCAATTTGGATTGAGAAATAACTCAGCGCTATTGAACAAATTTTCTGATTCGAGTGGCTCGAATCATTCATAAAAATTTTTAGTCTTAATTGTTGTTGCATTTACAAAAAAAAGGAAAAGACAAAGACAGCAAGCAAAGCAAACACACAACCTTCTAGTGAGTATTGTAGTGTTCGTACGCGAATCATACTTATTTTGTGATTCTTTTAAATGTTGATTCATGGAGAGTCGAAAACAACAACATCATACGTATTGTTAAGTATGAGTACGATGAGTGCTTAAATATGAATGCGTATAGGTAGTGTGTTGGCTTATTAGGCGTAAGGACCGGGTTCAAACCCCAGGTCAGACATCAAAACGAAAATATGAAAAAAAATATTTCTTTGGCGACTTTCTCTCAGCAGATGTCTGGCAAAAACTCTGAGTGTAAATAAAATTGCCATGAAGAGTTTCTCCAAAATATGTCGTTCGGAGTCGACGTTAAACTGTATATCCCGTCAGTAATGTATAGAAAATAAACACACACAACATAAGTGGTGTGTGAAACTAGGTCATAATTCTGACTAATACTATGTTCAGACATGCACTTATATTGGGTAAATCGCAATAAATTACATTATTGATCTCAATATTTCATATAAAATGTCAATTAAGTATTGCTCAATAAATTCATAAATTGTTATAATATTGATTAAAACTTGAAATACAGCACGTTCAGTGAGTATATTACAATTTTCCGAACAAAAAATAACGAACAAAACAAAAACAATGTTGTTGAAACAACCATCTGTTTTGTTTAACAGCTGTCAAATGAATATTGAATAAGAGCTAAACTGCATATATTGTTATGTCTAAACACTTAAAATATTGGTAATCAATAAACCGAATATTGATTCAATAAAAGTGCATGTCTGAAAATAGTATAAAGGGTTGAAAGGACCAATTATGGATATATGTGTGTGCACTTGCGTGGACTAAAAAGAACACAGTGAAAAATAAAGAATAGTGAAATAAGATTTAAAAGAAATGACGAAATGAATGAATTGTTATTATTCTAAACGAATTTTACGGCGAGTTGCAGCAATTGGTAATTACGGATAATGTTACTGAGAAGAATGAAATTGTTTCAGCACTACATAAGTGTTGAAAACTGCGTTACAATTAATAAACTTTGAACCACGATTGTTGATTTAAACTCAACAAATTCTTCTAGTTTCTGACTGCCTTGATTTTTTGCTCGCAGGCAGAAATTATATTCAATTCCGTTATAAATTTCAAACGTAACAAGTCTTTAAGGATCTCCAGATGTCGGGTTTAATAGCCCAAATTAAGTTTATCACTAATAAACAATCAAAAAACATTAATTCTTTAAGTTTATTGGCATTTGCAGAGCGGAATACAATGCTGATGTCATATTAAATCAATTGGTTTCTGTTTTCAAATTTTATTTTTTTTTTGTGCATTCTCAACCAATTACCCAGTGGCATGTTAAATCCTTGCACAATTTCATGGGGCAAAAGAAGATAATAAAATATTAATTTAGATTGAAAGGAATCTGGTCGAAATAAATTGAAGTGTGTCCCTGGCTTTAATAATGAGTGAAATGAAAATTATGAAAGAAAGCGAAAATTGAAACCTAAAAGCACTGTAAAGAGTTTCTAATGAATAGAATGAAGCCAACTGCAAGGAAAATTGTTTGCAACGTGTTCCAAGAAGATGCACACTTTACTGCTACGAATGATAAAAAAAGGAAAATCGACTGTAACAAACACCAAAAATTTTTCAGCTCGCGTTGTCACTCACCTCGCAATAACTTCCCTTAATTTTTTACGTAATGGCAAATTGTTGTCGTATAAAACTTTCCTAAAGCTTTAGATACTCTGCTATCGCATTCGTTCATTTATTGCATTCATCAGTACGTCACTCTCACAATTCTCAATTTGAAGTAGTTTACGCTTTCCGGTTACTTTTTTGTTGCTGAACAAACTGATTAATTGCCGCTTGAGCCGAGAAATGTAGGAAACAAGACGGTTTTCTTTTTTTTTTTTTTTTGAGTACCAGTTTTAATTTTGGTGCTCTCTGAACGACAGCGTTGTCACATACAGTCTAACTCGAAATAATAAAAAAATTGAAAACAAAAAAAGAAATTTACAGTTTCCCTTGCCATTGGTTATATACATATTAAGAGGTACTCAGAGAAAAACCTTGCAACGAATACCTTATCTTTCGTTACATGTTTTGAAACGAATACAATTAAAACACAAATTAGAATTTTTTATGGTTGCGTTTTTGGGCAGCGCAGGTTAAAGTAAACATCTTGAATGTACCTGTTAAAAATTTTTTGAATGCTGAACTAAAAATTTAACGTTTTTGCAATTGATTTTTGGAATGGAACCATATTGATTTAAAAGTGAAGAAATACTAGGTTACAAACAGCTCTTTGGATTTTTTTTAAATTCACAATTTTTATTAACCAGCTAATTTGATTGTTTACTAGCTTAAAATATTGAATTAAACTTATTTTACATTGTTATTAGAAGAAATTCATAAAATGTTTAAAAATAGAAAAGACGTTAATTTGAGCGAAGTTTTATTTAAATCAAAATATTGTTACTTTTTTACCTTTTCATTGATTGCAAACAAAATAAAAAAATATGTGTTTAATTTCAATTAAGGTCTTTATTGTTCGCACTACTTTTGTGTGCCATCTTTTACAACTTGACGAATACAACAACAATTGCTCGTTCGCTATTTTTCTTTGCTTACAACGCAGAGCCTTTCAACGGTTCGGGGTTTCGCCTTCACATTACTTGTTCATATTGGTTGTTGTTGGTTTACTTGCAACTTGTTGTAATGTTTGTGTAGCTTTTGCTCATTTCAATGTTAAACGATGTATACCGTTTCCATTTTCGTAAAAATATATACCAGGGTATGATATGAGCCGTTTTTTGTAAAAATAAAGCAGTAATTTCCAAAAAATGGGCAAAATTTAATGAATAAATAAATAAATAAATAAATAATAAATAAATAAATAAATGCGATAATAAAATAAATATATGCATTAATAAAATTTTGTTCATATTTGACTACAGACACAATACAAAAGTAGTTATACATTAACAACGGTTAAAAATTATAAATGCACGTAATATTAGTAATATTTATGTGCACATATATTATAAAGGGTGTTTTTTATAGAGGTATAGAACTTTAAGTTGCAATAAAACAACGATGGATTATCCGATTCACATGAATTTTATTTATCCGAAAGATAATCTTGTGGCATTACATTCTAAATATGATTTCCGGCATATGACCGCCACGGCTGGCGCGGCTGTAGTCCAATCTGGACATCCAATTTTCGATGACTTTTTTCAACATTTGTTGCCGTATATCGGCAATAATACGGCGAATGTTGTCTTCCAAATGGTCAAGCGTTTGTGGCTTTACCGCATAGACCAATGACTTTACATAGCCCCACAGAAAGTAGTCTAGCGGTGTTAAATCACAAGATCTTGGAGGGCAATTCACAAGTCCAAAACGTGAAATTAGGCGGTCACTAAACGTGTCTTTCAATAAATCTATTGTAGCACGAGCTGTGTGACATGTTGCGCCGTCTTGTTGAAACCACATCTCCTGGACATCATGGTTATTCAATTCAGGAATGAAAAAGTTAGTAATCATGGCTCTATACCGATCACCATTGACTGTAACGTTCTGGCCACCATCGTTTTTGAAAAAGTACGGACCAATGATTCCACCAGCCCATAAAGCGCACCAAACAGTCAGTTTTTCTGGATGTAACGGTGTTTCCACATACACTTGAGGATTACCTTCACTCCAAATGCGGCAGTTTTGTTTGTTGACGTAGCCATTCAACCAGAAGTGCGCTTCATCGCTAAACAAAATTCGCTTATGAAAATCGGGAACAACGGTAATCTCGTTTTGGGCCCATTCGACGAATCTACGCCTTACTTGATGATCGTTTGGCTTCAAATCTTGCACGAGTTGGATTTTGTAAGCACGCAAACCAAGATCCTTCCGCAAAATCTTCCATAAATTGGATGGACACAGATCCAATTCCTGTGCTCGATGGCGGATGGACTCATTCGGGTCTTCCTCAATGCTACGCTCTACAGCAGCAATAGCTTCTTCCGTACGCACCGTACAGCGTCTCTGGGGATGCGAGTTATCAATA
This sequence comes from Sarcophaga subvicina, assembly GCA_936449025.2. Classification (NCBI taxonomy): domain Eukaryota; kingdom Metazoa; phylum Arthropoda; class Insecta; order Diptera; family Sarcophagidae; genus Sarcophaga; species Sarcophaga subvicina. Next base: position 55,308,572 of record OW388083.2, on the reverse strand, counting down.
AGAGTAAACGTGGTGCGAAAACGTTCCATGGTTAATCGAATTAACTGCTCTGATGGACGATTTTGTCGACGATAAAATGGACGTAGTGCGCGATACGTTTTCCGCACAGAACCATTATTTTCGAAATAAAATTGCACTATTTGCAAGCGTTGTTCAGGCGTGAGTCTATTCATGATGAATTGCCAAACCAAAGTGAGAATAAATCACTTGACAGCTGTTAAATCGGTCGCCATCTTGAAAAGTAATGCCAACTTAAAGTTCTATAGCTCTATAAAAAACACCCTTTATATGTATATAGTTTATAGTGTATATACGTATATAGTATATATAGTATATATGTATGTATATTATATGCATCTTAGTTTTTTTAATTAAAACAAAAAAGGTTTCTTTTTTACAAATCAAAACAAAAAAATCTTTTCAAAACATTTAAATCAATTATTTTAATATTTTTTTCCAAAACTTATAACCAAAAGAAATAAATCAGTACCTGAAAGAAGATAAGCAGAAAAAAATATTCTTTAGTATTGAAATTAGTTTTATTTTTTGTTTGATTTTCTCCGATCGATTTCAAAAAAAATTCATGTACAAAAATTCAAATGAAAGCGTAAAGAACTGTTGTTTTAATTTGGTAATCAAAAAATAACCAGAGTGTTATTACCATGTAACAATTCATGTTTCTTTTTTTTCTCGTTATTGTATACTTTTTTCCTATATTTTCCATGCAACAAATAAATAAAAATACAAAAATCCATATGTAACTTTCAACATAAAAGAATATTTTATTTGTGATTTATTGTTTGTTAACAAAGCTTTAAAAATATTAAAAGTATTGTTTTATTTTATGAATATGAACATACAAACAGTGTTGGTCGAGGCCTTTGAATGATATCGAAACGTGTGGTAGAGTTTTGGATCATAGTCGATGTGATGTGTCTTAAATAAATCGGAGCGGTGAACAAAATTTTACAATGTTGGGTTTAAAGTCATACCCAGATCTTTGGCGATAATATTGCTGATGGACTAGTGAAAGAAAGGTTCCTTTAGGGGATTAATTCAAATAAAATCAGTTGGCGAGTGGACCGGTGGAAAACACTACCACGGTCGCACATTGCATTTAATGTAACAGAGTTCCTGGTTCACTTAGTTTTAACCGACATTGTGCATATATTTTATGTGTATGTGCATAAAAAGATTATAAAAGTGTCCATTCCATTACTTACACCCAAAACAAATTAAATTTGTGGATAATTTTTGTATGCAGCCATAGGCATGATTTGTGGAACGATGGCCTTATGTAACACCCGATTCAAATCATTCATTTATTTAACCGAAAGTTCAACATTTGGTTGAAAACACAAATGACAGCGATAGATTTACTACAGCACATACCACAAACAACATGTTATGGAATGACATGAGGTTAACGAATACTTTTACTTTTTAGCATTAAACAAAACATTGATAAATATTCACTGATTTTTTAACGAAATCATTTACTAGAGTGGTTTTCTTCTTTTGGTTCTGGTAAAATTTTTTAACATATGTACATATATGAAGTCGTCAAACTCCAGATCAGACATCTCAAACAAACCAAAATATGAAAAAATATTTCTTCGGCGAATTCCTCTTAGCAGATTTCTGGGAAAAACTGATAGAGTAAGTAAAAATTGCCGGGAAAAGTTTCCCAAAAAAATCTGTCGTTCATTGTCGCCTGTAGCTTCCGCCACTCATGTATAGAATTAAGACACACAACATAAGTGATGTGAGAAGCTAAATCGTAATTCTACTGAGTGGTCGTAACGACCAATTATGTGTGGATTGAAATATATTTTAATTATTGAATATAATTCGTTACATAAAATATTCTTCGTGTGGCAATGGAATGAGAAAAAATATTTTACAGTGATTAAAATTGGGCAATTCACACAAGCCCTTGTATCGTTGTATTCATTGCATTGTTGCACGAGTATACAACAATGTATGCTTGTTGTTGATAATTTTCATATAAACATCCGATACACTTATACACATTTTTTTCATATTCGTGCTATCAGTTTATGTAAATGCCAGTAATCAAGAGAAGAATACAAATACAAAATATTTTCTACGTAACTTGAGTCAAGAATTAACATTTCAAAATTATAATTGATCGCACAGTTAATTAAATTAATTTACTTTTTCCCGTAATATTTTTCAATTTGTTGAAAATCAAATTATGAAAACTAGTCTTCTTCTTCTTATCGTTTTTTGACGTTTGGAATACAAAATACGGCATAGCATTGCGTTACAAAAATCGAAATGGACAACCCCAAAATTGCTTATAATCAAGAAAATACAAGCCATTCATATTTTCAGATGCCTAGGGACTAGGGGTCGTGAATAAAATAAATTCGACCAACTCGAGCAATTGGAGTCTGATCGAATTCATTTCGATCACGAATACAGCAATTATTATTTTTATCAAATTAACAATTATGCGGCTATTGTTCAGTATAACATACTCGTATATCGGTAAAGTTTGCTTTCTTTAAAATCATTTCAATAAATTTTGTTATGAAAAGACAAAAACAAAACCGCCCCGAAGCTTTTAAAAATTAAATGAAATCATTTATAGAAGTGAAGAAATCAAAAAAAGGATGACCTGTACGATTATACATAATTGTATGTGAAATAAAAAACGTTTAACAAATTGATATAAAAATGCTGTGTTAGCCCTTTAAAGCACAGACAAAAAGTGGAAATCTTTCTCTTACATCTTTATACTTATGTATGCAGTTTCCCGTTTTACGTCGCTGCTGAATTGCATGTGTTGCAAGACTACCAACGGAAAAGATTAAATGAAGAAGAATTGTAAAAAATTGCTCGACTTGTTCGTTGTTACGTCTTCAAGGAAAACGGAAATTCCTTTTGAACCACACAAAAAGTGTTTTAAATGATAGAAAAAAAATAACGAAAAGCGTAAATTTAAAATAAAATAAAATGTAATAAAATAAGGAAAAAAGGGAGAGAATTTAAAAGCTAAATGCTTTTTTAAGTCCTTTTAACTTTAGCTTCTGCATAAGCCACAAATGATATATGTAAGCGTGGTGGGACGAGTCCATTTTTAGCATAAAAAAGTTTATATTTGATGCGGTTTAGTGTAGGCTTTTCGGTTTCTCTATGTTGTTTGTTTCCTCTCAGCGATACATTTCTTTTATCAGTTGGTATTGATTATAAAGTAAATGATTGAGTGAAACCTCCAAATCACGATCAAATAAAAATTGTTTTCCATGGGAATCTTATATTTTTCAATTCAAAGATTCTTTTGAATTCTCGTATAAAAATACTGGTACGCTCTCATATCAGTAGACATTTTTCGATAATTCGATGAAAAAATATTCTTCAGTGACAGTATGCCTATCCAACTCAATCGATAGAGTAAGATTTTCTATATGTTCAATATTAATGTGAATTCAGTAAAATAATTTTAAGATATTCTGTCATTTTCATATAAAACTTTCATTTTTCAGTAACTGTTCCCTTTGGTGTACACTGTGATTGATTATCTTTTAGATGTACTGCTACCACAGCACCAACAGAATTAACATCTCATCATGAAAAGTATTTGAATTGTTTGTAAATTCACTTAAACTTTAATGATGCCTTTGGTAATTATGTCACCCTTTGTAATCATACTATTGCAAAGATAACAATGTTCTCAAACGTTATAATTATACGTACCTGTACTATGTATATTTTGTGCTTCACTGCGTGCACCTTAAAGTGGAATAGAAAATATCTTGGAAGCTTTTTCATTCAAATATTGGCAAAATAATGAGCGGTTTTTTTGTGAAAATAAAGACTAACTTATAATAGAAAAGTCAAAACATACATACATAATTGGTCATTACAACCCTTCAGTGAGGATTACGACCTAGCTTCTCACACCACTTACATTGTTTACGTTAATTTTTATAAATGAGTGACTTATGACACTTAGAGGTCAAGGATTCAACTTATTGGTAGACAGAAGATTCAAAAAGTAATTGATTTTGAAGGTGCGCAAAATATTTCCATAGATTGGAGTATTATTATTATTATGGTATAGTATTATTGCGGTTTTGTGATCTAGTATGATTACAACACAAATCTGAGAGTACGTACATATATACATAATTGGCCATTACAGCCCTTCAGTCAAGACTACGGCCTAGCTTTTCACACCACCCATGTTGTTTGCGTTAATTTTATACGTGAGTTGCGGGACCTATAGTTTAACGTCGGTTCCGAACGACGGATTTTTAAGAAACTTTTCACGACAATTTTATTTGCACTCAGAGATTTTGCCAGTAATCTGCTGAGAGGAAGCCGCCGAAGACATATTTTAATATTTTTCGTTTTGATGTCCGACCTGGGGTTTTAACCGTGGTTTTACGTATAATAAGCCAACACACTACCTTCTAGACTACAAAAATCAAAAGAATTTGTGTATTCCATACCAATAAAGCTGTTCTTCTTTTGAAGCAAACCAATTAATCACGCAGTTTTCAACTTCCTCCTAGAAACTGAAGTGCTGCTCAAGCAATGCGTGTCCCATCAATGAAAACACATAATAGTTGATAGTTGAATCTGCGTCAGGGGTATCAGCTCCCAGACTAATTCTGGAATACTTTATTGTCGTTGCGCGAATTTCGTTAACTCGAGATTCCAATAAAAAACATTATTCCAAGACGTGACTCATTTCAAAGTAGAGTTCCTACAAAAAGTATTGTCACAACAAGCCAACCTGATGCCTTGGGTGTGCACTGATTGGAATGAGACTTTTAGCCCTACTGTTGATCTCCTCCCATTCTTCTTACCTACGGGTTCATTTTAATAGTGTAAAGGTTTCTGTACAAGTGAACTGAAAATGTATGCCCTAATAAATTCTGAACAGACCAAACATCCAATACCAACGCAGCTTAGATCATATTCCAACAGAGCAAAAATTTCACACAAAAAGTGTTTATCCGATTTTCTCTTCCCATATTCATAAAACGTAATATCGAAAGCCCATACGATGAGCAATACATTACAACATACAGAGTCCCACCAAAAGCTTAAAACGGAGCTATGCAATGGCATAACCTTCGTATTCTTAGCGGAAACTAAACAGAGTTCCTAACAAATCTGACTAGACACATTCTGACATATTTTTGAAAACAAAATCTAAGATTCCATAGACCGGTTAAATCACAATCCTTCTCTTCCTTATTCTAATAGATGCTATATTTGCTACAATATAATGTAATTAATAAATTCGCTGCGAAACGCACTTAAATATGCAGGGATTCTATAAAGTCTAATCGGTTTCTAACGGGCATAATCACTAAATAATGAGAAAATAGTTCATTTGGCGATATAAACCATTCAGTAATTTTTTGTAACTCTTCTTGTAATTAATTTGTTTATAATAATTTTATAGACCCGTGGGGTTTTAGACCCAGTGAAATTCAGCTACTGACAGCCAACACAGCTAATTGATCGCAACATATGGATACAACGTAGTAGAGTCATATTCTCTGGACACAAAATAGTCAATAAATGTTAAATTGAGATTATACTGGATGTTAATTTTGTTACGCGTCAGGCTTACATGAATAATGAAAATTGTTGTCCGAGTTCAATCGCAAACCAAAACAAATAAAATGAGATTAAGAGGCATGTTGAAAGGTGTCCCAGCTAACTATAATTTGAGACAATGATAATTCTTAACTCATATTACTGCGCGTAATCATATAGCATACTAACCATGCCTAAATGTACCTATAGTATGCCAAAATACAAAAAAAATAATGAAACTTGATATTGTCAACTACTAAAAACTGAACGATGGCCAGTTGTTATGCCACGTTTGGGTACAATGTTTCCCTCCCACTGACCTAATGTCAGACGCCTTGACAGGAAAGCACCCATAAATCGAAATACCTGCCCCTTAAAAAAAAAAACTATTTAATATAATTTACCCTTCATATCTCACGATGGTTAACATTCCCCTTATTAAAATCTTTAAAATATCATGTGGTTAGTTTATAAAACAAAATTAACAAAATTTATTTGGTACATTTCAATGGTTAGATATATATACTTCGTATATAAATTATAAAATATGATAATAAAATAAATATAAATGTGAACAATTAATCGGACATTCTTTACAGAAATAATGCAATTAATAAAATCAATATAAAAGAAAATTTATGTATTACCTAAAATCATTTGCAGATATGTATGAATGTATTTACTTGTTTACCCGTGTACATTTTTATGCGGTGTCAATTGATGGGCCCAGCAATCACTGCATTACAATGGGTGTTTGATGTTTAGTGTTGATATGAAAAATGTTGGTTTCGTTTTCCGAATTTATATTGACTGAATTTTCTTTTCTGTAATCTAAGTTTCGATTATTAAAAAAAAATTATTTGACATTTCATTTTTAAGGTGCTATTCAAATATTTTCACTTTGACAATTGTTTGTTGAATAATATAATATAATTATAATTTTTATTGGATCTCCTGAAATTGTCTATAAGTTTTCATTATATTTTCAGTTTAACAATTCTTTTGTTCCTGAATGCCGATATTTATTATAAAAAATTTTAATTTAATTTTTAATAATTCGCTTGTATTTTTTCTTTTTTTTCTTCGTGTGTTATTTAATTATATTCATTTCTTAAAATTTCAGATTTTTAAAAAAAATTTTTCTTCCTTTTTAAAAAAAAATTTAAATTTAAAATTTAATTATTTATAATATTTCCCTTATTAGTTTCTAATTTAATTTTTCTTTCATATGGAATTCTCCTACTTTAATTTTAATATTACATTTTTTTAAATTTTTAAATTTTAATCATTAAGTTAAATCTTTCTTAAATAAAAATTTCTTGGTTAAATGATTCCTTTACTATAAGTATATTGGTAAATAATTTTGATTTCTATCATAAATTTAAATAAAAGTTAAATTTCAAAATAATATTTTAAAACGAATTTTATTTTTTCTGTATTTTTAAGTTTAGGTCTTTAATTTATATCATATTTCTTTTTTTTTATATATATATAACAATATAAACTATTTGTATAAAAAAATGAAGTTATATGCTACAATTAAAAATATATAGATGTATGTTGTATGTAGGTATATTATGCATAATTATAATGTTAAGTTAGAGTATTTTTTTTTTTATTTTAGTAATAATAATAATAAAAATAAAAGTTGCGTTTTGTTTTTATAATAATAGTAATTATAATGATAAGGATGAAAATTCAAATTAATTCATTTCTTTTCCATTCTTCTCTCTTTTTTTTTTATAAAATAACAAAGGAAATAAAATTTTTATACAATTTTCTTTCTTGAAAAGTTCATAAATTTTTTTTCTGCTTTAATTTAACGCTCCTATTTGGAAAAAAAGTTGTTGTTGTTTCTGTTGCTGTTTTACTGTTGTCGTGTAGAGTGTTTCACAGTAGCAATATACTTCGTTCTTCTTTTTCTTTTCCGATTAATAATTTAAATTTTTTCTTTTTTATATTTTCTTTTTAAAATGTTAAATGTTTAAATAATTTAGTTTTTATGATAAATCGTTGTTCTTGTTTTAATATAATATTTTATAAATTTTTTTCCGTTTTAGTTTTTCAATTCATGGGTACAGTCTTTTAATTTTACTTTTCCCTTTTTCCTTTTTTTTATTTCCCGGGTTGGTAGTGTTCCTCACAAAATCCACTTTGCAATTTTTTTGTTTCACGCCAAAAAGCTGAATCTAGTGGCGTGATTTTTAAAAATGTTGGAAATAAAGTCCCGTTATGGTATATATATATAATATATATTCCTTAAATAGGGACAAGATGGAATATGAAACATATTTTGGTTTTTAAAATCAAATTAAAAAAACAGGGATGGAAAATTGAGTGCCTATAGGATTTTGCCTAATATTTTTTTATAAGAAAAAACCTTATTCGCACTAAATGTTAGTTATTTTTTAGGTAATTATCCAATAATAAGCAAGTAGGTTATTAGGTAGGTGAACTATATGCATATGTTTGTCATAAATTATATATAAAATAAATTTTATATACAATTACAAATCAACACTCATAAAACTCCTATTACCATCTCTGGCTCTATTTCACACTTTTCTCTGCTCTAACAAAAAAAAAACCTTTCATATATGAAAATAGAAACGCAATAAGCACTCTCTTCCATAAGAAAGGAAAAAAACGCAGCAACAACAACGACTTAATGCTCAAACTGTCTGTATGTCCAGCCAGATACAAAGAAACAAATGAAAAGACACAAAAAAATGCAAGTTAAGAGAATTGTTTACTCTTCACTATGATCAAAGCAATTTAAAGAGTAATAATTCTCTTCGTTCTTCCTTCTCTCCTTTTAAAGAGTAAGTGATTGTTGTCTATTACATACAACAGAAATGAGAGTTAAGGTTTAACCTTGAACTTGAAATGAAATAATTTCGTGGGGAATGAATCTCAACTACCAATTACGAACGGCAAGCAGAAGAAAAAAATCGTTCAACAAAAAAAATCGCAAAAAACCTGCTTCAAACTGAAATTTTTTCGTAAATTGAAGTTTGAACAGGAAACCGATTTTTGTTTTCTTGTTCACTAAATACATGCAGAAATTGTTCTCCATGGAGCAAGCGGATACACTGAAAAAAATCATTGGTCTATGTTAATCGTTTTTGTTAGATTTAAGTCAATTTAAAAGAAAAAATGTTTCTGCAATAAAAATTTTAAGTCGTATTCCTATTTAATAATAATTTAATAAGAGGCAAACAATTTTCCGCGCCTTACCACAATTTTAATTTTTCTACAGTTGCCAAAGTGTGGCACGACCCACGAAAGCCGGGCAAAATTCAAGACTTTATGTCGGAAGCGTTGTATTTCCCGATATATTTGCCATTTTGCTCCTCAATATCGTATAGAGTGTTGCCTATTCTATCCTTAATCCTGCACTTGGAATATTTTGGCATAAACTTTCTGTTTATACGTTTGGACATGCTACTCATTCCGTGATTCTTAATAAATACGATTTGACCTCTTTGAAATTGTACTGGCCTGCTTCTAAGATTATATGTTTTAGCGGCTTTGTTATGTGCAATAGTTAGATTCTCGCGAAGATTCTGCCTTATTTTTGACAATTTGTCACTATTGCTACAAATATCCATATCTTCACCTGATAAGCAACCTAATGTATCCAAAATCTTATATGCCTACCCATGCTGAACCATGTTCTGGCCAAACATTGCGTAATAGGGAGAACATTTTATCGCCGAATGGTAGTCGCTACGCAAAACCGACAAAATTTGAGGAATATACTTATCCCATTCACGATGATCTTTATGGTCCCGCAAAAAAATCTAATTTTCGTGATAATTTCGCGATTAGCACGTTCCGAAGCATTAGATTGTGGCGCATAAAATCCTGTTGTAATGTGAGATATATCATACAATTCGTAGAAGTCTTTCATTTCCTTAGAAATGAATTGTTTGGCATTATCGCTATGAATAAACCTCGGTACTCCATAGGTTGGAAAAATTTCAGATTCAAAAAATAAAATCACTTTAGATATCGTTGCTGCCTTCATAGGTTTCAAGAAAACAAATTTTGTTAGATGATCCAAACATATAAAAATAATGGAATTCCCAGATTTTGTCAATGGATACGGGCCTAAAAAGTCGCAATACAGCCTCTCAAATGGTCTATTAGTGTGGATCTGATTACCCATTAGAAGTCTTGTAATTTGGTTTGACGATTTTATAGTCTTGCAAATATCACATCTACTTATATACGTCTGAATATCCTTTATCATTGTCGGCCAAAAATATTTTTGACGAATTCTCGATAATGTTTTCATAAAACCGCCGTGACATGAACCTATCGAGTCGTGAGCTGATTTAATGACCGATTGTACTAATGTACTCTTTTTCAGAACCCTGTCTAAAGTTTACCCTTTTCAGAATTAAGTTTTCAGATATACACAAATCTGGCAAGGACTCTTTGTTTTCGGAGATGGATTTCCGGAGATGTTGGTATTCTTCGCTTTCATCAGGAGATGTTAGATCAACGTCTGTTGGTAGATTTTGCATAGACAGGCCATCTATGTCCATCCTAGAGAGACAGTCGGGTACAACATTTAAGGATCCTTTTCTATGCTCAATGCTAAATTAATACCGCTGTAATTTTAAACTCCAGCGTGCCAAACGTCCACTCAAATCCTTCTGCGACATAAGCCACTTCAGGGAAGAGTGATCCGTGATTATGCGGAAACGTAAACCTTCAACATAGGGACGAAATTTATTTACACTTACAATCGCTGCAAGGCATTCCAGTTCGGTAACCGTATAATTCTTTTGACTTTTATTAAGTTTCTGTGATACATACGCGATGGGATGCTCCAGCCCTTGGTCATCATATTGGAGCAATACACCGCCTACCCCGGTTTTGGAAGCATCGCATTGTATTACAAATTCTTTTTGAAAATCGGGTTGAGCCAATACAGGAGCAGAAGAGAGGGCAATCTTCAGTTTTTCAAATGCTTTAATTGCTTCATCGGTGAGTAAAAATTTTGCTTTCGACTTTTTCAAACAATCAGTCAGAGGTCCTGCAAGATCCGCGAAGTTATTAATAAAGGATCGATACCAGTTAGCCATACCTATGAATCTACGGACTTGTTTGGGTGTCTTCGGAAGAGAAAAATTATTTATCGATTCTACTTTAGACGGGTCTGCTTTTAAACAACCGTTGCCCACAATAAATATATGATCTCCTTTTGACAGAATTTACTCTTACTCACATTAATAGTCAATTTAGGTCCCTTCAGGCAAGACGCTACTTGTGACAACAGACTTACATGCCCTTCAAAATCGGAACTACAGATTAGCAAGTCATCAAGATATATGAATACATTTTCACGCAATCGTGAAGGAATAACTTTATCCATGAGCCGACTCATGGTCTGAGGCCCATTACATAACCCAAAAGGCATGTATTTATAGTGATACAACGGTTTACCCGGTATCACGAAGGCAGTCTTTTCCTTGGATGAATCAGTCAGTGGGATTTGCAAAAATGCATCTTTAATCATCATCATCTTTCCTGTGATAAAATACGTATCCTTGAGCCTACTCAGTAGCCCATTGATGTGAGGCAATGGGTAGGAGTCATTTTTAGTTACCTCATTAAGTTTCATAGAATCTCTGCAGAGTCTAACTTTCAAAGGTTTTCTCACAAGTACTGCCGGTGAGCACCACGGAGAATTAGATTCTTCGATAACGCCTTGTTTTAACAACCTATCGATTTCTTGAAACGCTTCTTCTTGTCTGGGAGGCGATAATGGATAATGTCTGCACTTTATTGGGACGGCGTCGCCTGTGTCAATGTGGTGTTGTAATACATCAGTACTACCTAGACCCAACTTCTCATACGAGGGGAATTCTAAAATTGTCTTTTCCAAAATTAGCCTTTGTTCCGGAGTCAATTCGTGAAAATTTTCCAAGCTTGAGTATAATGCAACTTCTGAAACCTGAGCAGGATTGGTTGGAATAATATCAGGAGCAAGAGCAAACTCTCGCCAAAAATTAATACCGAAGTAAGCATATTGACTAAGTGATGGGACTACATAAAAGGTAATATTCTTACTAACGCCCTTAAAAAATATCAGTAAAACGCAAAAGCCTATAACATCCTGTTTGTTGCCACTTGCCATACGTACTGAAGATTTCATTGGTGTATAGGGTATTTTATTTTTTTCCAAAAAGGATAAACAATCCTTGCCCAATGCACAGACATTGGCTCCTGAATCCAGCAATCCTACAAGAGTATCATCATTTACTTTTACTTTCGCGAATGGTCTGTCGTCCGACTCATTAAAAACTGTTGACTCTAATAGCTTTCGGAAAAACTTACGTTTCCTGAACCGTATCCTACATTTAACAATATTAAATGTGGGTTTGGCTGCCATTTTCCGTTTGTTTAGCGCATAGTCATCACTATCACTCATAAAAGTATCAATATCTGTTTGCATATATTTAGGTATGGAAGAGTTCTCCTGAAAATTATCTATTATAGGATATTCATGTAATTTTTTCATATTATCATCGCAAATGTAAAAATCGGGGGTTTGTGTCGAATTTTCCTTAGTAAATGTCTCAGTTGGTATATCAAAATGTTCAATAAAATTAAAATTATCTTCGCTAGAGTTGGACTTTAGTTCAAACTCGGTGTTTGTGGGTGTGGACGAGTGTCCGCGGTAGCCATTTCGCCCACTTTTCGATTTCCCAGAAAAGAATGTTTGTTAGGACATTTAAGTGTCAAGGTACCCTTTTTGACCGCATTTGAAGCAAAAAGGCTTCTTGATTTCTTCCGAACAATATATGTATGAATGGCTAAACTCCAAACAATTCCAACATTTAATGCCAGAATAATCATGGTTGAACTTTTTATTAGGTAATTTCAATGCCTCGACTTGAGGGTCTACATATTCAGATCCACAGACATCTGGAAGTAAAGTATCGATCTCATTAATGTTTCGAGACGTTACTATATTAGATGTCTGAAATTTGGTCTCCCGCTTTCCGGGCAATGTCTCGAAAATCATTAATATCTCTAGAATCAGAATTAAACATTAAAAATCGTAAGTTTGGGTTTAAATTTCGCTTCATAATATGAGTGTTATGAGTGTTACATCCGGGAGTGGATTTTGGAGCCGTAAGTTCATGGCTACCACAGAGGCGTGGAAATCATCGTAAGTTTCTTTAAATTGTTGCTTTCGCAACGAAATTTTTAGCAACACCTCGTGGTCGGATTCCGAATGTCCAAACTCTTTAATTAATGCGTTACGCAAAAACGCGTAAGTGATATTACGATTCTGTCTACTAAAGAGCCAATACCAGCTCTCAGCACGGCCTTCCAGAAGAATATGAAAATTGGATAACAAATGTTCATCAGAACATTTAGATCGGGTGCAGAGGGTCTCGACTTTAAACAAAAAATCTGAAACAGATCCTGTACCGTCATATGAAATCTTCCACTTTTCTAATTTTACGTTTGTATTTTCTACTATCCTATTTTGTTCCGATCTACGATTAGAATTAGGGGTTTGTGAACTAGTAAAGTTATGAAGCATTTCAGGGGGTCTATTTGACGACGTAGTTGGGGCATTACCTGTTTGTGATATACTTTCCCGAATTAAGGTTAACTCTCTTCGGAATTCTTCCTGTGTTGTCCAAATTGTTTGCTGCATAAGTGCTACCAAAGCATCGAAAGAATTGGTACTATTAGGATTGGCATAGTTTGTATTTGGAGCCCGTGGAGCACTACTGCTAGAAGTCGAAGCATGTACCAACGGGTCTACGTTTGGATTGAGGGAAGATCTGCTAGGAATTTCCTCTGGAGATGCAACTAATTGCGGTTGTGAAGCGGAATTCTGGTTATCCATTACTACAATATCCTGGAAAAGACTAGACGATGACAAATTGCCTGAGCTTTGTGCCCTATTAACCTGCGTCCTGGGTGCAGGAGAATGAACCACCTTTGTTTTTGCACCAGAGCTGTCCTGAAGATCTATTGATATGTTATTTCCAAAAGCTGATGAGCCTCGTGTCCCAGTGAACGAATTATTCCTAGAACCTCTAGAAGAGTTTCGGGTGTTCATTACGGAACTGACAAAAACAAGCTTTTCGCTATAGAATAATATTTAAAGTCAAGCAATACTTCCTTTTATCCTATCAAATGTTATTTTAATGTTCCCTTGCAAATTCCAGGAAAAATATAATATATATGTATAATTATTATATATAATATAATATAATATAAAATATAATGTTTAAAAATCGAATTTTAGATCAATAAATAAATTTATAATATGTATATTCTCAAATGTACAAAAAAAAGAATCTCGAAAATTCAGGGGAATGATAACCACAAAAATACTACGGCAAACACACCAAACCGTGTCGTAAAAAGTGAATATATTCTCAAATAATAAATTTTATTTCACATAAAAAAACGGAACAAGCTAAAGTGTGCCAACAAAACATAACTGCAACATAAGGACCTTTAAGAAAGATATTTGATCCATATGGACTCGAATATTAGTATTGACAAAAATTCTAACTATCTATTCAATGCAACTAAAACCGATATTACATTAACAGCAATAGGGCTCTTGAAAAAAATACAGATTTCGTGATGTTAAACTTGTTGGTGTATATGTTTTCTAAATTGCAATTAGTTTATCAGAGTGTAAATCCTTTACAAATCTAAGACTTAAATAGAAAACTAAACACCTTACAAATCTAGATCACCATAACCGATTCCAACTTTAAATATAAAATAACATTATAATATTGACTAATTGAACAATATCAAAAGATGTTGTCTAAGTGTTCAATGGCCGTTTTGGCCTTTTCGTTGGGCGGCATATATGTTACGCGTCAGGCTTACATGAATAATGAAAATTTTTGTCCGAGTTCAATCGCAAACCAAAACAAATAAAATGAGATTAAGAGGCATGTTGAAAGGTGTCCCAGCTAACTATAATTTGAGACAATGATAATTCTTAACTCATATTACTGCGCGTTATCATATAGCATACTAACCATGCCTAAATGTACCTATAGTATGCCAAAATACAAAAAAAATAATGAAACTTGATATTGTCAACTACTGAAAACTGAACGATGGCCAGTTGTTATGCCACGTTTGGGTACAATGTAGAGTTGGGTAGTTCGCGAACGAACTAGTTCAATTGAACTATTCACACAACTGAACTAAAAGAGCCGCTCATAATAATGAGCTCTTTTAGCTCCGTAGTTCAGTTGGCTCTTGTTCTCGTTTCTTATTCGTTCCTTTATTTTGTTTATCGTTCTCATGTGTGTAGTTCACGAACGAACTATGTAGTTCAATTGAACTATTCAATGAGAGTTGTGTAGATCACGAACGAACTATATAGTTCAATTGAACTATTCAACGAGAGTTGTGTAGTTCACGAACGTATTAGTTCAATTGAACTATTCATACAACTGAACTAAAAGAGCCAACTGAACTAATGAGTTCTTTTAGCTCCGCAGTTCAGTTGGCTCTTGTTCTCGTTTCTTATTCGTTCATTTCGTTCTTATTCGTTCTTTTCTGTTGTTTATCGTAGTGTTAAATGATAGTGCCATCATTGGCGGTGTTACCACATAATAATAAAATAACTTATGGCAACATTTTTCCCACAAAAGCGCGAAAATTGCAAAAAATAAAAAAATAAGCACATTAAAATAATATATTTTTTCAATTTAACTCAAAGAAGGGTTAGGCGAGAAATAACCACAGAAATTCTTATTAAATACACTTTTATAAAAACATATGTAATTTTTGACGATGTATTAAAATTAAAATTTTTTGCTTTTGAATTTCTTGAATATAATTCAAATTTTATACATTAGAAGTAATAGCACATAATAGCTAAAAAAAATTTTATAATATATTTCTTTTAATAAAATTTTTAAGTGGCTCCATGGAAAGTTAGTGCATTGCGTAACGATTGTGAGTTTGACTCTCATAAGATAATCTGGTCTGTTACGCTAATAAGTATGTTTTTATAAATAATAGTGTCAACTAAAAATCTATAAGATTGAAAAAATTTAAATAAGACAAAAGAGATTGTAAATGTATTTATTTATATATGTATATAAATAAATTTAAATTTATATTTTTATGTTTATGTTTTTCTTAATATTTATATTTTAGGTATATATTATTGTTTTTAACGATTCAATTATCAAAATTTCCGCCAATCCATTGACTTAACTTTTTGATAGAAATTCAAATTTTTCGACACTGGTAGGTCAAAAAATCTTGCCAATAATCGGAAAAGGGTTCAATTTCAAAATCTGGATTTGAAAAATTCTCGCTAAACACTAGATCTCATTCATTTATTGTCGGGTATTCAAATTTTTCAGAGCAGGTAGGTAAATTGTGAAAGAAATAAATTGTAGGAAATTTCCGTCATAGCAATAATACCAAAACAGTGCTAAAAGGGCCGCAATTGAAAAATGGGTTGAATGTGGTCATGCTACCTACCCTACAAGTGTAACGTCACACAAAACAAATGTTATTCTCGTCATAGCAATAAAGTCAAAAGAGTGCTAAAAGGGCCGCAATTGAAAAATGGGTTGAATGTGGTCATGCTACCTAACCGTACAAGTGTGACGTCACACAAAACAAATGTTATTCTTACTGAGAGTTTTCTGTAGCATTCACCCATTATGAAAAACTGCTCAATAGCTCTCTTCATGTTTTTTTCTGAAAAAAAAACATTCGACTTACAGAATCAGTGTAAAAAATCAAAATGAGAGTTATTTGTAATAAACATTTTTTTCTCAGGAAGAGAGCCACATATATAAATAGACAACATGGCTGAATCAAGCACTAGTTATTCGAAAGAGTTCATATTGGTATAGTGTCGGATGATCAAAGTGATCTAAGTGAGTTTTTATATTTAAAAATGGCTGAAAAAAGAAAATTTAGCGCATTAAGGACTCATTTCACGGCAGAAGAAGGTAATAGAGCAATGTGTAAATATTGCAAAATAAACCTAAGCATTGCTGGGGGTTCTCATGGGAATCTTTCTCGACATATGAGAACAAAACATCCGCTTACACCATTAAATCAAGAAAGACAGACTACAATCCCACCAGAGGTACTTGAAGAAGACATGCCAGACGTACAACCTTCTACCAGCTTCCAATCCAGGCAAAGTGCAACGCTCCCTCAGCAACCCCAACAAAATATAACACAATATTTTCACTACTATATACTGTTTTTATTTTATTCAATAAGTTGATATAAATACACGGAATGCATTAATTCCTTTAAATGAATATATGTATTGTTTACAGAATTTTAAATATAAATAAAATTGAGAAAGAGAGCGGAGTTGTTTAAAAGTACTGAACTATTGAACTAAAAGAACGAACTAGTTCATTACAGAGAGCTGAACTAGAAAGAGCGAACACTCAAAAGAGCTAAAGAACCCAACTCTAGTACAATGTTTCCCTCCCACTGACCTAATGTCAGACGCCTTGACAGGAAAGCACCCATAAATCGAAATACCTGTCCCTTAAAAAAAAAACTATTTAATATAATTTACCCTTCATATCTCACGATGGTTAACATTCCCCTTATTAAAATCTTTAAAATATCATGTGGTTAGTTTATAAAACAAAATTAACAAAATTTATTTGGTACATTTCAATAGTTAGATATATATACTTCGTATATAAATTATAAAATATGATAATAAAATAAATATAAATGTGAACAATTAATCGGACATTCTTTACAGAAATAATGCAATTAATAAAATCAATATAAAAGAAAATTTATGTATTACCTACAATCATTTGCAGATATGTATGAATGTATTTACTTGTTTACCCGTGTAAATTTTATGCGGTGTCAATTGATGGGCCCAGCAATCACTGCATTACAATGGGTGTTTGATGTTTAGTGTTGATATGAAAAATGTTGGTTTCGTTTTCCGAATTTATGTTGACTGAATTTTCTTTCCTGTAATCTAAGTTTCGATTATTAAAAAAAAATTATTTGACATTTCATTTTTAAGGTGCTATACAAATATTTTCACTTTGACAATTGTTTGTTGAATAATATAATATAATTATAATTTTTATTGGATCTCCTGAAAGTATCTATAAGTTTTCATTATATTTTCAGTTTAACAATTCTTTTGTTCCTGAATGCCGATATTTATTATAAAAAATTTTAATTTAATTTTTAATATTTCGCTTGTATTTTTTCTTTTTTTTTTCTTCGTGTGTTATTTAATTATATTCATTTCTTAAAATTTCAGATTTTTAAAAAAAATTTTTCTTCCTTAAAAAAAAAATTAAATTTAAAATTTAATTATTTATAATATTTCCCTTATTAGTTTCCAATTTAATTTTTCTTTCATATGGAATTCTCCTACTTTAATTTTAATATTACATTTTTTAAAATTTTTAAATTTTAATCATTAAGTTCAATCATTCTTAAATAAAAATTTCTTGGTTAAATGATTCCTTTACTATAAGTATATTGGTAAATAATTTTGATTTCTATCATAAATTTAAATAAAAGTTTTAATTATGAATTTATTCATCTTCATTTTAAATTTCAAAATAATATTTTAAAACTTATTTTATTTTTTCTGTATTTTTTAGTTTAGGTCTTTAATTTATATCATATTTCTTTTTTTTTTATATATATATAACAATATAAACTATTTGTACAAAAAAATGAAGTTATATGCTACAATTAAAAATATATAGATGTATGTTGTATGTAGGTATATTATGCATAATTATAATGTTAAGTTAGAGTATTTTTTTATTTTAGTAATAATAATAATAAAAATAAAAGTTGCGTTTTGTTTTTATAATAATCGTAATTATAATGATAAGGATGAAAATTCAAATTAATTCATTTCTTTTCCATTCTTCTCTCTTTTTTTTTTAAATAAAATAACAAAGGAAATAAAATTTTTATACAATTTTCTTTCTTGAAAAGTTCATAAATTTTTTTTCTGCTTTAATTCAACGCTCCTATTTGGAAAAAAAGTTGTTGTTGTTTCTGTTGCTGTTTTACTGTTGTCGTGTAGAGTGTTTCACAGTAGCAATATACTTCGTTCTTCTTTTTCTTTTCCGATTAATAATTTAAATTTTTTCTTTTTTTATATTTTCTTTTTAAAATGTTAAATGTTTAAATAATTTAGTTTTTATGATAAATCGGTGTTCTTGTTTTAATATTTAATTTTATAAATTTTTTTCCGTTTTAGTTTTTCAATTCATGGGTACAGTCTTTTAATTTTACTTTTCCCTTTTTCCTTTTTTTTTTTATTTCCCGTGTTGGTAGTGTTCCTCACAAAATTCACTTTGCAATTTTTTTGTTTCACGCCAAAAAGCTGAATCTAGTGGCGTGATTTTTAAAAATGTTGGAAATAAAGTCCCGTTATGGTATATATATATAATATATATTCCTTAAATAGGGACAAGATGGAATATGAAACATATTTTGGTTTTTAAAATCAAATTAAAAAAACAGGGATGGAAAATTGAGTGCCTATAGGATTTTGCCTAATATTTTTTTATAAGAAAAAACCTTATTCGCACTAAATGTTAGTTATTTTTTAGGTAATTATCCAATAATAAGCAAGTAGGTTATTAGGTAGGTGAACTATATGCATATGTTTGTCATAAATTATATATAAAATAAATTTTATATACAATTACAAATCAACACTCATAAAACCCCTATAACCATCTCTGGCTCTATTTCACACTTTTCTCTGCTCTAACAAAAAAACCTTTCATATGAAAAGAGAAACGCAATAAGCACTCTCTTCCATAAGAAAGGAAAAAAAAAACGCAGCAACAACAACGACTTAATGCTCAACCTGTCTGTATGTCCAGCCAGATACAAAGAAACAAATGAAAAGACACAAAAAAATGCAAGTTAAGAGAATTGTTTACTCTTCACTATGATCAAAGCAATTTAAAGAGTAATAATTCTCTTCGTTCTTCCTTCTCTCCTTTTAAAGAGTAAGTGATTGTTGTCTATTACATACAGTGTTGCCATTTTGGTGCTTTTCGGGTATTTTTTGGTGTATTTTTGCACTTAGTACCCGTACACTTTTAACAAATACCCGATATAATAAAAGGGGTATTTATAGTGCATTTTTAAATTTCTCACAGTGCTTTTAGTGCTTTTTTATACAACTATAAAATTTTTGAATTTCTTTTTGACACTAAATTTTTTAACGACCTTTTGATGCCTTTTATGCAGCTATGATATTATGTATTTTAATTCTTTTTGACATTGAATTTCTTAACCACTTACTCAAGGCGAATTCATTAGAAGGTGAGAGTATTATTACAACAATACAAAAACAACAGGCATTTTGTTTTTGTAAAAATGTACACATCTTGTCAAAAAAATTAACCCTCAAACCTCCATAGGAAATTAGTTAAAGTAATTAAAAAAAAACTAAATAAATTTTATATATTGAGAATTCTTATGATTTTTATTATTACATTACATAATACTGCAGCACCTGTAAATTAAAAAAAATATCAGCTGCAAACGTTATTTCTTATAATAACAAATTTTCAACAGAAGGTTGATCCAATTTGTTTTAATCCCTATATCCCAATCTTCAGAAAGAGAATTTGTTTTAAAAATAACACACAAGTTATTTCAGTCATAATTTAGGCACCTAGTTGGAGACATGATTTTTTTTTTTTGGTAATTTATCACTCTTACCTAAATAACTATAAATATATGTATTTAGTGTTAAAGGCTTAAATATTCTTAATCATCTTGCAAAAATTCTAATATATACATACTCTTCAGTCAGGATTACGATCTAGTTCCTCACACCACTTATGTTGTGCGTGTTAATTTTATATATGAGTGGCGGGACCTACAGTTTAAAGTCGACTCCGAGCGACAGATTTTTGAGAAACTTTTCATGGCAATTTTATTTACTCTCAGAGTTTTTGCCAGAAATCTGCTAAGAGAGTCATTTTGATGTCTGGCCCGGGGCTCGAAACCTGGCTTTTCGTCTAATAAGCCAACACACTACCTACTACGGCGACTTAATTCTAATATATAATTGGCTTTAAAATAGTAATCCTAAAGAATTTCCAGAGTCCGTATCGTTAAGGATACATGCGGTACATATGAGGGTTTATGACTAATATGAATGCGAAATTGAATATCGAAACAAAATACACAAAAAACAAAAATTTTTTTGACATTGTTACTTACATCAGCTGGTAAAATAATCTCACCTCCTAATGAATTCGCCTCGCACTTACTTCTTTGCATTTAATACTTTTTATCCAACTATGTAGTTCTTTATATACGTATTGTTGTTTTTTTTAAATATTTTTTTACAACGTTTTCAGTCAATTAAAAAAGAACACATTAAAGAATTGTAAAGAATTATAGTACTTCCAAAAAATTTCAATTTGTTGCAAAATTTATCATTATTTATCGTGGAAAATATTTTTAAAACTAACAACCAAACTTATTTTTGTTTAAATAACCTTAAACTACATAAATGGAAAAATACACAAAGTACTAACGAGTTTTGGATTGAAGTTCACAACTTTAAAGATTCCTTGGGAGAAAACCCATTTATAGACCTCACTAATTTTGTCTTAAAATTGCTTTCGTTGCCTTATTCTAATGCTTAGATAGAAAGGACTTTTAGTTTGATGAGTTTGTTTAAAACAAAAATAAGAAACCGATTGTTCCTAAATTCAGTAAATGCGCTGTTACATATTAAATATGGTTTAGAGTTTGAAAATGCATGTTGTAGCAGTTTTTAACTACCACCACATGTTTATAATAATATTAAAAGTAATGATACTTACAAGAAGTCAAAATATTTTATTAAAACTGTTTTGTGACACAATGATGGCATAGAAGAGGATATTGATTTATTAGAAAATTAATGCACGTACTAACATATTGTAAACGATCTGAACAAAATTAATTGTAATTTATGTTTAAATGAATTGTTTAATTAAAATGAATTAATTATTTTATGTTAATAAATAAATATTTCTTTATATTAATAATAAATTTAAAATAAACTATATTTCTATTTTATTTGTATTTTAAAATTCAGCTATTTTGTGCCTATTATTTAAAATTATAGTCGGTGCTTTTTTACGCTTTTTTATTCTAATTTTTACCCTATTTTGCCCCTTTTTGAACCGCTTACGGTGCTTTTGTTCTTGAAGGAGTTGGCAACACTGATTACATACAACAGAAATGAGAGTTAAGGTTTAACCTTGAACTTGAAATGAAATAATTTCGTGGGGAATGATTCTCAACTACCAACTACGAACGGCAAGCAGAAGAAAAAAAAATCGTTCAACAAAAAAAATCGCAACAATTTATTTAAGAATTGTACAAATTATTGTTCCAACGAATTCATAGATCCCAGTATAGGGAACTGTTTAGTGTAAACGCATTTAATCTAATACTGTGTTCAGATATGCATCTTTATTTCGTAAATCGCAATAAACGCCATTACACATAATTGGTCATTAGAACTCTCCAGTTAGGATTACGACCTAGTTTCTCACACCACTTATATTGTGTGTGTTAATTTTATACATGAGTGCTGGGACTTACAGTTTAAAGTCGACTCCGAACGACAGATTTTTGAGAAACATTTCATGGCAATTTTATTTACTCTCAGAGTTTTTGCCAGATATCTGCTGAGAGGAAGTCGCCGAAGAAATACTTTTTGTATTTTGTTTTGATGTCTGGCCTGGGGCTCGAACCCTGGCTTTACTTCTAATAAGCCAACACACTACCTACTACACTACGGTGACGTCCATTATTGAGCGCAATATTTCTTATGCAGTTTCAATTAAAATGTAGCACTGTCATAAGTGTGTTTTGTGCACATATTACAATTAACCGAACACTTTCTGTTGATATTTGACAACTCAAATGTCAACAACGACAAACAAAAAAAAAATAAAAAAAGTAAAAACAATGTTGTTGATACAACCAGCTGTTTTGTTTACCAGCTGTCAAATGAATATTGAATAAACAGCTGAACTGCGTATATTATTATGTCTGAACACTTAAAATATTGTACTCAATAAACCGAATATGGACTCAATAAAAGTGCATATCTGAACATAGTATAACTTAACATAACTTGATCTGTTACTGTAGCAGTCGTAGTTGTCGTTATATTCCGCGATTAAATGTTTTTAAATATACGATATTATAAATAATTTCTTTTTTACACTTAGTCAAATATGAAACTCCTTGTAAAAACAGGACAATGTTTTTTCCCCTTATACATTTCCTTATACATGAGGCAAAAGCATGTTTGTGAGAATTGTTGTTTATCGCTTATGTTCACGTACATCTTAACAGCACTCACGCTATAATAGAAATTTGTCACATGCAATATACTTGTTTATATACATACATTTGTATGTAAGGACATTGCTTTGAGCTGTACTAAGCTTGAGTTTCTGTTAAAGCGGTAGTGGGAAATGCATACAAAATCAGAAGCACCATATACGGCTAGAATTTTCAGTTTATGGTGAAAACACATCGACGAAGATTTTGATGGAGTGAATGGTTGAATAAGCAAATCTTGAAGTGGCACATTTAATTATGATGGCAAGATGACGTGAACAATGATTTAAAAACAACAAGTCTTCAAGGAATGTTAGGCAAGAAATTTAATGCAAAAAAAGCAATTATGCGTTGTATTGAAATAATTGCAATAAAAATGTTGTTTTAGTTCCAAACCTCTAAGATTATAATTAAAATTTTAAAACATGCAGATAATTAGAAATGGCGGACGAGAAAAATAAATTTTATTTTCTATTGGCTTTCAACATAATGAAAAAGGAAATATAACTTATTTTAAGTTGAATATATGCAGCATGCCGCGTGTGGTTGAGGCGGCAATGCAAAATTTTAAACCATTTAAGACTGCTAGGGAAGACTCTTTACAAGCTGTCCTCTTTTTAGCAGATCCTTCAGCATTCAGAAACAGCATTGAAATGTGAAGAAGTTCACATTAAAGTTGCACTACTATGTTGAACATTGTCCACAGTTTTAGCAATCATAATTGTGGAGAGAGTCGCAGTAGTATAGTAAGTAGTGTATTAGCTTAATAGACGTAAGGCCACGGTTCGAACCCCAGGTCAGACATCAAAACGAAAATATAAAAAAAATATTTCTTCGGTGACTTCTCTAAGCAAATTTCTGGCAAAAACTCAGAGAGTAAATACAATTGCCATGAAAAGTTTCTCAAAAATCTGTCATTCGGAATCGACTTTAAATTCTCGGAAGAATTTCTGGAGTAGTGCTGTTATCCAGGCAGGCCATACAGAACGTGGAAATGTCTTAGTCTGGATGGTATGGAACCAACAAACAGCAAGTGGCCAACTATTAAAAGATTACCTTTAAATTAAGTTTAGGTTCTTAAATTACATATTAATTTAAGTAAATGAACTTTGCAAATAAAAAGTTCCAAAACATGAAACCGAAATAAATAAGACTCAATAACTTAATAACACCAGTAAACGATGTGACCTAGTTTTCATCTTTATCATGATTAATTTCTCATTGCTTTCTCTCAAATTCCTTCACTTTCTATAAAATCCAAGAAAATTCTTGTTTAAACATTCATTTCAAACACCTTCGCAAGACATGAGGCTGCACAGATATTCAAAGCGACGTCTCTATGTCTTTTGTCATTATTATTCACTTTTTTGATGAAAGACTTGTTTCTTAAATGAAATTAATGTAGAAATTGTGAAAGAGAACGTATAAGAGAGATTAAGTGAGATTATTATAACTTGCCGTTAAAGTTGAGTTTAGCTAAAGGTAACTTTAGCCAAAGTGAACTTTAAAAAGTCACCTTTAACTTATTTTCGTTATTACAACCTACAGATAAAATAAAGTTAATTTTTTCAAAAATATGGTAGCGGCGGAGCACTGTCGAATGAAATGAAATGAACTGCTTACATTAAACAAGTTTTATTTAAACGCAGTGGCAATGACTAGCTCTTTTCTTTTTGTTGTATTTGCTCATTTCATTTATATTTAAACTTTAAATATTGAAAATAATATATAACATAGCAAACTCAAACATAAACTTACCTTTAAAAGTTAAAGGTAGGATGATCATCCCTTTAGCTTAACGCTTACTTCTACCTTATTGTCCACTTATAACAATGAAAAATAATTTATCTGCAAGTTAAAATCCTCCCTTTAGGTAGCGGCAAGTTGTAATAATGGTCCTAAATGATAAAAAACTCCGCATATTTGTAGTATATATGCGACAAGAGGCAGCAATATACTAATAATGATATTAAAATACCCGGAATGCAAATGTATGTTTAATTTGAAAAATTTATCAAATAGATATAATATATCTTTAACGGCATACATTTGAAAATGTAAATCTATTTTGAAAAAAAAAGAGTAAAAAATTAAAAGAAAACATTTACTATGTTTCAAAAACTTAATTAATTTAAAAGGATAGACAGTGAAATTCATTCACAATACATATACAAAATATACAAAAAAAGAAAGCTCAGAAATCGATATTAAATTCTAAAGATTAGGCTTTAAGCGCACTATGTGGCATTTTGCCTGAAAACCTGGCCAAAATTAATAGAAGTGTTTTATGAGTTAATGGCTGGGGTTTTTTGATAGTCTTAGTGATAATTAGGTGATTAGGCCCAAGGATAATTTTGTTTCAAATCGGTCCGTCATTTCGCCTAGCCCCCATACAAATTCCCCTCGAAATTGCACTTATTTACACACAATTATGGTAATTATGCAACAATCATGATAAACTTTAGCATGGATCAGTTCTGTGTACTAAGAAATTATGGTGTAAGGTTTGGTGAAAATATGATCACATTTGACCCTGGTCCCCATATAAAGTCCCCTTTAGAAATTCACGTTTGCGCTTATAAATGGCTTAAAAACATCGGTATCGTAACGAAATTCTGTATGAACGTGTATTTTGTAAATCTAAATCATATTACCAAATTTTGTTATTGTCGGTCCATAATTGCCCCTTGATCCAAAATGGGGCCCCTTAAGAAAATATATTTAGCAATTATAATTGGCTTACAAATTTTATTACCTCGATGAAATTCGACATGAACATGTTTAATATGAATGTGAATCATTTCTGATTACATTTTATTATGATCGGATCATAAGTGCCCCTAGGTATCACATACGGTCAATTAAGAAAATCAAACATACATCTCATATTGTTATAATAGTCGATATACATATGTAATTAACTTTTTAATCTTCTATGATAATTAATATTTATTCATAATATTTATTTTACATTATTTAATACTTAACTTAAAAAAACTTAAGAAGTGAAACTAACTACTATCGTTAAAATCGTTATCATTTTCATCATCAATGTCAGGAAGGAGTAATTTAATAGTATCTGATGAAAATGCTTTTCTATTCCTTCGCGATTTTTGTGTACTGCAGCTTATAAAAGGGTCACTGATTAAAAGTAACCTTTTCAGGACATCTCGATTGGTATCGCTTCTACTGAATCCATATAGTTTTATTTCTCATTCTATTGAGAAATAAGGCCACATGGCTTTATTGCCTATGGCTTTATTTCACTGCGTCTAATTTTTTTAATTTTTCAAAAAAAAAAGTAAAATTTTCAAAAAATCGCCAAAAATAATGGCGCAAATTTGCGCAAACTTTTTTTTTTGTTCCTGAATGTAGAGAGTTCATATTTTCTTGTGGTGTATAACATTAAATTACTAAAAACTACTTTCACCTTTAAATTCCTTATCTTTTTTTTGGGTTGGGTAAAAAAATGTGAAATTTTTATTATTTTTAAATTTTGAACCGATAATTTTAACATTAATATATGAGATATATATAAAAAAACTGAAAGTAGCAGTCGCTCATACCTTTCAAATAAAAAAAATCAATATAAAATCTCTATTCGTTTAGCCACAAAAAATTTCATATAAACCTATTAAAATTTCAAAAAAACACCCAAAACGCATTTAATTTTATTCACCTTCCTGACTTTGACATCGTTTCAAATCTACAAATCTCAACTTAAAGTCGTGAAAATTCACTATGTAATGCAGAATTTTGTTGTCTATGGAACTGCATACTTAGTTTCTTAAATTTATTTAAATTCATTTTTGCCTTTTTGGCCAGCTTTTCAGGGTAAATGCCACATAGTGAAGCGGTTAAATCGTTTTGTTTAAAGCTTAAATAAACAAAAATACATATATACGTGACGTTGACTTACCAGAAAAAAAAATGCGGGCTACTATGAAAAATAAAGAATCTTTCTCACATTTCTTTTTAATTTTCAATTATTTATCTTAATCTCAAAATTGCCAAGAATTTGGGCACACAAAATCTTTCTGCAAATACCGGCAGTATGCGTCAGGTGCGGAGACGAACACAAAACCACTGAATGTCCGCACCCGAAAACTGTAGTCAGCCGTAAAAAATGCAGTAACTGCGGTGAAAACCACACGGCTAATTATCGAGGATGCAAAGTATACTTAGAACTCAAAATTAAAGCGGCGGTCAAAAGATCTATATATAATCAGTGCCGTGATTCAAACTTCCCAAGTTTACCTCAGCCCACCATTCCCCAACAGGCAAACTCCAAAAATTCTGCCCAAACTACGAGTAAATTTTCAGATTATTTTTCAAATGCTGACGCCCTAAAAGAAGGCATTCCAACTGCCCATTCGAATTCCCAGAATCCAATTGATACTCTAATCCAAACAATGAATAATTTTATGGCTAACATGCAGAACATGTTGCAACAGCTGCTGCAAAACCAAAATATGCTTATGCAGATTTTAGTAAATAAGACATGAACACCCTCAAAATGTGCTTTTGGAACGCGAACGGCTTAAGCCATCATAAAAACGGAGTACAAATCTTCTTATATACTTACCAAATTGATGTTATGCTAATATTGGAAACACAATACTCGGACAAAAAGTTCTTTAGTATTAATGACTACTACACTTATGACGTAAAACACCCTAGTGGTAGGGCATGTCGTCAGCTATTCTTGTTCACAAGGACATTAGGCACTTTCCAATGCCAGAATTCACCCAAGATTACATTCAAGCAACGTCAATTAAATTACCCCCAATATCAGCACTTTATTGTCCTCCAAAACACAACATCTGCAAAGATCAATTCCTCGATTACTTCAACACGCTGGGTCCTAAATTTTTTGCAGCAGGTGATTATAATGCAAAACACACATTCTGGGAACCACCTCTCATTATTCCGAGAGGAAGACAGCTATTCCATCTAACTTATTGGCCAACTGATCTAAACAAAATTTCGGATTTTGCCGTAGTATGAAATATTAGACGTGAAAACCTTCGTATGCACCCGTCATTGGATCTGTCTTCTGATCACTCATCAGCGATCCCAACATTTGTGCCTGATACAAATCTACAGGAGCAAAATTTTCTTCAGACGACGACAAATTGGCGGAAATATTAAATGTTCGTAAGCTCACACCTGCCATTTAATATCTCTTTAAAGTGTGAACATAAAATTGAATCCGGCGTCTGCCAGTTTACTAACATTTTAACTGAAGTTGCTAGGGTATCTACATCATCTACCCCTTTGGTAAGAAACCGAAAATTTCCCTGCTCTAATAGCATAGAAGCACTGTTACGCCAAAAAAGGAATTTAAGACGCCAATGGCAAGAATTTCGTTCTCCAGGCCTAAAGTCTCAACTTAACCAAAACCAAAGACTTCTGTTTGACGCTTTGCAGAAGGGCAAAGAGTTGAACCTGCAAAAATATTTGCAAAATTTGGATGCAACGAAAGACTCGGACTATAGTTTACGGAAGGCAGTAAAGAAAATGCGGCGACCTACTTTGAATGAATCCCCATTACGACTACAACACGGTGATTGGGCAAAAAGCACAGAACAGAAAGTCGAGGCTTTTGCCACCTACTTAGAGAATGTGTTTAGACCAAAGAATTCTGTTTGTTACAATCGACGATGTGGTTCGTAGGCCGTCATCCAGAGTCTAAAGTCGAGCAAATCATTTGGTTGTGACAAAATAACTGCGACAATGATTAAAAATTTTCTACATCGGCTGTGCGTTTTATTTTGTTCATCTTTAACTCTGTGTTGCAAATAGGCAACTTTCCTGCATTTTGGAAATTATCTGATTTGGATAAGGATTTAGGCAAGGACATCACGAAAGTATCATCATATCGTCCAATAAGTTTACTGCCAATACTTTCTAAGATGTTCGAAAAAATGCTGCTCAATAGTTTAATACTGCATATGGATGCCAACGTCATAGTTCCCGACCATTAGTTTGGATTTAAGCGAAAACATAACACAATTCAGCAAGTGCACAGAATTACCAATTTAATTAGACGTGCTTTTGAGAGCAAGCAGTATTGCTCTGCGCTATTTATTAATATATCTCAAGCCTTCGATAAGGTGTGGAACGAAGGACTTCTATTTAAGATCAAGCAGTCTTTACCAACGAATGTGCATAAATTGCTAAAAAGTTACTTATGGAATAAATATTTCCAAATAAAATCAAGCAGTCATTCTACTACAGTCAGTTACTAAGTTTAAAATTTAGATATTTTCCACCATGCTTCAAACTAGAAAGATAATGCTTGGACACCATAAGAATAGAAAAAGTCAAAGCGAAATTGCAAAAATCGTTAATTAAGTACAATCAAGAGCAGAAAAAAATCGCTCAGAGTTTGAAAAATAAACGCTTAAGATCTGCTTGAATTCGTATTCATTTGTAAACAAAGGAAATGAAAAGGTTGTCTTATTGCTGAGTTCGAGAAAATTTTGCCTTTTGGAGAAGATAAGTCTTGTTCACAGATGAAAGGAAATACATTTCTGGATAAAAATATTTGGAGAGAAGTCGACCGGGAAATGAATTCGAGACACTTCCTTTCTACTGTCAAAGATGGTGAAGGGATCGTAATGGTATGGGTTGCTTGTTCAGCTGCTGGTGTCGGTAAATTTCAGTTTGTTGCAGGAAATATGGACTAAATGCAGTATGTAAAAATTTTCAAAGAAAACCTGACATAAATCACTTGAGGTAAAGAACATATTTGATTTGTACGAAGGTAATGATCCTGAGTTTTTGAGTTATCAAGATTTAATCACCGTCGAAAATTTGTGGCAAAAACTTGAAATTTAAATAAGAAAACAAAGTATTTCGAGCCACACAGGACTGAGAAAGGACTTTTTGGAAGAGCAAAATAAATTAATATGTGAAAATGTATGGTGAACCTGTATCAAATATCGTTTATCTAGAATGCTATCCAACTTAGTATTGAAAGCGTTGCCACTGTTCTCTATAATGTATGTATTTAACACACAAATGCTTAAATCGGCCGTTTTTTGTTACGAGAGTTTGTCACCTTTAATATTTAATTGAACACTCATAATATTTAATTGAAATTACGTTTATTTGTTTACTTATCGTTTAAATAACTTAAACTAAATAACACAGCTCTTGACTTTTAAATTTAATATGGCTTCCTTGGTTTTTTTTGGTTCTTCGTGCATTTAAGTCCTTAAAAGCAAGTGGACCAATTTGACTATGATCCACTGTATACTATTAATAATTGAAAATGTTCTATTTAGCATGTAGTTTATGCGGCTTCGAATTTCAGCAATTTTCGTTGTCAGCTTATTTATGGTCGGAAAACTCTGCAAAGATTCCCTATAAGTTTTCAATCGAATTGCATTCGGGACTACACTCCGACCGCGATAGAAGACCATGTCATATTCTTACGCGAAGTGCGAACTGTCGTGTCGTCATATGGAAATATATAGTGATCTTCACATACACACCACTCATGTTGTGTGCGTTAATTTTACACGTGAGTTGCGAGACCTACAGTTTTCGAGAAACCTTTTCATGGCAGGTTTATATACTCTCAGAGTTTTTGCCAGAAATCTGCTGAGAGGAAGTAGCCGCAGAAATATTTTTTTATATTTCGTTTTGATGTTTGACCTAGGAAACGAACGCGGGCTTTACGTCTAATAAGCCAACGTACTACCTACTAGACTACGGCGACTTCATAAATTTCGTAATTATAATGTTCCACAAGTTCCAAATATGTTTCTGAGTTCAATGTGGTAGATAAAGACTGCATCAAATCAGCATTTAAGGTGGAAGACTACCAAAAAAGTTTGAAGACGCAGAAACTGTATTGGATGAAGATGAGAAATAAACGGTAAATATATACAATACTGCTCAACAAACAATTTTTAACTGTTTAAAAACAATGGAAAAAATCGAAAAGACTAGAAAATGCGTGCCACATTAATTCAATGACAGACAGATTCAAAATCAAAAAATCATTTCTAAAATTTTGCTTCAAAAACACTTTATTTATTTATTTATTTATTTATTTATTTATTTATTACAATACAATTACAAATTATATTTTAAGGAGTAAATTAACCATATGCTCGGTGTAGCATCACAGACCAGAGTCTCTGGTGGGAATCGAACCCACGACCCTCACGCTAATAGTCTAGCACACTACCCACTAGACTACCAGGGCACCCCAAACACACTTTAAAAAATCAGTGTTGCATTAAATTGTTACTGACGATGAAAAATTTATTTATTTTCAGACTCCTAAACGGTGAAAATCCACCAACTTCGGCTGCAAACTATACTGTGTCTGGTTAGACTAGAAAAGTTTGGTGTATCACAGCATGGTGAAACCGTTAATACATATCGATGTCTACAACAAATGATCAATTTGAATGGTTCACAAAACATGACCAAGGTAACTTTGCGACATGATAATGCAGCTGTACACAAAACAAAGCCGGTTCAGAATACAATCACAACATTAGGCTGGGAGTAGCCATTCCACCCTCCGTATTTACCGGACCTGGATCCTTGCAACTGTGTGTTTCCATCGATTGAGCACACAGCATATAGATTTCTACTAGGAAGTAGAAAATTGGTTGACTAATTGCTTTGTTTCAAAAGACGATCAGTTTTATTGGCCTGATGGGTAGAAAAAATGTGCACCTAGCAATGGATAAATTGAATTGAATAAAATGTTTTTTGTTTACTTTCTTATTAAAAATGTGTGTTTTATTTTATTGGTGTACTTGTGATCTGAGAATGCTTTTACTATTTAATGAAACCTGAGCTCACCTAGAAATATTGAGTCAACATTCCAGAAAATTGTAAACAATCGTCCAATGAATGAACGAAAAATCAGTAAAAATATAAAATAAACCGATGCACAATCCAAAATATATTTCCATTTTAAAGTTTTCATAGTTTGCAAAATAATTTTAATTAGATTGTGTTGGAAATTTTATTATATATACAAATATGAATATCATGAATATTTAATATTTAGTTGACGCAATTTAGTATACAAACTGAAAATTATGCCGGACAATTTCAGTAGAATAAATGGAGAAGTTTACTAAAAAATTATATACACACACATATTTTAAGCTATAATATTAAATAATTTCACGAACAAGGACTTTAAATAAGCCCGCAACATTGTTGCATCAATCAAGCATTAACGCAACATATAGGAGGTGTGGTCAGAACAAAACAAACCCGCACCCACTAACAGAACACAGAACTAAAGGGCATAAAGGGAATCTATCAACTTCACTATACAGGCAGCAATAATAAATAACAAATTTTTGCAAAAGCGATACGAACAAGTGGAAGAATGGAAAAACGACAAAAATCTTATCGAAAAAAAAAACAAAAACAAAAAATTTGTATGGAACGAAAACAAACAACATTTACAAATTAACGTTTTATGAACAACAAGTCACCAAAACGTATATGCATGCGGAAACTACCATACTACATACATACATATGTATGCCTTTAAACAAACACGGTGCTCAAGTTAACAAACATAATGGATACAGAAAGCAAAAGTTTACCTGGAAAATAATAACAATTGGCTCTTCATTCTACCTCTGAAAGGTATCACTATCAACGTGAAGCGAAATTCGTAAGGTCTTCAATCTTAGCGAAGTTTCTTGTAAATCTTTGCAATGCGGAATTATTCAGTGTGTATCCTTTTTTCATGTGGGTTGTAAATAAACGGGGTTACCGATGTTCAACCGATCCAACCAAATTTTAGCCTACGAATTTCACTGCAGGATTTTTTCTTATATTCGTAATATTTCAACAATTCTTGTGATATTGAGATTAACGAGAATTCTTATTTTATTTCGTTCTTCATCTGTAACAAATCCAAAAAAAAACAGAAAAAATCTCAAGATTTAAAAAGTGTTATTTCGAGCGAATTAAACGTTTGCTTCCATATCTTATGAATGATTTTACGCCAGTGCCGTTTTCTCTGTTGTCATTCTACTGAAATTTTTTGAACATTAGATGGGAGTGCAGAAGATATAAAGAATCAAACGATATTAGATTTCTTTCCTGTCACTTTGGAATTGGAGGTATTAATTTTGATTTCTATTGAGTTTTTTCATATCAAAAAGTCTACAAAATAATTCCCACTTATCAAGTGATTAAAACAATTCATTAGATCGTGCATAGGTGTTGCCAATTATGCGCTTCTAAAGTGCACCTATAACATAGGAAAACACTAATAGTGGTAGAACACATTCGAAGGTTGATACGTATTCAGATGATCAAATGTTTCCATGATGATCGTATTCGCATATATAATGAAGATTGTCTGTTCTCTTATATGCACGAGAGTTTTTAGATTATTAACCCAACATCTTCCACTCCTGTAACCAGAAATTTTTTGTCAAACTGATTTATCATTCGATCCAAGCTAATCTTCAGAACAGATGTCGTAACCAACCACAGAAGAATAAAACCTTTCCAGTAATTATAATTGGCTTATGATAGTTTTGTAAACCTACACTCAGCCACAAAAGTATACATACGGATAACAAATTTCAGAAATTTTTGAACCAATGCAAAAGACCATCTTAACATCAAGGAAACTATAAAGATTTTCAACGAAAACGGATTAGTTAAAAAATTTGTGAAATTTTTTAACCGTATTTATACTTTAGTAACTGTGTGTACACCATCTAGAAGAAATATGATCTGATGACACTGCCAACACAAAATCTACATAAAACAGTAACTTTTTGAGAAGACATTGGACCTCCTTGTATATCATGTGGTACCAAATTCTACACCAAAGTCGACAATTTCCATTGTTCACATACCAGTTTATCCAGAAATGGAAATTAAGGTCTGTTGCTCCAGAGCTTATTCAAAATTTTTTCACTTCGTTCCTAGATCAGTTGAATTTTGTATGTCCAAATCACGATGCAAAATTAGCCGAGTTGTGGTCTGTGAAAGGTTGAGAAATTGTGAAGGTCTTGAAATCTCGTCGACAAACAGCTGTTGATCGATCGTTTACTGAACTAGTGAAATAAATTTTATCCACCACATTGAGAAGAGTTCTCTTGATACAACGATTATGGCGATCATAAAATGTGCGAAGTATATTTCCCGTTCGGTTCGTGTCGGTGACAAAAATAATTTTATTGTTTGCATGTGATATCGCAAAATCTACACAAGTAAATGACAATTTATGTGACAGCAATATGCTTATAATGGCCTTGAAAGTTCGGAAGTCCCTGGT
The DNA here is from genome assembly GCA_936449025.2 of Sarcophaga subvicina. Classification (NCBI taxonomy): domain Eukaryota; kingdom Metazoa; phylum Arthropoda; class Insecta; order Diptera; family Sarcophagidae; genus Sarcophaga; species Sarcophaga subvicina. The sequence goes on along the minus strand of OW388083.2, from coordinate 55,274,311 downwards.
GGACTTTATTTGTAAACAGCTTTGTATGTCGTGTAGCAAATATTATATAAATACTTTATATATATAATTGGTCATTACAACCCTTCAGTCAGGATTACGACCTCGTTTCTCACACCACTTATGTTGTATGTGTTAATTTCATACATGAGTAGTTGGACCTACAGTTTAAAGTCGACTCCGAACGACAGATTTTTGAGAATCTTTTCATGGCAATTTTATTTTACTCTCAGAGTTTTTGCCAGAAATCTGTTGAAAGGAAGTCGCCGAAGAAATAGTTTTTGTATTTTCTTTTGATGTCTGGCCTGGGGCTCGAATCCTGGCTTTACGTCTAATAAGCCAACACACTACCTACTAGACTACGGTGACTTATGGCTACTTTGCCTCTCTTTTTTATGCTTAATAGGTTAAGAGTCATTTTGTTAGAATATGAGCTTCTATATTTTGCAGAATATTATTCTATGGCACGTTGAGGTCTTTGTGTAAAACTTTTTTTGTCCTTGAAGATTTCCGTTGTGTGAAGCAGATATCTCGGATAAAAACGACAAATATTTCCTGATCAGAGTTCGTCTTAAGCAAAAGTTTAGCGAAACTGATATTAAATCCTTGAAAATAAGTATGTTATCCATGTGGTATATGCATATTTATCTTTTAGTACTTAAAATAAAATATACACGTACATTGTGATGTACCTAAGCGTACTCATAGCAGGTATGAGCAGACAAGGCGGGGAAAAATATAATTCCATTTTATTCTAAAACTTCTTTAAACTGTAAAGAAAATATTGGAAAATCATATCATTTTCCTATAAAATCCCTCCCAAGAATACAATCAACTGCTTGTTAATGAAATTTCTCTACATTTTTTTCTTGTCGTTCTTTTTGTTCGATGTGCTTGAAACAAATCAACGGATATTAATACGCCCCCACAGATTACATATAATTTAGTGTTGAGTTGAGCTTTTATGCTTTCAGATGTCTTTTTGCAAGTGGACAGGGTCTACGATTTGGCCTTCATGCGCTGGTAGAAAATGTAAATTTTTAGCTTTTTTCTCCCCCTATTTGTGTGTAATGTATGGTATATGTGCAAGAGTATATGTTTGTTGACCATTCTCGGTAGAGTCCGTAAACATTTCACTTTAGTTGTTGAATTTACAAACGTTAACTTCGGTGCTGGTAAATCATTTTGCATGTTACGCCTCAAGGCTGTGATTGCAGTCAATCGATGACGTCAAAACGCCCTTTTACATATTTTTCCACAAGCATTAAGTACTTGGTTTTCTCTATCTCTCTATCTCTTTCTTTTGTAAAAGTAATCTACGCCATCGTCTCAACTTCAATTGATCAACTTGACTTGTTCAACCAATCCTTCAGACTTCATTTATTTTTGGTTGAAATTAGAATTCGACAAGAAGCAATCAATTTCAATACGCATTTATTTTCAGGGAGTTTTATAAGTTTTATGATACAGAATTCAATTACGGTATGTACTTCGAAATACACTAACAATTATTGCTCACCATTTCTCGAACCAAACTAGAAATCTTGCAGCAGGTAGACAGACATCTAAATGGAAAAGGTCTTCTTTAACAGCGAGTTCATTGAAAATGGAGGTCTGTTATTATAGCCTGATAATGTACCCAGTATGTATTTATTATCGTTCTCTAGCAATGATTGATAAACGATTGGTCTCCGTGTTCTGCAATCGCTAAGAAACACCTATTTCACCTATTTTTTAATTTTTTACCTCTTGCGGTATTAATTGATATTTCGTTTATTCTTATTCTTATTCTAATTTTTATTCTTATTTTTATTTTTATTCTACTTCTTTTTGAAGAAATATAGAGAGATGTGACGGCACTTCTCAAAATTAATGGTGTTGAGGTAAAGTAAACCCTTGTTAGATAATATCAATATAAGGAAATTTGATTCATACGCCAGATTATCCAGGATAGAACGCAATCTTCTGACAGAACTGTACACTCGCTTAAACATATGAAAACAAAGATTCTGTGATGGTGAGAATGCATGATCAGAACATATTCTTGCAAACTGTGAGTATCAGCGCCTGAATTGATAATTCCTGTAATTTAATAATTTATTTCATTACGAACTAGTTCAACTATTGATTTTTTCTTAATGTCAGTCACAAACTGTTATGGGATTAGTTTTGAAATGTCTATATACTGACGTGTAAGACGATAGACGGATTTCACAGTTTTAGGACTACCAAACCACTAGATAGGTTTACCATCATACGGTACAAAATCTCTTATTTGTTCAGCTGAATAGGAGGTTATGGCTATCGATAACTATTATGCAGATAACAACTGAGAATGTTAAACTGTGTAATAAAGTGCGGCAAGTTATCATTAATCGTTTAACGCCAAGACAATGATTCCAAAATGTTGAAATATACTTAAAAAAATATTGATAAATCTGTGCACGAAATTCATAGAGCATTTCGTCGGCTTTACATAATCCACCAAGTGAACAGTGAAGGCGCGATTCGAAGAACATATTCGTGGATAAGTTAACAAAATGCAATTTTTTCGCCGTTCCCCACTTGTTGGACTTTGTTCTTCGTGTGCGTTAAAAATTTTAGGATGTTGGCTTAAAATACAAACATTAAAAGCAAACGACCATAATATCTGGCGAATTTTTACTGATCGAAGATGAGCATTTTCACCGAAGAATGATATTTAGTGTGAAGGTAATATCTAGTTAAATGGCTGCGTCAATAAGTAAAATTGATAGATTTGGTGCGAATACAATTCTCAAGCCGTTAGCGAGTCAATATTTTGATTTATTTAAACCAATTTTTTTTGCGCTTTATCATTACGGAGAATCGTAAAAGCTGACGGATTTCTAGTTCCCAAAAAGCAATCATCTAAGTATCAATGGCTTAACAATCGATTTATTACAAAATCAATTAGGTGACAACTCTTCTCGTATTGCATTACCAGCATTCCAATATTCAAAACACCATTGACTTCATACGATCATATTTGTTAGAAAATGTAGTTGCAAGTTGGACAAATCGAATGAAACATATATATCGCAGTAGCGTCAGACATATGCCGAAAGTGTTATTTAAAAAATAAATGCCAGGAAATTAGCAGACTTTAATGAAAACAATTTCATTCCAAGCTTTAAAATATTGAAAATAATATGTAATATGGCAAGTTCAAACATAAACGCGACTTTAAAAGTTACCAGTAGGAAGATCTTCTCTTTAGTTTAACGCTCACTTCTACCTAATCATCCACTTGTAATAATGACAAAAAACAATTTATCTGCCTGTTAAAATCCTCCCTTTAGTTAACGGCAAGTTGTAATAATGGCCCTTAGCCTACTTTATGCTAATACATGAAATATGTTAACAGCGGATTCTTGGTCTAATACCGAAAGTGGTGCTAGGCATGGGAATTTCGAAAACAAAGTAGGTACTTTCAATTATTTACACATTCGAAAGGTGTTTAAATCCTAATGAATTCTTCTGCCTTGTGATTGGTTTTATGTAAGCATTTAAGTTTAGTATCGCTTGAAATCTACCCTAAATTGAAAGGACACTCTCCTAAAAAATTTGTCACATTTGAAGCACAAGCTACTGAAAAGATATCTAGACGTATAAGTCCGTTGAGCTCGATTAAGCAATATTGGTTCATTGATTTTAAAACTAGAAAATCAGTTTTTCGTTTTTCTCTTCATGAGTGTATTTTTTTACTACACTAACACCAACAATAACTGTTTTTACAACAAAATATAATTTTAGTCATAAAACATTTTAAATTCTTTATAGGAAATGTAATAAATCCATAATAAACAAACAAACATACATTACAGAATTTCCCTAAAATAAAGCAACACTAGAACGTGTAATAAAATATTTAAATTGCACCAAAAACCTGTATTCAAATATTTTTCATTTTGCATGCGTCGCTCTATATAAAGGCTAAACTCGTTAAGCTGTTTTCACACTGAAAAAATATTTGCTTCAAATATGTTTACTCGTATTTGCATTAAATTTTTCTGTAGTTTGTTTGCTGGTCACATTGACGGTAAATATTTGACAAAATTTATTTTCCCAAATAACAATGAAACAGCATCAAATAAAGTTTGGAGCAAACATGTTTTCCCTGCGGTGAGACCGAAGTGAATATTTTTGTTTTCTCATAAACAAAATTTTGTTTTATCAGAAAAAGAGAAACAAACGAAAATGTATCTACATACATATGTATGATTAAAAAACAAAACGAAAACAATACAGAACAAAACAGAAACTTAAAAAAACGAACATAAACAAATCTGTTTAATCAGAACAACAAAAATAAAGGGAAAAATATAACATAAGTAAATAAATAAATAAAAATTCGAAATGGAATATAAGGAAACATTATTTGTGTTAAGTTGCGGAGCAGCCGCCATATTCGTTGCCAAAAAATAAAGTAAATTCGCACAGCTGGTTAATTGTTTTCTTTTCTACATCAGTGTTGACAACTGAATTGCGTTTAAACGATAAAATATAAAACTTAATACCATACTGTATACTATATACATAACAATTTTGTGCCATCGAAGACTGGTCTTAGAGATATTGGTCTCTAAGGTCCAGATATTAAACTGCTGCTTTAATAAAACTTTGAAATATAATCATCCCTGAGATGGATATCAAAGAAAAGTTCTTTCAAAGAGCTTTCGATTGACGTATTAATAATTTGAACCCATTCGTCTATTGAACAAAAATTATGATCTTTACCTGATTTTTTACAGTATTGCAATTTTCTTGGAAATTAGTAGGTTAATCAAATTTTTGTTCCATATAACTTTATGTAGCAAATTACATGTATGATCTTTCATTTGGTACAAACTTGCATTTAAAAAATTCGACAAAAAATTATATTTTTTGTTCTTAGTTCATAATGAACTAATGCATCAAAACTTTTCATAAACATTTTAGGTCTTTACACTATTTTTCTTTAATTTCTACTTTTCATATAAAGTTTATTATTAAAATTTTCCGTTTTGGTGATTTTATAAAAAAATATATAATTTATTATTAAAAGTTGACAACACTGCTTGCAAAAATTACAAAAATACAAAATTTTTGCAAGATCAAATATTTATTTGCTCGAAAAAAGGAGAAAATATTTGACACGGGTGGTCACACTATGGTCACATTAGAGACATTTTTGTTTGCAAGCAAACAAATTTGTTTTCTCAAAATCTTGCTTGCACCCCTAAAATATTTTATGGTCACACTAGAGCAAAGAAACATATGATGTTTTACTTCAAATATTTACTCAGTCTGACCATAGCTTTACTTTGAATGAAATTATACATACCATATGTATGGATGTATGTATGTATACATATATATATGTATATACGTTATATTACTATAAATATCAAGTAATATCTATGGATTTATGTCATTGCTCCTTAATCCTTTTGGAGGGTTTTTATAACTAGAAATGTTTAGTATGTACTGCCAAACAGAACATTTAAAATGTTCGAAAAATGAAAGAAACAAAAATCTAAAACAATAGAAGCAAAATATGTTGAAATAAATGGTGAAATAAAATGCAAATGTTGACACTTAAGGAATATATTTTCGTACATCTGCATATAAAATATACTTCGAGAAATAGTAAGCAAAAAAATCCATGAATAAATCTGCCTACAATAAAATATTACAGTGACAAGCAGACATTTTCAGACGATTATACATTTCTCGTTTTAACCATAGCATTCATATTACACGGTGCGACAGTGACTACAGTCTAAGTTATTCACTAGGTTGAGTAGAACTCAAATATAATTCTTTTAAATTTCTTGAGCCATCCTAACTAGTTTTATTTGACAAAAACGATTTTCTTCGATCTTTTCACACAAAATTATTGATTACCCAAATATCTTTGAACATATTTTAAAAATCCAAAGTTTTTTAGAAAGGGGAGAGGTTAGCCTTTAAAACTTTATACATAAACGTTTTGTTCAAGCTTATATGTTAAGAGTTTTGATGCGGTAAACTTGCAAAATTATTTTTTTCTTATGTTTTAAAGTTTAGCCATTCTTAATGCAAAATCTTATTAAAAAATATAAACTAAGTGATTACATTCTAAAAGTGTGATAATGAAGGGATTGACACTTCGTTTGATCAAATCGGACAAAAGTTACTGTAGTTATAATTTAAAGAGTATAACAGTCGTCTTATATTTTTTATATATGTTATCTTATCAAATAAACTTCTAGTTCAAAAATTTTGAAAAGTTTTGTTGGATCCTAGTTGGCTAATATTATTATTTCGCTTTGCGCCAACTTTGTTCAAATTCTGGTGGTCGCTCAAAGGTAAAATTGGCGCATTTTGCAATAAAAAATCAAGATCCGAAAAAAATTCTAAAAATTTTTTAACTAAAAGTCCATTTGTAAAATATATGTATAAAAAATATAACTCGACTGTTAGACTTTTTAAATAATAACTACCGTAATTTTTGTCCGATTTGATCAACCGAAGTGTCAAACTTGAAAAAATATGAAAAGGAATTCGCATTTGTCGAGTTTACCTCATCAAAACCCATAGCATATTAAGTCAAGTAATATATATATGTATATCGTTTTAAAGGCCCATCTTTCTCCTTTCAAATAAAGTTTAAATTTGAACATCGGTTCAGAAATTTTTGTGTAATCAATAAATTATTGCGTAAAGTCTAAAAATACAGTTTTTGTCAAATAAAACAAGTTTGGTACTCAACAAATCTCTCAATCTACACTTTGTCAATAGCTGGGTGTATTTTGACTGTCGCGCCGTGTTATTATTATGACATGGTTCAGAAACATAAAGGAGAACATTGTAGTTACTAAGGCTTAAAATAAAACCAGGCACTGAAAGGGTTAATAGAAAATCTTATTTGATATTTTGCCTTATGCTTGGCAATAGATTGTTTGAATAAGGATAATACGAGTGTCAATGTTAAAAACTGGTCTGTGCCATACTTGCCACTTCTCAAATCCTTCTAATAGGATGAAGCTTCAAGCATAAATAAAACTTTCGAGGAATAATGTTAAAAGCAAGACTTGTTATTGAAGACATTAATCCTTAGACATTATGAACAATTATGCTTCTTTTTCTCTATGGATACAATTCAACAACGGGAATTATTTTATTTTATAAAAAAGTTCAAGAAACCAAACAATCATAGAACGAAAAAATATTACAAGAATTGTAATAAACAATCGTCGGTACGATAGCAAAATTACATTCAAAAAGCACAAGAGATAAAAACGAAAAATGTAATAATAACGTAGTTCTAGAAGTTACCAGTGCCATCAAACCTATTCAGTATGTATACGTATATGTGACCAATTTTGTACAAGAAAATAAAGATTTGAGAAAAGCATATACCGCTGGAAAGTCAAACCGAATACTTGTTGAGGCATATGGTGAGCATGCTCATGCTTTGGAGAAAACATGTGAGAAATATAGAATTTGAAAGACCACCAAAAAAGTTTTAAAAAACAAAACTAGAAACAATATTGGAAGAAACAATATTGAAACCGCCGTTGTCTAGTAGGTAGTGTGTTCTCTTATTAGATGTAATGCCACGGTTCACACCCCGGATCAGACATCAAAACGAAATATGAAAAAATATTTCTCATATTTTTCTCAGCAGATTTCTGGCAAAAACTCTGAGAGTAAATAAAATTGCCATGAAAAGTTTCTCAAAAATCTGTAGTTCGGAGTCGACTTTAAACTGTAGGTCCCGCCACTCATGTATAAAATTAACACACACAACATGAGTGATGTGAGAAGCTAGGCCGTAATCCTGACTGAAGGGTTGTAATGAGCAATTATGTATGTATTGGCAGAAAATGACACTTTATTTCAGAAGCAAATGCGGAAATAATAAATGTTGCACAGCAAACAATTTCTGACAGATTAAATCTTATGGGAAATATCTAGAAGTCTGGTATATGGGTGCCACGGGGAAAACAACTTGTAAAATTTTGCTTCAAAGACACGATAGCTAAAGGGGAGATCATCATACCTTTAACTTTTAAAATTCACTTTATGTTTGAACTTGCCATACTATATATATTATTTTCAATACGGCAACTTCAAATATAAACATGAAAAATAAACGTTAATATATTAATAGTTTTTCAAATCAAAATGGATATTGGCGTATTCATTATATTTATTTTAAATCAAAAAAAAAAAAACAAAAATAAAAAAGCTTAAACCCCAAAACACAAATTTTATAAACAAAATAAATAAGCATAACAAATAAGAAGGCATGTCGCTGCCATTGCGTTTTTAAAGCACTTGTTTAAATGAGTAGTGTTATCGACATTGCTCCGGCACTGCCATATTTTTAAAAAAGTTAACCATATTTTATCTGTAGGTTGTAATAACGAAAAGAAGTTAAAGCTGACCTTAAAGTTTACTTTAGCTAAAACCTTTTTACCTTTAACTAAACCCAACTTTAACGGCAAGTTGTAATAATGGCTTTAAGTATGAGAACGCGTACAGTATTAGGTAACCAGAATAGCGAGTACTGTGTCTTATTCTAAGAGCTAGAAATGAAATTGTTTTTATTAAAGTCTGCTAATTTCATGGCATTTGTTTTTTAAATAACACTTTCGGCATATGTCTGACGCTACTGCGATATATATGTTTCATTCGATTTGTCTAATTTGGCACTATATTTTCTAACAAATAGGGTCGTATGAAGTCAATGGTGTTTTGAATATTGGAATACTGGTAGTGTAATACCAGTTTGTCACCAAATTGATTTTGCAATAAATCGATTGTTAAGCCATTGCTGCTTAGCTGATTGATTTTTGGGAACTAGAAATCCGTCAGGTTTCACGATTCTCGGTAATGATGAAGCGCTCAAAAAAGTTGATTTTAATAAATCAAAATATTGTTTCTCTAACGGCTTGAGAATTGTGTTCGCTCCAAATTAGGATTTAAACACCTTTCGAATGTGTAAATAATTGAAAGTACCTACTTTGTTTTCGAAATTCCCATGCCTAGCACCATTTTCGGCATTAGACCAAGAATCCGCTGTTAACATATTTCATGTATTAGCATGAAGTAGGCTAAGGGCCATTATTACTACTTGCCGTTAACTAAAGGGAGGATTTTAACAGGCAGATAAATTGTTTTTCATTATTACAAGTGGATGATTAGGTAGAAGGGAGCGTTAAACTAAAGCGCAGATCTTCCTACTGGTAACTTTTAAAGTCGCGTTTATGTTTGAACTTGCCATATTATATATTATTTTCAATATGACAACTTCAAATATAAACAAAATTAGCCAATACAGCAAAAGCAGAAGCCCGTCTTTGCCACTGCATTTAAATAAAACTTGCCACTGCCATACTCCACACTGCCATATTTTTGAAAAAGTTAACTTTATTTTATCTTTAAGTTGTAACAATGAAAATAAGTTAAAGGTAACATTATGGTTCCCTTTAGCGAAAGGTACGTTTAACTAACCTCAAGTTTAACGGCAAGTTGTAATAATTTCCCTAAGTGTGAGAAAGGGTACAATATTTGGTAACCAGAATGGCGTGTACTGTGTCTTATATTAAAGCTTGGAATGAAATTGTTTTCATTAAAGTCTGCTAATTTCCTGGCATCTATTTTTTAAATAACACTTTCGGCATATGTCTGACGCTACTGCGATATATATGTTTCATTCGATTTGTCCAACTTGACACTACATTTTCTAACAAATATGATCGTATGAAGTCAATGGTGTTTTGAATATTGGAATGCTGGTAGTGCAATACCAGAAGAGTTGTCACCAAATTGATTTTGTAATAAATCGATTGTTAAGTCATTGATGCTTACATGATTGCTTTTTGGGAACTAGAAATCCGTCAGCTTTTACGATTCTCCGTAATGATAAATCGCAAAAAAAATTGGTTTAAATAAATCAAAATATTGACTAGCTAACGGCTTAAGAATTGTATTCGCTCCAAATCTATCAATTTTACTTATTGACGCAGCCATTTAACTAGATATTACCTTCACACTGAATATCATTCTTTGGTGAAAATGCTCATCTTCGATCAGTAAAAATTCGCAAGATATTATGGTCGAAAAATTGATATTTTGTCAACTTATCCACGATTATATTCTTCGGATCGTTCATTCACTGTTCCCTAGGCGGATTATGTAAAGCCGACGAAATGCTCAATGAATTTCGTGCACAGATTTATCAATATTTTTTTTAAGTATATTTCTACATTTTGGAATCATTGTTTTGGCGTTAAACGATTAATGATAACTTGCCGCACTTTATAACAGTTTGACATTCTCATTTGTTATCGTTATCACAGTACCATAACCTCCTATTCATCTGTAATGACCAACAATGTACACAGTTGTACAATTTTTGTTCCTCGATGATCGAATTTATGTTTATTTTGGTTAATTTTTCTCTGAGATAAAATTTGCTCGCATATTTATTTTGTTTTAAATGTATACCTATTTTGCTACAAACAGTAGAATAATATATTTTAAAAAAGCAACAATATGTGTATATGCATACATGTAAAACTTGACCATATTAACAAAAAGATTAAGGGAAGTTCAGTAAGTCAATTGCATTTTCTATAATATTTTTGAATACTTAATACTTAAGTCAAAAATTTTTTTTCCATTCCATTTTCTCATTTCATTCCATTTGAAAATAATTTATTGGCTCTCAAAAAGAAATAAATTTCCTTCAAATTTAAATTTCCTTTGATATACGGCAAATAAGGACACCCGTTGCTCCTGTTCCTCTTGCGGTAAGAATTTTATATGGCCAAATCTCTACATTTTATTATTTGCATATACAAGAACAAAAACTATGCAATTATTATAGACAGAAGAAAAAGGAACATTTTCTTTGGAACACAAAAAAGTCAAAATAATATAAAAAAAAGAAAAAAACGAAAGAAAATGCCTGTCAAAATCTAATTTATGATAAATTGACCGAAATTACATTTTTTGTCTTCTGCTTACATTGCTCATGCCCAGACTCTCATATATGAACACAGAAAGTTTTTATACGATACGATATATTAGATGCAAATATAAAAAGTAAGTAAATGTTATTACGTTATGTAAAAATGGCTTAGATAGTGGCAACTAATGCCCAAAAAACCCTAAGCAAAGTAGTACTGGCACAATAAAAAAAAAAACTTTGAAAATTTTTTTGGCTTAAATTTCGTAAATTCACAACGTGCCCAACAGCTGCAAGTGAATGCTTCTTGGCTTTTTATATGTTTTCCTTTACTCTTCTTCTCAACAAAAAAAAAAAAACTGAACGATTTCAAACTGAAGGCAGGCAAGATGTGTAAAATTATATGAATTGTTTTTTCTTCTGGCACTTCTTTCTAATTTTCCAAGAATTTCAAATAGTGAAGTATTTATACTGGGTTTAAAAATCGTACAGAATGGAAAATATACTGAAGCTAAACATGCAATATTAAAAACGCTCAGATTTTGGCCAACATTTTAATAGCCATGAATTAACACTTTTAATACACACATGACTCAAACGGAAATTCAAAGGGTGTGTCCAGTTTCAGTTTGGTAAGAACGTTCAACAAAAGCAAGAAAAATCTTCAAGCAGTGATACACAAACGGTTCAACCCGACGAATTTCTTAAATCACGACGAATCTTAAATTCTCATATTTGGGCTATGTAAAGTCATAAAAAGAAAAATATGTGTTTAATAACACCATTAAAGAAACATTTTACATTGTCATATTTGAACTTGATACTAATTTGATGATTCCATTATGGTCCATTCAAGCACTAAAAATATCGTCAAAATCGACGCAAACCTTTCTGAGGCATTTAACATTGAGCAAAGGTTTTACACAAGACAACGCCTTTATAATGGTGGTTTGTTAATGAAAGATCGTGAAAAAACGAAAATTAAATTCGCACGCGTTACTCAACACACCATAGAAGCAGCCAATCGTGGGCCTAAATTAGGTCACACAAAAGCGTCTATAGTCCATAATTCGCTTTCCAAGCCATATATATTACGCGCGATTTATTCGTTATTTGGTTTTTTCTATGCCTAAAATACTCAATAAGGTTTGCCATTTTATCATGAATTATTATCAAATGATCGTATTTTGCGATAAGTTTGTTTCTTTTATTCAAAAATCATATTCAGTGAAGAATATTTTATTTCCTTTTTTCATTTTCTTTTCTATAAACAAAGTTGCCGAATTTGCTTTCAAGTGCGGCAGCAGTTCAAGAATTACACCTTAAAAGTTATACTGTTTGGTGGGATTTGTTGGCCGACGACCTCATTAAACCCTACTGCTTTAAAAACAATGAAAATCGCAAGGTGACATTTTTTACCAAATGACAATGGTTTGACGAGCCACACAGCACACAATACCTTGTACCTATTGAGAGGAGAGTTTGGTGGGAAATTAGTTTTGAGTTACAGTCACCAAGATTATACGATTTGATGGCACTGGATTATGTTTTTGAGAAAATGTTAAGTTTCTCGTCTCTCTCAGACGTTGATTAGATACCAGCCCAAATATTACCAACAGGTAAAATTATTGTAAATCCCTTTAAAAACGATTTAAAACAATGTACAGGTCATGTTGTACACCATGTGAAGCAATGTGGTATAGTACGCCACATTACTAGAGCATAGTTTTTCTTTGCTTGCTTTAAAGAAATCATGAGCCATTTCATAAAAAAAGGAATTTGAACCCGCCCACCTATTTCGAACTAAGCGGAGCACCCTTCATAAAAAGAGGTCTGTAATTTTAACGGGAGACTATAAAAGACGGCTCCAGAGCTCAGGCAATTAATGATAGTAACCAAAGACTACCGCTCGGCTGATATTATCGTGCCAAACTGCTTTTTGTCTTTTCGAGAAAGTACGAAATAACTACTACTCATGCAGTAAATTGTGTTGGAATAACAGAAGGATAGTTATTGAAGAAAGGAAAGAGCGATTTTTTTGGATGACAAATTTATTTTTAAAAACATTGTTATTTTTTTAAACCATATTCTTGAAAATTGCTTTGCAATTCTCACTTTATTTTTCTATTGTGATTAATCAAATATAAATAGTGTCAATAATCGGACAATCGAACCCACGGCCTCGAAACTTCATGTTTGTCACACTACCAACTAGGCCATCGGTGTACCCACTTGAATTTGTCTCAATAAATAAAATTCCTAAAACAAATTTTGGTTAAATGGCTTATTAGCTATCATAAAAATGTTTTAAGTTTTAAAAAGCCACCTAAGACAATTCGGACCATGGTGGTTTTTCTCGAGAGAAAATGTCGTTCTGCTTTTTTTTGAATTTATAAGAATAAGAGTACGGGAGTAATTAACTTTAACGTGTACCGTTACGATTACTTGCAATAATCTTCAAAAGCAAATGGTCTGAAATAAAAATTGTATTCCCATTTTCCACTTTACTACACATTCTTTAATATTTCAAACCTCAGACTGTAAAACATCATGCACGATTTTGGAATGTAAAGCTCAACGTTACACGGTATCAAGATAGTTTTTGATTTGTCACATACATATAAACAAAAATCAGTGCCCTAGGGGAGCAATCTTAAAATAGATTGTGCATTACTGTCAATTTAGAATATAAAGAACAACGTTAATAATATTTCTTTGTTTGTTTGAAAGGCAAACACAAGATAAAGTACAATTGAAATTGTAATAGTAAATTAACGTAATTTTTTAATATTTTATTTGCTTGTATTTTATTAGGTCAAGTTAGGAAGGATATCGTACCACTCGGAGAGCCAGTCGGTTCATTGTGGAAAAACCTTTCAGGAAAAAAGAAAAGACTAAAAAAAGGCTAAAACAAAATCAATTTAAAGTCTGTATTGACAGAGGGAGGAAGAGCAAAAAATGTATGAAAGAATATAAAATACAGAAGCAAAAGAAAGAAAAGTAGAGCAATGACTCCTATTGATTATGTACCAGATGCTATAATATTCCGTAGACAAATACTATTATCAAGATATGCTCTTAGCAGGTCAAATGTCTTCACAAACACTGTTAGACCGTCAAATTTCTAATCCTTCAAATTTTTCAGTTTCTTTTCAAATTGTTTGCGTAGTCATTGCTATTAATGCACCTGCATGTAATTATATTACATTATATAAAATATGGTCCACTGTTCCTTTTTCATCTTCACACAACCTATAGAAATCGGGGAGAAACCTATTTCACCTGTTGATTCTGTGTCTTATGGGGCCTTGTTCCGTTAAGACTTCAGGAGTTGCTCCCAACTTCTTACTATTCATGCTTAAGATTATTTTCACATATGTAGCATGGAGTTTTGGCCATAAGACTCATACGACGCTTTAGTCCCATCTAGGACTCTATTCAAAATTGTTGAGTAAGCCGAACCTGTCGTAAATAATTCGAAAGAAAAAACCAATTGACTGTTTCACCGACACATCTTCTACTGCTACTTTCAAAGCAGATTCTGATTTTGATTCAGTTCATCTGCAACGACGTTGTCAGTGATGTCACAATTACATAAGGCAATAACAACCCTTATCAACTTCTTACACTTCCAGAACAAATGTGACCTAAAAGTAAGTCCCTACAAGTGCCTACCTGCTTAGCCACATAAACTATTATTCTTGAGTTGTTCATCATGTTCCCGAACTGTAAGACACTATTTTACGCTGTAAGACTTTACGATTTCCTGGCATTGTTTCCAAGTTTGAAAATCTTCCATTTTCGAATCGTCCGTGAAGATAGCTCAGTCGTCTAAGAGTTTATTCAAATCCATCCAGAGTTCTCTCATGCAGTCCAAAGAAACTCTTCACATGTACTTACGTGACACACAATACCCAGAGCCACTCGTCGATTTCAATGCAATTTAAACATTTTTTAATCGATTTTATCAAAATGTTTACAAAAATTCAATGTTGCTAACAATAACTTGTACAACAGCAGTGCTCTTAAAATGTTTATGAAATA
This sequence comes from Sarcophaga subvicina, assembly GCA_936449025.2. NCBI lineage: Eukaryota > Metazoa > Arthropoda > Insecta > Diptera > Sarcophagidae > Sarcophaga > Sarcophaga subvicina. Next base: position 55,259,307 of record OW388083.2, on the reverse strand, counting down.
TTTTAGTATTAAGAAGAGTGAATGATAACGATTGGAGTATTAGGCCTAAAAACTAATCACTGTTGCTTAAGAGACGTTGTTAATGCTTAAATTTATTTGTAATTTAAACCATCTAAGGGCCATTATTACAACTTGCCTTTAACTAAAAGGAAGATTTTAGAGGGCGGATAAATTGTTTTTCATTATTAAAGTGGACAATAAGGTAGAAGTGAGCCTTAAGCTAAACGGAGGATCATCCTATCGGTAACTTTTAAAGTTAAGTTTATGTTTAAAGTTGGTATATTATATATTATTTTCAATATGACAACTTCAAATATAAACAAAATTAAAAAATTTATTTAAAAAAAACTTTAATTGAGCAGTGTTATCGACATTGCTCCCGCACTGCCGTATGTACTTTTGAAAAAGTTAACTTCATTTTATTTGTAACTTGTAATAACGAAAAGAACTTAAAAGTGACTTTAAAGTTTACTTTAGCTAAAGTTACCTTTAACTAAACGCAACTTCAACTGCAAGTTGTAATAATGGCCCTAAATATTCTTTCGACAAATAGTTTACTCAACGTAGAGAAATTAACAATATTTTCTTTCAGAAACTTTCCGAGAAATGCGGAAAATATTCATTCAAGTACAAATATTTTAATTTAATTTGTTTTCATCAACCATGTATGAACTGTGATGATATGGTAGCAATGAAGCACACTGGGTTTATATATTTATAAATTTTCTTCTGACCATTCAAGAAATATTTAAAAAGAAGCCGAATCAATAAAAAAAACCTACAAAATGGTTTTTCTTTGTTATCCTTTAAATTTATGTTGAAAAAATATATATTTTTTTGGCAAACAAAATCTACATTTATCTTTGCAATTTCTTTTCTTGTTGACAAATACAATTGAGTTAAAAGCAACATTCCTTTTTGGCTCACACAATATTTCCATTATACCCACAATGACAACAAAAATATTCGCATCTTTTCAATTGAAATTGAAAACGAAACTGCATAAATAAAATCTTTTGTACTGACTTCACCCTTCACGACAAATTGCATTCTCTGCTCTGGTTTAACAAATGAATTTTCCATTTCTCTTTTAACATTTTCTTTTAGTGTTAAAAAGAAAGCAATAAAAAGATGTAAACCATACAATGAATGATACTTAAATTGTTAAATGAATTTAATTTTATTTAAATCCTTGCATTTACATTTAAACGATGGCTTACATTGTGCAATAAGGGATGTAACATTCACTCATTGGATTCCGATTCAGATTCACATTTAATTAGTTGGCAAACATTGCAGCTCTTAAGCTCTTTGAAGGTGATTCGATGCGTTAAGGGTGAAATGAACATCAGTTAACTTCGTTAATGCATTCTACACTTTTTTCACTATAATGTTTCTGTTATTAAATCTGTAAAAGGCAAATGAAATTTTTGGTTACACAAATCTTTAGTAACAAATTAGCCTCTTCCACATTGAATCACAGAAATGTTTCGATATATTTTTATATATACGATATATATACGGGCAATTTCGTGTCAAGTGACCCAATTTTTAAAATCGATGTCTTCCGATTTGGATGAAATTTACACCAAGGTTAGTACTATTCGATAGTAGGCCAGGAACTGTCGGAGTTAGAGGGTGTCGATGTTGGACATTTTGGTCATACAGGGTTTTAGTAAAATGAGTATAACTTTTCACCTCTTGGTCCTAGCAAAAATAACAACTAGCTGCTGTTACAATTGATGGTACAGCTCAATACCATGCTCTTATACCACCTATCGATGGAAGACTCCAGTTGAAAAAGTTTTCTGCATCTACTCAATGCGATTACTTTCCATTTGAAAATTTGTGTCTGGCCTACTATCCAATAGTACTAACCTTGGTGCAAATTTCATCCACATCGGAAGACATCGATTTTATAAATTGGGTCACTTGACACGAAATTGCATATTGATTGATATGCATATATCTTCTTATGAATGTGTGTTTATTTGTTTGTGGGTTTGTTTGAAGTCTATAGACGGCTAAACCGACAGTTCCTGGCCTACTATCGAATAGTACTAACCTTGGTGCAAATTTCATCCACATCGGAAGACATCGATTTTATAAATTGGGTCACTTGACACGAAATTGCATATTGATTGATATGCATATATCTTCTTATGAATGTGTGTTTATTTGTTTGTGGGTTTGTTTGAAGTCTATAGACGGCTAAACCGATTTTCTTGAAAGTATCTTCAGTATCTTCCTGTATCTATCAGTATCTTACTGTATGTCTGGAAGGAGTTATAGACTACTTTTTATGTTGAAATAGGCAAATAAAATAAAATAAAATAAAGTAAATAAAAAAAGTATGAGTGTTTTGTCTAACAAAATATTACGTATACGTCACCCGTCATCTCTATGTAATCTTATCTTCTTCTTCTTCTTATATACAAAAATGAATGTATGTTTATTTGTATGTGGGTTTGTTTGTTTGAAATCGATAGCTAAACGTCTGGACCGATTTTCTTGAAATTTAAACAGTACCTTCCTGTATGTCTGAAAGGAACTATAGGCTACTTTTGATTTTAAAATCTCAAGTAAGCGAGGTGCCACGCCCACATACCCATATAAAAATGAATGTTTGTTTGTGTGTACCTTATATAATCATAAACTATGCATTCGATCATGTTGTGATCTTTAGCAAAGTTGTTGCGCATGAGCCGGGGAAGGTTTCTAAGTTGGTATGACTAATTTCCGGCAGGTGGCGCTACTGAAAATCACTCAAAATGAATTAAATCGTAAACTGTGCATTCTTTAATAAAGTTGTTGCGCATGAGTCGACTGAGGTTGGTGCAATTAATTTCCGATGGATGGCGTCACTGAAAATTATTAAAAATGAATGACAAGCAATTGGTCGATCTACACCTCAAGTACGGAAGAAAAGAGCATTGCGAATCTCAGAATCAGACGAACATTGAGACTGAAAAATCTTCGAGTATATGCCGCTGAGACCCGTTCGCTTGAACCACTTGAACAACGAGAAGTGAGATTAGAAACTGATCGAATGCGTCCTACTCAGGTTCGTTCATCTGAATCATCAGGACAACGGGAGACAAAATCAATAAAATGATTCAAATGAATTGGACATTTGTGTAATGTCTTTCCTTCAAATTTATTTTAGTGGGTGGAGCAGCAACACGCGCAGGGTACAGCTAGTATCGTATATTGCCAGTGCAGAAGAGAGCTGTATTAAATATAAAGTTGTCACATTCTTCAGTATCACCAGCGGCAGCATTTGTTATAGAAATTTTATAGAACGACAAAGGGAACATTCCACACATTTAAAAAAATTGTACATCATCACGAAAGGCAAATGCAGAGCTTGGTTAGCCCCAAATATCTATTAGAAGATCATGTTAATCTTCGTTCGTAGAAGTAAATTATTATATAATGTAGATGAGTTGCACAATGTGAACAAAAGCAGCACAGCATATGTCTACATGAAAATCGAGATAAGATTTACGATACCGCCAACAATTTTTGGTGTGAATACCGCAGGGTGATTCCATTAGGAACACTGTATAAGAACATTAGAAACTTATACTTTTGTTTAGAAGCCGGATCTGGATGTTGGAATTTTGGCATAGCCCCGGGAATGCATGCAAACCAATAAGAATATAAATGCAAGAATACGATCAGTAGAAAATAAACCTGAAGTAATGCGAAAGCGGACTCTGAGTTGATAAAATTCTGGGATAGCAGCGAAATAAGATATTTAGTCTGTATACATGTAAAGTGATACCCAGGATACCATTTTAGTGCCGACTTATCATTCAGGCTTTCTTATAGACTTCCGTATTCCTAAGGGTATTTCGAATTTTTTACAAAATTGTTTCTTACTGAGCTCCTCGCTAAGCAGGTGGCTAAGTTCACTGACTCAAGACTCAATGCCCTGTCTCGTTGGCGCGTCATTCCCTCTGGTCACTCTGGATATCGATTATCACCCTTTGGAATACTGTTTTGACAGGATTTTCAACTTCCCGATTCGGAGCAGGAGCGATTGGTCCCCTGACACGATCGTCCCCCGGAATTCCTGGATGTGTATACCGACGGCTCCAAACTCGATGGCGGTGTGAGTAGTGGAGTCTATTTTGGGAGATTGGTCTTAAATATTTCACTCCGGCTGCAGCACTATTGCAGCGTGTTTCAGGCGGAAGTAATGGCCATCTACCATCCTCGCATATGGAGCGCCTTCAGCCGCATTTCGATCTTTTCTGATAGCCAGGCTGCCATAAAGTCTCTGTAGAACGTTGTGAATAAATTCAGGACCGTAAGGGATGTCGCCGCTGTCTCAACCTTCTATCTGAGCGCTTCAGTATCACACTTATCGGACACGGTCAACACCGCCAGAGTTGGTGCACTATTTCCTCTTCAATCAACTTAGGAATGCCACTTACCTCTTTCGCACGGAAATTCTTCCGCGACGCTAACCTATCCTGGATCAATGAGGAGTCCATCAAATTTTGCTTAAAAAATGGAATTAAGTGCTTAAAAACACTTGAAATAGTACGAGTTAGTACAGCGGCATGGTTTCCTTGTACCATATAATAACAATATAGTACCGATGGTAAAGAAATGTGTAATGTTTCACCAAGTAAAAGTTCATGAAAAGTGCATACCAAATCGAAGTAGAATTTTCTTTTGCGTTTCGTTTAAATAATAGTTTTACATGTTGTTATTCCCAATTTATGTGTTCTTTCTTAAAGTGTTTTCTATGTTTCTTATGCTACTTTTAAAAATTGAACTATAAGTTATGGTCTGTGATAAGAACAATGCTTTAATAAAATATAAAAACATAGCTGCATAATTTGATATACTATACCACACTAGCAGACCGCAGTACACCACATTTCCCGAAGATTTTTCCAATGCTAAGTTTATGGGTTTTTCAGGCTTTGAATATCACTGTAACTTGGTAATCAACGTGTGGCTGCATTCCTGTATCAATACAAAGTTTCTATGCAGTTCTAATACGGAATATAAACTATGTAGATATGCAAAATAACCAAACAATGCATCAACTATAAATCCGATGCCTGATTGCTTTTTGACTGCATTAAAAATAAAAATTGACGACGTTTTGAAATAGTATACATTGTACATATTTTGTACAGCGGCATTATGAAATACGATACTTTCTTCAAACACAAAGCAACTAACATTTTGGAAGGCAGCCTATTTCATAACTTCATATATATTAAGGTAAGACTTGACAAAAATTTATTATATTTGAGTAGAAACTTTAAAAATTAGTCAAATAACAAATAGATATATAATATTACCTGAACTTACTTTATAAATATAATTGGATATCATGGTATTAAATTAGAAAGCAAATTTAAAGTAATTCAACTAATCTTAAATACGTTATTAAACAGCAACATGAATATATAATTTTCATCTGCCATAATATTAATGATTAAAAAGTACAAGAATACTGAAGTAAAAGTTGACAAAGTAATTTCATCTGCTTGCACCTTATTTGTGGGTCAAACATAGAGGGACTACTAATTAGGTAAACAACTGTGTAGCTTTAAATCGAACCATGTTTAGGGGTTGCTTATCTAAAAGCTGATGGAACTGTCAGCATCACCTTTTACTTAAATTCTGAACATTTAATTTCATGGTATACTGTGCAGCAATTATAAAAGCCAGTGAGCTTTGCAATAAAATTAAAATAATTTGATATTTGATAAACAGTATTCAAACAATATGACTGCAACAAACTATTATTAGTTTAGTTAGAAATTAGAGTCAGGCATATCCATCGAACTATTAAAGAATTTCTTCAGCATCTCCTTGTAAAAGCGAGAACATTGAATATTTTGTTTTATTCTGAAAGCACAGATGCCAATTAAAATCAAATCAATGAAGACATTGTCCTTCTGAAAACCCTTGAAGTCAATACATTAAAGTCCGAATCAATAAAACTGGTGGTGGCCGAAAATACCCTACGGAACTCAACATTCACACATTTCCTTAAAGAAATACAGTGGTGGACATATTATTAAATTTTTACCTTTTTAAAAACGTTTAAATTATGAGTTCATTGATTGCAAACTAAATAAAAAGAAATATGTTTTTAGTTTCAATTAAACTCTTTATTGTTCGGAATACTTTTGTGTGCCCCCGTTTACAACTTGATGACGTACACACAAACAAATGTTCGGTAGGTCTTTACAATGACGATATTCAAACCTGCTGTTTATGCTTTAGTAATGATTTTTCTTTTACCTTTGACTTACTCTATTCTTGTGGTATTCAAGGGTTAACTTTCTAATTATAATTGTGGTATCAAGCATCTTCTCGCTTGTCTATTAAGGGCCATTTTTTGGGTGCAAGTTTAAACTCAAGAAAGTTGATCTCCAGTTAAATTTTATCTTCAGTTAACTGAGTTTTCATTTTTTGAGTGGGAGTTTAACTGGAGATTAAGTGGAGCTGCCACTCTAATAAGCAAAAATTTCAAAGTGTTTCACAACAATTTGCTTTTGTATAGAACAAAAACAAACAAACAAAAACAAATAAAAACAAACAAAAACTGAATACTATTGATCTTTATGTAAAAAAATTATTTTCTTAGAATAATAAATAAATTAAGACTGCCTATTGTCAATTTGTGTTTTATATAATTCATATTCACTTAAATATTTGTATTATTCGGCAAAATCTCGATTCCTTTTATGACAAAAAGATGTTGTGCGTCGACTAATTTTTCATTGATCTTCTCCATAATTTGACGTAATGCGAAGATCTGGTTGCTGGTGAACTTACCAGGTTTGAAGCCGCACTGATAAAGTCCAGTTAGTGTTGGGACGAGTGGCTACAGCCGTTCACACGATATGCTCATAAGAGCTACATATACATATATGCGATAGGGCGGCAGCTTTCTGCTAGCCATTTTTAGTAAATAAGCTGTAAACGATTTAGCGTGAAGACTGTCAGAATCTGCAGCTTTTTTGATCTTAAATCGCAAAATTACTATTTTGTTCTTTTCTGGCTAGACGGTGAAATCTCCATGCCATCATCATCGATTGGGTTCGGTACATCATCACCTCGGCACCTCTTGCGAATCTGTAACCAAATTTCCGTTCTCATTTTGCATCTGCTATTATATTTTATTTCTGTTTCAATTTAGAGTTACTTTCCACAGTGAGTTATACGAGAAGGTAGGTCATTAGAATACATTATGTAAAGCAGTGGTGCGAGAATTGAACCCTGTGGTACACCTCTCCAGACCAGGCTGCTAAGTGATTTTGCATCGCCATAGTGCACTGTCTGACTTCTTTTATACAGGTATGTACGTAAAAGTTTTAATGTTGATGTTGAAAATTTAAAGGTTTCCATCAACTTGTGACAAAGAATGTCATGATCAACAGTATCAGAAGCAGTATCAATAGACACCATGTTCTGATCCATTTTTGACCTCAACTCCTCTACAACATCCACCCGTAACGCAGCTGTGTTTGGGTATGAAACCAGACTGTCTGTTAGTCAGTAATGAATTGTCGTACAAATGTTTGCTAATTTGCCCAAGAACCAAACGTTCGAAAGCCTTAGACAAGTAAGGTAGAATCGCAATTGGTCTGTACTTTCCATCAGGTTTGGGTAAGGGGATAATTTTCGCGTGCTTCCACATTGAAGAAAATTCTGACGTCGTCAGAATAGTATTAAATAAATGTGTTATATACACAATAATGTAGTCCAGTATAATTTTCAGGAACCTCGGGTGCATTTCGTCGTAGCCAATTGAATTTGATTTGATGCCCCTAAACGCTCTATACACGTCGCCAAGGTTGACGTTCGAAAATTGAAAGTCATTGCCATTCAGATCAAAAGAAACACTTGGATCCGTAAGGTTATAGTTATAGTAACTGATATTCGATTTAGGTATAGGGATATTCGAGAATTCAAAATTCAATTTGTCTACATCTACAACATGACTAGTATTATTATCATTATGTACCCTTTACACCAGGACGACATAGCGGATTTAAATTTATCCCCATAATTTCTACACTTAGCGGACCTAATTTCGTAGTTCACTTTTCTTCTATAATTCCTATAAATTTCCCTAAGTTCATGAGTTCGGTATCTCTTCCAGCGTTCGTAGGCTCTGTTCCTGCTACTAATCAGTTACTTTATGTCATTCGAGAACCATGGATCCTCGTTGGCACGCATTGTTTTCGTCTTTATCTATACATATTTGTCATACAAACTCTGAATATTGCCGTGTAAAAAATTCACCTGATCGTCAACATTTGGCATATAGAAAACCCGGTTCCGGGGTATGCTCCATTCTCCAATGATGGAACGTCAATATTTCAAAAATCGCGGAAAGTTATTTTCTTCTCCTTCGAAGGTATTTTGAAGTCATAAGACAGGAAAATAAGATCATGTCTGGAGTAAGCCGGTGCAGAAAGTTGGTCATATAGTAACACACTAGAACAATTGTCGACAAAGAAAAGGTCAAGTAGCGTAGCAGAAGATGACGTAAAGTGGGAGGGCATAACCTCATTTACTAACCCCAAACCTATGGCGCTTAGGTCAAAAAGTAATCTTCTGTCCACTAAAACATTTGCATTAAAGTCGCCGGTTATTATGATGTCAGTGTAACCGATGCAAACATTAGTTAATTCGTCGATCAGTGGTCCAATGTCGATAGTCCTATTAGGTCTGTACACAGTACACAGTAAAATTATCTCAAAAAATAGGTATTCAATATTTGGGGTATGGGTATTATTTTCCGAACTTCTACCAACCAGTTTTCATTGAATGTGGGATTTCACATACTATCACGAACTATAATTAAACCAAGTTTCCGAAATACAAATAACGTCCATTTTCGAGTTCTCAAATGTATAGCGGAATTCGTCGATTTTATTATTGAGGCTCTGCGCATTCAAATGGCATATATTAAGACCTGTTGTCTGTCGGCAAAGAATTCGTAGCAAGATGGAGAGATTGTCATGGGAACCAACTTCATCCCGATCAAGCTGAGAATTCAAATTTAAGGTCAAAAAATAAAAAGCAATGTAAGCAATGTACTTGCAATCAGTAAACAGATAAACACACACACTAACAAACAATCCAAGGCAAATTAAAAGAATACAATTAAAATTGACAATAATACAAATAAAGGTTGAAATAAAAATGTCAATAATTAAGCTAACAACAAATAAAATTAATGTCAGGATAAAAACATAAATAATACAATTTGAAACATAAAGAAAAGTTACAAAATTTAAAATTAAAGTATATTTACGATGGTGTTTATTATATGCGTCTTGTGCATTATATCCATCACGAAAAAGATTTAAGTCGTCTGTGTCCTTCACATATATTGGCTCCTCATGTGCTTGGCGCCTAATGTAAACCAATCCACGGCTGGTAAAGGCTCCAAATATTAGCTTTTTTTTCTTCAAGCTGTAGGCCCGTTGGAATATATGATAATTTTCTGAGGTTAAATTCACGTTGACGTAGAACGGTACCGAGCTATCAAAACCAAGCTTGTTTAATCGCAAAACATCCTTACGCATCTTTATATAGGATGAAATGGACCTAAGAACTACGTTTCGCTCATACGGCGATTTGAATTTTATGATTATTGGTGGGTCAACCTTAGATTATTTATTAGCAGAAATTCTGCCCGGAAGATTTTTCTTTTTTCTTAATCTGAAGGCTGCAATAATTTCAGGAGGACGTATGGCAACAGTCTCACATATTTTTTAATTTAGAGTAGTAAGATCTTCATTCTGTTGTTCCGGAACACCAATAACACGTAGTTCATTAGCAACAACTGCATTGTCATGTTTCCTGTTGACTGCTTTCAGGTGAGCAATTTCTTAGTTTACGTTATTTGTCTCATTGGTGAGGTCGACAACCTTCTCAGTGTTATTATTTATAATGTCACTGATGCAAGATTCCAATTGATTCACCCGTTCTGTTAAAATATCCAGTTCGGTTTTCGCCATATTTAGCCTTTTTTCTATTTCGTTCAATAGACGTTCCTCATAGTGCTTAAACATATTCTTCAAAGTGGACTGCAGTTGGTCGGCTAGCTTATCAAACCTTTTATCTATAATCTGCATAAATTTAAAAGGAGCTTCTACATTCGAATAACAGGCAGATGCTATATTTGTTAAACACGCATTTTTTGGCGTATTTACAATTTCTGTTTGGGACAGTTCACCAGAAGTATTATCCATTTTTTTCGAAATAGGGTTGTTTTTTTAATTCTGGGTTTGGATTTGGACGACTGACTTCTTAAATTAAATTGATGCATTTTAAAAGATTGATGCATTTATAAATTATAATTTCTATTTCTTTCAGTGTAGTACAAACTGTAAAAGAGGAAACAACTCTGTCTGAAAGCACATCCACTTGAAAATTTTACGTACATGTAAAATTTTCTTTTAAATTCTTGTCATGTAAATGTACTCCTCTTTATAAGAAAACGCCTTCCTAATAGAGACAAATAAATGGAAAATAATTAAATAAAACAATAATTTGAATTTTTGGCTTTTAATAAAAGGTAGGACCTTTAATTAGTGAAATATACAATCCGACCGAATAAGAAAATGTTAGTAAAATATACACTCTCATGTATCTAAACATAAACTTACACAATCATTTTAACAATTGACATCAGAATTTTTTTTTGAAATGTATTTGCGATTGTACTAGAGTTGCATCCTATATTTTCTTGCCAGTTTTTTGGTTAAACATACTAAAATTCGAATTACAAATAGTTGTTACCAACTAAAACGTACTAAAGTAACAGTTGAACTAAAACGTTCACTAACTAACATAGAAAATGGTTTTTTTATATAAAATTAAAACTTATAATTCCATACAGTTGCCTTCGAGGGCGATACAAAGATTATAACTTTCATACAATTCTTCGATATCGTATATAAAACTTTTATGCATGTCTTTTATAAGTTTAGGGCTGAGTAAAAATCATATGGATAGACTACTAGTAGCAACAAAAAACGGGTAGTTATTATGTTCTACATAAAATAGAATTTTTTTTAAACGCTTCCTTCCTTTAATATTAAATAAAAGAAAGACCTATTGATGCCATCGCCTGCGGCATATAATAACATTCAAACGTCCGCTAACGCTTCTTCGTGAGAAGCGCATGCATAGTGTCCAAATTTTTATATCTTTGGAGCATAAATCAGGTTGAATTTGACCGATGATATTTATTACTTAGCCTAGGCGCGATTATTCCCCTTACATTGCTACTTAATAAAACCACACAAGAAAAATTTTCAGGCTCGTTCTTTATGACACGTAAAGCTGTCCTGTTAAAACAACATGTCCTCGGCGTTCAGATCATCCAATCTAGGACAAAAGAAGGTAATAATACTCAAAGTTGACATTGATTGTCTGGTTAACATTGTTCTCAAAGAAACATGAATAATGCCTCCATTACAAAATGCACAACAAAACGTGGGGTTTTTTTATTTATTTATTAATTACAATACAATTACAAATTATATCGTAATTATATACGAGCGAAGTAACTTGACTATGTGCTCGGTGTAGTGTCACAGACCAGAGTCTCTGGTGGGAATCGAACCCACGACCCTTACGCTAATAGTCTAACACACTACCCACTAGACTACCAGGGCACCCAAAAAACCGGGGGTTTTTTTGGATACATTAGATCAGGGGTTACCAAATATTTTTTTTTTTATTGTGTATTAGTGAGTAAGAGAGAGACAATAAATTGAGAGAATTTATTTGTTTACGGTCAAAGAAGAGTGTTCGTAATATACCCTATTTTGATTTTCATTTCATCAACATACATTAAGTTATACGCCTTTGATTAAAAATTAGGGAATGTTTTTTAGATATTTTAATTTGTAATTATTCCAAAAAAATTGATTTATGTCTACAAAAGAGCTGTTCTCTTTCCTTATCATTTAAATGACTTAAAATGTCCTTTAAGAACATATAGGATATTGGATAATAAATAAAAAAAATAAGAATTTTTTAATTTTGTAAAAAAAATAAAAATTTTGAGTATAAACCTGAAAAATGTTATAACATCCACTGACATGTGCACACGCCGCAGTCTGATCGACGACTCTATAAAAGAGCATAAGCATAGCATACTATTGTATCCTATATGGAATCATCTCGAATTCCAAAATTTCAAATTCCAAGAATGTGAATCATCGCTAAAGATGACGTTTCGATGAAAATTAGGATCAGTTGAGAACTCCTTTGGAGCCCTTTTAGTGAACACATACTTGCTTACTTACTTCATAAGTCATTACATCACTTCAATCAGGATTACAACGTAGTTTCTCACACCACATATGTTGTGCTTATTAATTTTATCCATGAGTAGCGGACCGACAGTTTAAAGTCGACTCCAAACGACAGGTTTTTGAGAAACTTTTCATGGAAATTTTATTTACTGTCAGAGTTTTTTTTCTCACATTTCGTTTTGTTCGATATGTCTGGACTAGTGTTTGAACAATGGGCGCACTTCTAATACTACTCTAACCGCTATTAATTCGTACATCACGCATGTTTATTTGATACACCAGTATTTAAAGTTCCAAGTTTTGGAAAATAGTAATGTGACCGCCTTAAGAGTTAAATTTTCTTCTTTTCTTCTTTATCTATTCTTTTTCTTCTTTAATACGATATCATTCGATATTACCAAATATTTTTGGATTATACTGGTCAATCTAAAACTGGTATTTGAAACTAAAGCAAAATACTTAAATATACTGGCTGTACAACTTGTAATCAAATCAATTCCCTTCTTCCTGGTTTAGTGAACTCTAATTTAATAACTCCATCTAAATTATTGTTTACTGTTCCTCACTGGCAACCAATTACCAAACTCCTTGTCGAAACTAGTAACTGCAAATAGAAAATTAAAAAAACGTCATTGAAGCACAGAAACTACGGTCATATCAACATCTAAGGTTTTGATTTCGATATCTGATATTTTATTCATTTATGGAGGACATGATCTGCATTAAATCTACTTAAGATCTTATAGCGGTCACAACATGATCTTGGTGGTTAGACAAGCACGCCCAAAAGCGACAGTTAGCTTACAATAACTTCGGTAGCAAAGGCTACTCAAACTTCTGACCAAGAGGCTGCTCAAAATCTTTTCCGACGCTAGCGGTAATATCAGGCGTAGGATTACGGATTACTTCCCACTTAGCATTTACCATTTTTATTTTACCTTCCGAATTTTTGCCGAAAAACTGCTGAGAGGAAGTCGCCGATAAAAATATTTTTCATTTTGTTTGAAATGTCTGAGCAAGGATTTGAACCACGACTCGTCCTTCAAGTCTATTAAGCCAACACACTGCCTGCTATACAGTTAAAGCAAACAGTTTTATTAGAAATTAAAAAGTAAGTCTGTTCAGTTACCGTCAACTGTATTTGCTAACTTAAGTCCCAGTCTCTATTGACATTTACTTTCGCTTACATGTGAATATTTTGATTGCTAACATGGTTTGTGTGTATTAAAGCCCTTAAAACGTGGCACTATGCTGTTACACTAAGCAAATACCACTACAATTGCTGCACGTAAATATACAGTTGAGTGTAACATCAACAGCAAGACCAACCAACAGCTCCATCAGAAGTTCTTATTTTAGCCGCAGGAACACCCCCAAAAATAAACCAACAAACAATTTAACAAACACATACACACACCCATACAAGCAAACAACCGAAGTTTTCTTAAACTAATACTTAATTACGTGAAATTATCAAGGTCCGTGTGAAAAGCTGAGAAAAAAATATTTTTAAATACCAACATATGCTCAAAAACCGCATCTACACAAACGTATTAACTAGCGTACTAGAAAACACATCCTGATTTCATTAATTTATTAGACGTACATCTTAAAGTAACGGTATTTTGAGCTCCCTAATCATTTCTGTTTTTTATGAAACCAATTTTATCTTATGCCCTACCACCTCGGCGTTCATACTTTACTTCACTACAGCTACTGCGAAGGCATTTCACCTATTATTTGCATGCTTGGAGGGTAAGAACGTAGTGTGTGCTAATGCTGCCTCCTTTAAACACTTCTTTCATACGATTCTACTATTTACCTCGACTTTTTCAACTTGGATTGTAAACTTTTGATATGTATGTATGTATGAGTGTTATTTGCATCGTCTGCAAAACAATTTTCCGTAATTATCCTTTCAAAGTACATTAGGATTTGCTTCGAAGAAGTGTTTGCAAAATTAGCACTTTTGTACAGAAGCGGCGAACATTAGTAACACAATTATGGGGTAAAAATGTTTACCACGCAGATGTTATTAGAAATGTTATGTGAACTAATGTGAGTTATTTTTGCATCAATAGCTCCATTAGGGTTTTAATAGAAAAACAGCAAGAAAGTTTAAATCGATCAAAATTTCGATAGTTTACGACAATGGTTAGAAGTCATTTGAAAGGTCAAAAAAAACACAACTTGATTCAGTCATTTGTTTACAAAAGCTTAAATCATCCCGCAGGTGCTCAGTATAGTATTACAAGTGATGCAACCGGCAATAGTAACCGTGCACTGCATTGGAAAATATGTATCTCAGCGTCTAAAGAATTTTTGAAACAAATTTTCCAGCAAAAGTTACGTCGAATTAAAAAATAGATCAATAGGTCAAATAGGAAAACCTACATACGGAATAACTGAAATGTGACCAGAAGCGTATAGCCTATGCATTGCATCCATCGCTAGGATCATTTTTAGGGATAACCAAACATAAAGAATGACAAACGTAGAATAAGCTAACGACGGTGACAATTGTTTTAACGCGGTATTTCTTTAAGTCCCGTACAATGTTTTCTTGTGATTTCACCTCGCTAGGCTGTGTTCAAGAACACATATATAACTTGACGCTCGGCATGAGGATGGAACTCTTGGATTGCGATCACATAAAAGTTCTAAAAAGCATTCCGCATAGTGGTAGTATGTCCGATCATGATTAGAAATCATGTCCCCTGACCAAGGAATGTGATTTCCGGGTGTGCCTCGACTTAATGCCTGGGATCTCAAGTGGTTGACGGGTGAATCAAATTCGACACTATTGCGATGGCGGAAGTTTTTGTAGCTAACACAAGGATTACTGTATCCATTGACAAATGTTTTCGAGTGTGCACGCTGGCAGAGCTATCGCTATGTACTGACGTCAATAGTTGGAACGATCAGAGCTGCTAATATTGTCGGGGTTATGACTACGAGTAGTGAAAATTATACCTCGGTAGTGAATTACGTAGAGCGCCTTCTGAGACGGAAGAAGAGATATCTTGAGGCTGCAGAACGAGTAGGCATGTCGGCATAGATGATAATGTCGCACGTGCCACGCATGACCGAGACGATGATTTAGATGAAAGGAATAGTGGAGACGCTTAGACGACTCCTCAACTTTCGATTCGCAATCCGGACGCGGATATAGACATGAAGAGGCCAAAGGGCCAAAAGGACTCCACTCCGAAGTAATACCACCGTAGTTCTGGAGTGGGCACAAACGAGTCCACAGGAGGCGAGGGGGGAATTAGTGGGTGTGGGTCCCACACACGGAGGATGTGACGACTTCCTCTATGGTGCGGTTCCTCGGCGAAAAAAAAAAATTGACAAATGTTTATTTACATGAAACTTAGGTAAATTTACTATACTGGAATAAACCACCAAAAGGGTATCAGAGGTGTTAACATAACAAAGGTGATAAAATTAAAATGGTAAATTAAAGCTACATAAATAAAAACAATGAACTTATTACAAGTAAACCAACAACATCAGTACGCAAGAAAAGGGGATAGACATGTACGCGAGAACGTAACAACATGCAATTTGAACAAAATACACAAACAACAATGAAGTCGCGATAAACTTCTCGAGAAGGCGAAACCCTGAAGGTTCGACTTCAAGAACGTTCATCAGACTGATTACGTCTGCATATAAAAAGCAAGACAAAGCAGGCAGGAGTAATAAAAACAGTCGTGGTTTGAAGATCGCCATTGAAAAGATCTGCATAGTAAGCAAAGAGGAATACCGAACAAGCAATTATTGTTGTATTCGTTAAGTTGTAAACGGTGTCACACAAAAGTAGTGCGAACAATAAAGAGCATAATTGAACTTAAACACCAATTTATTTTTATTTTGCGAACAATAAAGAGTATAATTGAACTTAACACCAATTTATTTTTATTTTGTTTGCAATCAACGAACTTACATTTTAAACGTTTTTAAAAAGGTAAAAACGGAACAATATTTTCGAAAAGTTGGGTGTCATAATCTCCCTCAAATTTAATTTTTCATTCTAAGATTTCTAGTCGCACGCTTCGGTGTATAAATAGACTCTATTTCATTATCAAGACCTTACAGATATTTTGCCATTTCTAGAGATTGTCGGAATTGTTTTAAATGTATTGTGCATTATTTAAGTCCAACTTTATGCAGAGGAGATCTGTAATGTTAGCACTCTCTCTTCTGTTTTCAGATATCATTCTTTCCCTGACTAAAGAAAAACTCTATTACGTACAATCAGGGACTTGATAGATGTTGCACGGATAGCAGCCTAGTTGTGATTTTCATTAAGTTGAAAATATAATCAATAACCATACATATTTTTGAACCTTAGCCAATTAAAACATTTACTTACGTTATATTTATTAATGGTAGGTGCTATAATGTCATGAAGGTCTGAAATAGTAACTAAAACAGCGATTATTTAATTTGGATCTAGTCTTCGGTCATAACATCAGGAATTTGTTGGAAGTTGGTTGCTCACCTGAGCAGACATCCAAACCCATCCGATCTCCAGATTTAATAAGTTTAGAGTCGACTCTGAACGACAAATTTTTAAGAAATTTTTCATAGCAATTTTATTAACTCTCAGATGTTTTGCACTAAATCCGCTGAGAGGAATTCGCCGAAGAAATATTTTTCATATTTCATTTTGTTCAAGATGTCTGACCTGGGGTTTGAACTGTGGCCTTACGTTCTAATAACTTACTAGACTACGGCTACTTCACAATTTTATAATCCAATCGGGATCATTCTATATGATTCAAATTTCCTTATCTTCCACAAATGTGTTCATTTGTTACGGCAAGTTAGCAAATTCCAGTGGCACAAAACGCAATTTTCAATTATTTGCTTGTATTGTATACGTTTACATGTACAATACCCAGCACATTTAATTAAATTACGTTTTAATAAGAGTAACACCAACATTGGCAATAGCACTGGCAAAAGTTTATACGGTAAGCAAAAGGAGGTAAAAGAACGAAAACAAGTTAAAGAAAAAATAAAAGAAGGGCAACAATTTCAATTAGTTTAATGAAATTAATTTGTAAAATGTTTTTAGTTGTTTGCTTCTTCTACAAAGGAAATTTGATTTAATTTAATTAACTCGGTACCAACAAATAAGTTTTTTTTTTATTCATTAAAATTCTTAAATATTTAATTTAAATTACACTGTGCGACCAAATACAAAAAATTAAATACACCCGAATAACTACCTAGTCTAAGTTGTTCAGTTCAGTAGAACTCAAAAATACTTTTTATATTTTTCTCGAACCCTCCAAACTTGTTTTATTTGACAAAAACTGTTTTTTTTTTACTTTACGCACAAATTTATTGTTTACACAAATATTTCTGAACCCATGTCAAAAATTTAAACTTTATTAGAAAGGAGAGCGATATAGGCCTTTAAAACGATATAAATATTAAAATATAAATATAAATGTATTATTTGACTTAATATGCTATGAGGTTTGATGAGGTAAACTTGACAAATATGAATTTTTTTCATATTTTTTCAATTTTGTCAGTTCATAGTAGCAAACTTTAATTAAAAACCATGAAATAAGTGATAACATTCTGAAAGTACAGTATCTTGTGAAGAGATTGACACTTCGTTTGATCAAATCGGACAAAAATTACCGTAATTCTAATTTAATAGTATAACAGTCGTCTTATATTTTTTATATAGTATAAGTCATATTATCAAATTAACTTTTGGTTCAAAAATTTTCAAAAGTTTTGATGGATCTTGATTGTTTATCGCAAAATGTGTTAATTTAACGTTTGTACGACTACCAGAAGTCGGCTAATATTTGTGTTTTTGCAAATATTATTATTTCGCTTGGTGCAAACATTGTTCAAACGCAGTAGCAATCTCTTCACAAGACACTTATCACTTGTCATTTATTTTATATGTTTTAATTAAATTTTGTAATTAAGAATAGCTAAACTTGAAAAAATAAGAAAAAAAATTATTTTCCAAATTTACCCCATCAAAACTCTAAACATATATGTTTGAACAAAACGTTAATGTATACCGGTTTGAATACTAATCTCTCCCCTTTCTAAAAAATTTGGATTTTTAAAATAGGTTGAAACATATTTGGGTAATCAATAATTTTGTGTGAAAAGACCAAAAAACAATTTTTGTCAAAAAAACAAGTTTGGAGGGTTCGAGAAAAATAAAATATTATTTTTGAGTTCTATTCAACATAGTGAATAACTTAGACTATCGGGTGAATTTTCACTGTCGCACCGTGTTATATGAAGAAAATTTTAGATTAAAAATAATTTTGATAATTGTTAACACTTCCCACGTATAGCAATATTTAATTTACATTAAAAAAAATTATTTAATTACTGAGTCAGAAATATATGTCAAAAGTGTGAAGTGTTTGACAGGAAACAATTTCTGATCGCTAAAAAGCTGTGGGAAAGATTCAAAAGTCTGAAATATGCATGTTACATGAATTCAATGACAGACAGATGAAAAATCTAAAAACCACTTGTGAAATTTTGCTTCAGAGATACACAGTGTTACATCAAATTGTTACTGGCGATTAATAAAGGATTTATTTTCTGAATCGAAAACTGAAAAAAAAACAAAGGTTAATCCAGGCTAACCATCAACTTTGGCTGCAAAACCAAATCGATTCGGTAGGAAGAGAATTCTGTGTTTCTGGTGGTACCAGAACGGTTTTGTGTAACAAGAGCTCCTAAACCCAGATGAAACCGCTATCCACAAAAAAATATTATTTGTTTGAGCCATGCATTAATCGAGAAACGACAAGAATGGGTCACAATGCACGGCGAGATGATTTTGCAATATAACAATGTAGCTGCACACAAAATAAAACCGGTTCAGGACACAATCAAATCGTATTTATCGCTGGGATACGTATTGTGTGAGCAGTATTGGGATTATTACGTTGAAGTTAAAAATTGGGTAACTAATTGGTTTGCTTCAAAATACAAAATTTTTTTTTTTGGCGTGTAATTCATAAATTTCTTAAAAGACGGGAAAAGTGTGTAGTCAGCATTTATACTTTAAATAAAATTTTCGATACCAGTGTTGCAAAACTGAAATTTTAAAATGGTACTGAACTATAACTGCATAAAATGGTACTTTTGTAAAAGATACATACACACATACATACATAATTGATCAAATATTATTATTTTGTGTGTTAATTTTATAAATGAAAGGCGGGACCAACAGACTTTTGAGAAGAAGGTCGCCTAAGAAATATTTTTTCATATTTCGTTTTGATGGACAAGTCTGACATGGGGTTTGAATCGTGGGCTCACGTCTAGTACGCCAGCACACTACCTACTAGACTATTTATTTATATTTGGTACACATACAAGACAAAAACAGCTGATTCGGAACGTAACAAAACGTAAAAGCCCCGTTTAGTCAATCGTCGATGGAAGATAATGTAACATACGTTCGTTTTTAACTTATGAAGAGCAATGCAAATGCCTACCGAAATTACGTTCCTGTTCGGCAAGCGTATTCATTGCTTTTCGTATTCTAAAAACGAACGTACGTTTGGCTAACCGTGGCTAAAGTCTAATTCTACCTTTACATGTTGCTATGCATTAATAGTTGCAATCGCAAGACTAAAATATGTAATAATAAAAAAGTACTGAAAGCGTAGCAGGGGATACTGCGGTATTTTTGAAATGAAAAAGTACTGAAAAAAGTACAAAAGTACTGAATTTTTCAACATTGTTTGTTACTATTCTATTAAAAATTATTGCTTTAATTTTCACAAAAAACGCCACTGTTTACAAGTAAAAATAGTATACGATTTCAATTAAATCTCATGAAATCGATACCTTTCTTTTAGCAATAAATGAACGATAATTTTTCTCTGTATTAAAATGCACTAAGAGTCAGTAATAAACGCCCGGCATTAATCAGTTTTTAAAAAAATTAATAATTTATTAAATTTAGCTCACATACTATAAAAATTAATTCCCTTTCCTGCCATGAAGTTGACAACACTGTAAAAAATGTTACATATTTTACACAAACTTTAAATATACAAAGTTTAAATGTTTAACCGTAGATCGATTATAATTCTAGCTTATGTATTACTTTTGATACATATTTGTAGTACATAGAATTGTCACGATTATTGATAGATTTTGTTAAAAAATTAAAAATAATAATAATAAAACTATTTTTATATTGTTACCTTTTTTGAAATTTATGCCACAATTTTTACCATGATGTACATTGCAGCACGCTTTTTTACGTAAAAATCAAACACTTCATGTCGGCTTGGTTTTATTTTTTCTAAATCGTAATAATTCGACATCGAACACAGCTGCTTTGAGGCGATTTATAAGTTTCCAATTGTTTGGATGCAGCAACTTATTGTCACTCGCATCAGTAACGCTCTAAATTGAGATCTGGCTGAAACCTGACGGTACAAACCATTGTGATATTTCGTTAGAAAAATGTGTTGCCAATGTTATGTGAGGTAAAAAGTTTCCCGTTGCAATAGAACATCGATTATGTCAATAACAATGCTCCCTCTTTGATTCCTCAAAGTTTCCCCAATACGCAAATACGCACGTAGCATGTACTTGAATCTAAAACTGCCAATTCGATTTCGGTGGACCACAATATTTATAACGACCATAAAATTCGATCAATTATTAATCTACAGCGACTAAATTATTGGGATTATTAAAAGCTGAAAGATTTTCAGCTCATTTTTCGAAAAGGCGGAATATCATCATCATTTTCGAGTAGCACATTATGATTCTGTTATTTCTTAAGTACGTAGTTGACTGAAGTATTATCATGTGTAAAATCTATGAAATAAAACATTGAAGGAAAAAGTTTTGTTCTAATGTTTGTCTGTCACGTGAGATAAATACGAGAAGAGCAGTAAGAAAGACTCTAAAACATTTCAAGAAACAGCTGCTAGCAATCTGTGTCAAAATTAGTAATATTTTCTCTTCCGAAATTACTAAAGGCATACGGTTCTCTGTTCCAAGTAGTACCATCTTTAACAATGAATATCCCACTGTCATGATGGTTGCTGACAATACTTTCGTCAGTTCATAAGACGAGCTTCTGTTGTCTTCTTCTTCAGCATCTTCAGCAGCAGGAATATTGCATACATACATGATCGGTCATTATAACCCTTCGTTGTAAATTGGAAATGTCTGGCCTGAGGTTTGAACCTTGGTCTGACGTCTAATAAGCTACATACTAGACTACGACTACTTCAATCAATATCAAGAACATATAAAGAACAGAAAATTTAACATTTTCACTTTCATCCAACACTTAACTTTCAATTCTTTCTCAAATACAATAAATAATGTATTATTTACGATAAAACTCTTAAAAAAGGAAAGTCGTATGTCGACGCGTCCATTCAATAACGTTCTAAGTACACTTAGAAAGTTTTTAATGTTCTTGCATTTTTAAATTCTACGTTCTCTAACTTATCCGAAGTTATAGGGAAAAATCTACTTAGAATACACATATAGTCGTATGACGCGTGGAAACTTTGAGAGCTCATAACTCAAAACACACTCTTTCGACTTTGAATGTTACAGAACGGAGGCGTCGATGTATCAAAAATGATACATTAGCCAGAATTATGAAGTTTTTGCATTTTTTGAATCCTGTTTAAAATTTTCTTTTTTTTTGGTTTAAAATAATAGCGATAATGAATTTATAAAATATCAGGCACATAACTTTTTCTGAATTAAAGTTATATAGTCTCAAAAATTGATGTATACATATATATATATATAGGCTGTATACTGAATGAGCTCTACAGTAATGGACAACTGACTCTAATCTTGATCTAAAACTCATCTTCAGCGATCAGCACTATTTTTGGGTGGACAGGTGCATGAATAAACAAAACTGTCGAATTTGGTGCGTTACCCATCCACCTGAGATCTAAAAGAGTTGCATGCATTGGTGTGAATCTTGGGCTGATCCATTAGCCCACATTTCTTTGATTACGATATTGGACAGGCGAGGACCAAAGGTCTATGATGACCATCTTATTTTAGTCTAAATTAAATGACCAACGACATATGGTGTCAACAGGAGTACAAACTTATTACAATCGAGAGAATTGAGGGCATGGGGATTTTACGTTGAGGTAATTTGTACCGGCCACCGTTAGATTCTAGTGGAATATGCGAATATGGTGTATGCGAATAAAATACGAACATCATCCAATTTCAGCCTGATTTATGTGCCAGAGGCATGAAAAATTTAACATTTCGATAAGATGTTATATTATACACAAAATGTTTTACACATACAACTTTGTTTTGCTTAAATTTAATAATGAGAGGTGTGAAAGACCCCATTAATAGTTAGTTTTTATAAAACATTTAGAAATCTGCATTAATTTTTTGTCGTTCTGATACAAATATTTTTAGGTTATACAGGTTGTCTAAGGCCCTATAGATTCCAGTTTAGTTTATGTGTTAAAATTGCGTCCATACTTCTTAAGATGCTGGTTTTTTATTCATCTGAAATATTTTTCCTTATTAACTCAGTTCGGCCAAAAATTTGATTTGATTTTTTTTATTTGCCTAGACAGGCAAGACATCCCAACAAAACGAAATTCAAAAAATATTTCACCTGCGACTTCGTCTCAGTAGATTTCTGACAAAAACTCTGAGAGTAAATAAAGTTGCCATGAAAAGTTCCTCAAAAATCTGTTGCTCGGAATTGAAGCTGACTTCCAAAATGTATCAATACAAAGTTTCTACTACGGTATATAAATTTTGTACATATGCAAAGTTACCAAACAATGCATAAACTATAAATCCGATGCCTGATTGCTTTGTGACTACGTTAAAAGTACACATTGACGACGTTTTGAAATAGTATACATTGTAAACATTTTGTACAGCGGCTTTATGAAACACTATACTTTGTTCAAACACAAAGCAACTAACATTTTGGAAGTCAGCCTGACTTTGAAGTGTAGATCCCGCCACTCATGGAATAATTTGAATTTAAGACACACAACATAAGTGGTCGTAATCCTAACTGGACTGCTAACAGAAACTGTGCAGTGTTGTTTCAGTTAAGTACCGGCAAATTCAAAAAATCACGCACATATTGACCATCAAATATTTTAAAATTAATGTATTCCTGAAAGCATTTTCATCAAAAATCATTTCATTTTTCGTATTTTATACTTAAACAGAGTAAATATAAAAAAAAAAAATAAAAAAAAAAAAATAAAGTTACATACATACATACATACATAATTGGCCATTACAACCCTTCAGTCAGGATTACGGCCTAGCTTCTCACACCACTCATGTTGTGTGCGTTAATTTTATACGTGAGTGGCGGGACCTACAGTTTAACGTCGACTCCGAACGACAGAATTTTGAGAAACTTTTTCATGGCAGTTTATTTTACTCTCAGAGTTTTTGCCAGAAATCTGCTGAGAGGAAGTCGCCGAAGAAATATTTTTTTTTTTCATATTTCATTTTTGATGTCTGACCTGGGATACGAACCCGGGCTTTACGAATAGTAAGCCAACACACTACCTACTACACCACGGCGACTTCAAACAAAAATAAAGTTGCTGTTCTTTAATCAATGGGGGAAGGGTGTTGGTACCATAGTTAAATGTATAAAACTTTTGATAAAATCTCTCCCCTTTTTCATGCACTGATAACGAAATGCAAAAAGTTTTAATCAAAAATGTTAAATAAAATTTATTTCTATTTTACCATTTCAGAAAATCTAATTGTAAGAACATTGAACGTTATCCTCTGCAATTAATTACAAAATGGTGAACTAATTGAACAGTGCTAAAGCAAAAGTTTCTTTCTGTTTTGGTTTTAAAAGTGAAATTGCATAATATGTACGTACGTTCTGTGCAGAAATTAATTGAACAGGATTTGTCAGAAGCTGACAGAATTTTGCAATAGATTTAAGGAAATATTTTTTAAATAATTTAAACATTGCAAAACGGAGTTTGGAGTGGTAGCTTTGATACCAAAAGCTCACTTGAGCACGCATAGCGGCCCGTTGTGATGCCACAGGTAAACGCAGTCCCTGTACTGATCGAGTTCCAATGAACTAGGGAAGAAGTTGGCTAGCGCAAGGGCTACACATTAAAATCACGACTACCCTACGCTGGAAAACCAGCTCGAAAGTTTGATAAACGAGGCCATATTCTTGACATCAATGAATGATAGCTCCGTCAAACTGACAAAGATTGGAGAGCCAAATAACCGCGCAAGAGATGGGCAATGACAAATAAAGTGGACAACAGTCTCCTCTTCCTCAGCGGATCTGCACCCACTGCAGAAGTCGTTAAATGGGACAACATTCTTTCCGCGTGTCTTTCCATAACACAATGACCTGTAAAAATGGCCACTGTGATCGAGATGATCAGGTCCGCCTTCTATCCATCGAGGGCCAAGTGAGTCAGGCGCTGGAGCAGGACTATTTGACTCAGGACAAGTTGGCGTCCCGAAGGGTTTCCGCGCAATGGCCAGCTTGACCGAGGTAAGTGGAACTCCCAAGTTAATTGAAGAGGATTCCTAGATCGTCTGCTCTGCAGTTTTCCGAAATATAGTTGTGCCCAGGAACCCAGACAAGTGAGACACTGAAGCGCTCAGAAAGAAGGTCGAGACAGCGGCGACACTCCCTAATGATCTTTGAGTTATAGTAGCCTGAATTACAGCAACCAGAGTATATTGAGGTGTAGATGAAGGAGCACCGTTGGTGAGGATTCATTGAGCAGCCCGGTAGATAGCCATTAATTCCGCCTGGAACACGCTACAGTAATCCGACAGTCGGAGAGAAATTTTTAGGCCCAGTTTCCGTTACCAATCCCATTATCGAGTTTAGAGCCACGGGTTCCGGGGAATGATCGGGTCAGGGCCTCAATCGTCCCTCCTCGGAATCAAGAATTAAAAACCTCTGTCAAAATAATATTCCACAGGGAGATAATCGATGTTCAGGGGGCACAAGGTAGAGGAATGACCAGAAGGGAGCATGCGCCAACGACACGGAGCATTGAGTCTAGTCGCAGCAAACTTGGCTGCATGCTTAGCGAGAAACACAGTAGGAAGCCAGTTCAGCATTGCGCACAAGGCTTTTGTGGGGGTAGTACGTAGAGCCCCAGTGATATGAATAGCTGCAGACCTTCTAACCTTGTCAAGAAGTCTGACATTAGGTAGTTTATTCAGAGCACTCCACCTTTGAGTGGAGACCCCATCTGGATCCAATTGCAGTCAGATAGCGTCTGCGGACTTATTCCCGACGCAGCAATGGCAATGTCGTTAGCGTAAGCTATGGCGTTATTACCAGAGGATTCGATCCTTCTCAAAAGTAAGTTGATTGCGAGATTCCAGAGAAGTGGAGGCGGAACTCCGCTTTACACACAAGCTAAATTTATATGAGTTTAATGGCAGCGTCGCAATTCAGAATTCATTTGTAAGCAAAAGAAATAAAAAGATACGATTGTAGTTCATTTATCGCTGCGTTGGGAAAAATTTTTTTTTTTGGCAGGTTGTCTTGTTCAAAGGCAAAAGCAAATGTGATATTTCTGGTTGAAAATATTTGGAGAAACCCCGATCAGGAGATAAATCCGAGGCACTTGTGTTCTACTGTTAAACATGGTGAAGGGCTCGCGCTAACGTCAGTGCAATTTGAAGATTTTAAAAGAATATAAAATGATTTGATTTGTTACCAGGGCAATGACACTGAGCTTACGACTGGAGTTTTTGAGAATTCCATTGAAATTTACTGATAATAAGCGCTTAAACCCTGTATAGATGGTATTATGGCAATCCATTTATACTTAAACATTCTCTTTTCTTACTGTGCATACACAAATTAACTTTAAACCTACAAATAGTGGACATTTACTGACCAACAACATTATTTATCAAATGGATAAATTTAGAACAGGTAAAAGAACTAAACGAAGCATAACCGTTTTTTCGAAATGTACATTTAGGTCACAAAAATTCAGCCACAATAAGAAAAATTATAAAAATAAGATAAAATTCATAGAAATTAAACTGAACACACAGAAAGACCCCAAAAGCAGAAAACGGATTAAAAAATAAAAGAAAATAAAAAATTCAATAAAAAAGAAGAAGCATTTTAACAACTTTCTTCCGCTTGCAAGTTTTATTATTCGCATTTACCCGTGATGCCTCTAAAACGTAACGTAATAGAGGGTATAATAAAATACTTATTCGTCCTTTTTGAGAAATGTATGGGTGTATGTACTTATTAATGTACATGTATTTGTATGAATACATACTAAATCAGTAGCATAATATCTAAGAGAACCACATATTTAGGGTGTCTCTTGCATATTGCGATAAATACGATTGGAAGACACGAGAAATGATAATAAATTTATTTACGGCGCATAACTCTGCCTAAAGGATACAAAATTTATTGGCCAACTGAAATGCCAAAAGCAAATTAAAAGCCCAACATGACACGAATAACTCTTAAAGTACCAATATTATGCGACAGTTAAAATACACCCAGCTAATGACATAGCGTAGGTTGTGAGTTTGTTGAGTAGAACCCCGAACCTTGTTTTGTTTGACAAATACGGTATTTTTGACATTTTCACACAAAGTTATTGATTACCCAAACATTTTTCGACATATTTTCAAAATCCAAATGGGACAGATGAGCCTTTAAAGTGGTATACATAAACGTATTGTTCAAACTTACATGTTATGAGTTTTGATCGGGTAAACTTGGAAAATACGTTGTTTTTTCTCCTTTTTTTCAAGTTTAAAATAAATTGTTAAGAGATTGACACTTCTCTTGATCAAATCGGACAAAAATTCCCGTAGTTATTATTTAAATAGTATAACAGTCGCGTTGTATTTTTTATATATGTTATCTTATCAAATGAACTTTCAGTTCAAAAATTTGATGGATCTTGATTGTTTATCGCAAAATGTGTCAATTTCGCGTTTTCACAACTACCAGAAATCGGCTAATATTTGTGTTTATTGCAAATATTATTATTTCTCTTTGCTCAAACATTGGCCAACTTCTGGTGGTCCTTCAAACATGAAATTGACATGTTATATAAAAAGTATAACACGACTGTTAGACACTTTAAATAATAACTACATTAATTTTTGTCCGATTTGATCAAACACAGTGTCAATCTCTTTACAAGATAATGCACTTTCAGAATGTCATCACTTATGTCATATTTTTTAATTAATGTTTGCTACTATGAAAAGACAAACTTGAAAACATGTGAAAAAAATTCACATTTGTCAAGTATACCTCGTCAAAACTCATAGCATATTAAGTTCAAATATATGTATATATATGTACATCGTTTTAAAGGCCCATCTCTCTCCTTTCTAATAAGTTTTAAATTTTGAACATCGGTTCAGAAATGTTCGCGTAATGAATAATTGTGTGCTTAAAGTTCAAAAAAACAGTTTTTGTCAAATAAAACCAGTTTTTTTGTGTTCTAATCAACAAAACTCATAACTTACACTATTTCATTGTGCATAGTGTTGTTTCAGGCAAATATTTAATGAAAAAGACTTGAATGATGACCGATATTAAAAAGATTTTTTTTGATTTCTCAAAAAAAATTAACGCTATTTTCAGGGATACTCTATTTTTTAGCCACACTAATAAGTACAAACTAGAAGCCATGTTCGCCTTAAATGGTTATAAAAGAGGAAGAGTTATACGGTGCAATAAAAACAATTGCAAAAACTTTACTTTAATCAATAAAACGTTGAATTTTTTGCAATTCAAACTTTTCCGCAATTGCTTTCCACCATTACCAACACGCTATTTTAGGTCAATAGTGCAAACAAAGCATAAAATGTGGCCTATAATTTTGTAAAGAAATAAATTGCTGCAACTAAATGCGGATATTTGAACGCCGTTATATTATTCTTTATTCGGTATTAACAACATTCACCAAATATTATTTTCAATGATACGAAAAGAATCTTAAAAAAATCATTTGTTATCGATTAGGATAATAAAGCAAGAAATTTTAAAATTAGTTCTGGACGTTTCTAAATTTTATTTAAACTTACAAAGTATTTCAGTTTCTCCAATTAAAAGAAATTTTTCTCAACCTGCCTATTATAGGGCTCTTTTATTCTTTATACCCGAAAATCCTTTATAAGTAGAGTATAAAACCCAAATTACCACCAAAAACAAACCACACAAAGCCATAAATTTCCATTTCATTTTGTTCATGCAGGTCTTTCTTTACGATATCTTATAAATAAAGGGAAAAAATTTAACCTGTTTTACTACGAAAAAAACAAGTTCCATTTAAAAGCAAACAGTGTAGGCTAATTTTGCCATCAGTAAGTAGAGAGACTCAAATTAATATCCTTTTTCCATTAAACTTTGCTGCATATGGCTTATTTCTTGAAGTATCGTATGTCTCCAAGTACTTTCTTCGCCGACCCCGGTTTCTTGATTTATTATAATTCTTTCTGATATCATGGTCAATTCACATTCAAAATTTTATTTATTGGGTCCTCGTAGGTAAAGTTCCAGATCTACACATTGCTAATGTTATAAATACCTGCTGAAGATATTGAGTGATGGCGTTCAAATCTAATCAGGATTCACTTTAGCGTAATAGAATTGACTTTAAACAAGCGTATAATATTCTAAGCGCTCTACGTACTGGACCGTTAACGTTTTAATATGATGTTATCAGTACTAATAATGTTAGTTCTTATGCCTTTCATTTTTCAAGTCTCAAGTTCAACATTGTGCGCTAATAATTCTAAGTCCCAAGAAGTAGGGAAGCCATTGCCAGCAATTATTGAGTGGAGGAGTTCAATTGAGCAATTATTGGGTTAGAAGTCGCTGTGGTCTAGTAGGTAGTGTGTTGGCATATTAGGTGAAAAGCCAAGGCCAGACATCAAAATAAAATACAAAAAGTATTTTTTCGGCGTCTTCCTCTCAGCAGATTTCTGGCAAAAACTATGAGAGTAAATAAAATTGCCATGAAAAGTTTCTCAAAATTCTGTCGTTCGGAGTCGACTTTAAACTGTAGGCCCCGCCCCTTATGTATAAAATTAACACACACAACATAAGTGATGTGAGAAACTAGGTTGTAATCCTGACTGAAGTGTTGTAATGACCAATTATATATGTTAATACAAATTATTAGAGACTGTCAACTTTGTTGCGTTGTTCTAGGATAACTAGATTACCGTTCAAGTAGTTCATTATGCCCCAAACTAGTCATTTTGTAGTTTAACTACGGTTTGGTTAGTCAAAACTTTCACAGCAATTGACAGTACCCTTAATCGCATCGAAGGCTTTTTTAAAAATGTTCCATTATAATGTGTAGAGTGTTGCCTTGATCCACGCCGCATCCATTTAAATGGAAATTTATCCATTTGTTTGCCTGCTGTCCCTATTTTATTTTCAAACTTTTCTTGTCTTATGACTGCTAATATTTAAAATTTAGTGCCAAGAAGAGTAAGTAATTCCTTTTCAGTTACTGCAGTCTTTCCAGTCATCACAATTCGATAACTTGCCCTATTTTCAAGTTGAAGATTGCCTACAGACCAACTACAGTTTCGAGGTCAATCCATAGAATATCTACTACCTCTCCATCCTCACCTGTTGCCTTATTGTTTCTTAATTCGTTAATGGCTTCTTTTATTTCACTTATAATGGTAAGCTGTTGTTTTCGTTTTGTTCAGCAGTTTCATATGTGAAGACTTTACTGATTTGCTCGATATATTCTCTCCACACTGATATCAATATTCTTTAGTAGTGTACCACCGCGACTACTTCGATCCTAACATACTTTGAAATGACGCAACAGTTTATCGTCTGATGTAATTTTCGCATGTTGTTCTCTATAGCTGCTGAAAGTATTTTTAGAAACTTTCTCGTATTGTCAAATCCAATTCTTCCATTTTGGACAAAATAATGTGAGTAATTATAGTACAGTGTCTTTCTGCATTGACTGTAACATTTAGATTTTCACTATTGTTGCAGAAGTACTATAGTAGCACCTTTAAGAATTCACTGACAGCTCTTCAACTGATACTGTTCGCTGTTCACACCATGCCATTGTGTTTGTTGACACACACTTTGACCCTATTAACCTAACCCTATTTCCCCCATTTAGCTGAATTAGCTTACCCATTAGAGATCAGCAATGAATCGCTTTTTCGCTTCTCATAAGTACTCATGAAATTTTGAGTATGAGTGAGTCAACAGTATTGAAATTCAACTACTCTGATTCATTTGTACTCACTACATCATTGATTTATAAGTACAGGTTGCAATGAGTATAAGTACAACGTTGACATCAAACTCATGACATTCTAACTATGTTTGCTTCATACGACTTAATAAAATAAAATAAAATACTTACAATACTTATAAATGATTCGAGTGATTCGAATCATTCGTTAAAATTTACAGTCTTAGTTGTTGTTGCATTTACTAAGAAAAAAGAGACACAAACAAAAAAGTCAAATACAGCAAGCAGAGCAAACACACAACCTTCTTGTGAGTATTGTAGTGTTCTTACGCGAATCATATTTATTTTGTCATTCGTATATACGATGAGTCATGGCGAGTCGAACTCAATAACGTCATACGTATTGTTAAATATGAGTACCCTGAGTATTTCAAACTTTAAATATGAGTAGTATGAGTATGAAATTAAAATAAGTATGAATGCGTATCAGAAATTATAAGTAAGATTCGAATCTACTCATCCTTTTGAATACTCATTGCTGACCTCTGTTCCCCAAACTGCTTTCAAGTGAACTTCATAAAAGCCGAGAACTCGTATTGTGGCCTGACTGTTCAATAGTATTGCTATGCCTCATCCTTCCCACTTTCTGTCCTGTTTAATGGAGCACATCTTGCGATGACTTCGACTTCCACTTGTAAGATACTCTCGAGTTTATTCACGGACTCACAGTATTTCACTATTGGCTCAAATATTTCGCTCTTTCTTCGACTCAACCCTATGCCACAGTAAATGTCTCTCTTGTAAAAAGATATGTAGCCTCTATGTTATTCTCTTTAATTTTGTTTCTTAGTCCTGTTGCAAACAAAGTTAACCAAAGTCATAGAGTCGACTGGTTCTGTCCAGGGCACAGCTGAGGCAACGAAGTCCTTAATTAATCTCGTACCAAAATTGTCTCCTATTATCCTAACCATAGCCTTCTGGTCTTATTACCATGTACAACAGAATATGCAGCGTCGCTGTAAAACAGGTTTCCATTGTCCAATTGTACTAACACGCTAGTCTCTGAGTCATGTTAAACTCTATCTGAACTGAGTTTTTTATTTGTTCTGCCTAGCCATACAATGGATCTACAAATCACTATTGGCTCAATATCCAGTGCGTAATACTTGATTTATACTCTAGGATTTCGGTGCCTGCCTACTGTATAAAGGTCGTTTACTGAAATTCTCTTTAAATGAGTCTTCCATTTATAGTGATATACCCTGATAGTTTACCGCACCCAAGAGTATAAATATTTTTCTATTTATGAAGATTTATCCATCCCGTAAAAGATACTATTCTGGTTTTATAGGGGTTTATGTCGTAAAGGCATGTATGAACTCTCTCTCAGAACTATATTATCATTTAACATTCAACGCTT
Source organism: Sarcophaga subvicina (assembly GCA_936449025.2). Taxonomy (NCBI): domain Eukaryota; kingdom Metazoa; phylum Arthropoda; class Insecta; order Diptera; family Sarcophagidae; genus Sarcophaga; species Sarcophaga subvicina. Next base: position 55,227,301 of record OW388083.2, on the reverse strand, counting down.
GGATCACATGTTCTTCTACTCAACTTTACGCTTTTTTAATCTACACTGTCTGTAGCACAAACGTAAACATTTAACACATTTACTTTACCTTCGTGTAATGTACTCGTGTACTTACATATGTATGTACAAATATATTTGTGTTTAAATGTCCTTATGTGGCCACATTTTATGTACTCGATATATACTCATCGCTATATACTCATGTACTACATAAATATGTATATTGATCATGTTGTAAGTACATTAATACTTTTGTACTTGGTTGTGTTAAAACATTTGTATGTGTGGCGGTTTTTAGCACTTCCTTCCGTTCAGAGTCCTTAATTTTTTGTCTGCTTTAGCTTAACAATCAAAAGTAAAAGGCGCCAAATAGTAAGGGAACACGAATTTAAACCAATTCTTCCTTGCAATATAACTGCAGATAGCGATACATTGCAAGAGGATTCCGTTACATTTTTTACTGTTATTTAAGTTTTAAACGTTAAACTGTTTTCTATTTAATTCAGAATATTTTTACGAGAATATAAATTTCAAAATTGAATACAGAACAACAATTGACTTCACTGAAAAATTGGGGAAAATAGATCATATTCCGTTTCTATTTTCTTTCAAAGGAAATTTCATTGAGTTTTTTTTAAATTTGAAACCTCTTTGAGAATTCGTGAGCGATGAGGATTTAGTTGATAGAGGAAAACAGGTCAACATTTGTTATAGGTTGAGCCAAAATATAATTTTCATATTCCGCAGATACTTGTAGTTTTGAAGATATGGACTCACTTATCTTCCACATTGTGCAGCCACAAAGAAAACTGGAGTTGAAGATATTAAATTATTGTAATTAGATATCTTCAAAGAACTCCAGACGTGTGTGCCTCGTGAAATTAAGCATGTGAATTTAATTTCAAAACTTTTCTGTAGAGTCCTTCAACACGGACTTCCGCACTATAACAGTTAATAAGGCCCATATCATATTGTTGAAACAGCATTTGTCAAATTAACTGTCATTTATTCAGTCTATTTGTTCCAAATCACCATTGTGGACCACACACAACGACCTGTGTTCGCTGAATTTGCTCTGGCTCCCCTGGCAACAATTTTGACAAAATCATCTTCATCGATGAGGGCTATTTCTGGATAAATGGTTACGTGAATAAACAAGATTATCGAATTAGGAACGATACTAATCCACATTAGATGCAAGAGCATCAGTCGATATTCCTTTGAGAACGACGTCGACCAGGCCATCACTGTCAATGGAATACCGTAGGTCCACGATTATCAAATTATTTTGACCTGAATTGAATGCTTTGGATACCAACGATGATAGGTCAGTCCTACGCTCAACAGAGCTTCTATTATATTGGATATTCTGCACGATTGATTTGAGAGTATGGTCATCTCACTTGGAGATGAGGTGATCTGATTACCGAAATCGTGCGATGTGCTCCCGCCAAATTTTTTCTGAGGAATTTTCTTATGTGACAGGTGTGCGTGAATAAACAACAAACCACAGCGCTTTTGAAAGACAACATAACTTATGGCATATTTTTTTTTCGAGTACAAGATGACATAATACGAAGAATAGGAATGCAGCGCTTTACGAAAGTTCAACACGTATCGTAAAGGCCCAGTGTTCAAAGAATTTGAAGAAACTCAGCCGCTTATAGATAGTAAGACACAAATGGGTTAACGTACCGAAAACTTTGCCGCCTGAAACAACTGTGTGGCAAAAAAACCGAAATAATCAATTCGACATCATTCTCAACAATTTTTCAATTAAACGTAGTACTCTGGCTTATGCTTATGGCCTATCGAAATGTTCATGCAATCCAGGAGAACAAAGGAATTCACAACGATCAACTGTCAGTCGGAACTTACTTTTTTACGGATGAACCCGAACTTGCAGTGTCTGCGAAAGACAGTCATAACTGATACATTATAACGGAGTTTTTATAGCCTCAACTAGACAACTTGGCGCCATACGACGCATGCTACATTCGGTTAATTACAGCAACAATTTCCAAAACAAATTATCGCACTAATTCAATTGGTCGCTAAGATTATAGGATAAAATTAGTGCAAATCTCTGGGCGGAATACTAATAATAAATGTAGGTAGTAGTTTATATACTATACATACATATGTATGCATATGTAGTAAAAATTACGCAGACCGGTACGGATTTTAAACACAATAACCTGACTACAGTATGTGACCAGAAACCCAATCATGGCCATCGACATGCACCTAAGCCATCATATAGGCTTGTTGTGCGCGCTACATTAAGAAATACCACCTTACTTTCTATATAAAGTTTGTACAAGTTACAGTTTGTACAAGTTACAGATTTCCACTTCTTTGAGACCAGTTATGACTTATATACTACATACATAATTTATCAATACAACCTTTCAGACAGGATTATGAACCTAGTTTCTCACACCACCTATGTTGTGTGTGTTAATTTTATACATGAGTGGCGGGACCTACAGTTTAAAGTCGACTCCGAATTACAGATTTTTTGAGAAACTTTTCATGGCAATTTTATTTGCTGGCAGAGTTTTTGCCAGAAATCTGCTGAGAGGAAATCACCAAAGAAATATTTTTATATTTTCGTTTCGAGGTCTGACCTGGGGTTTGAACCGTGGTCTCATGTCTAATAAGCCAACACACTGCTGCTCAAGTTTACAAAAACTATTCAGTGACACGATAACTGCTCCATCCAATCGATGTCTTAACCGCATGCCCTGCTTTCATCATTTTCCACATCCTCAATACGATTCAGGTGTATATTGTAAGGCGGAGTGTCCCGTGTGTACGCTTTTTAGCTCCCTTATATAATTTCAAAATACTCATGGGACTCTCCTCAATAGTTTTTATTTGAATTGCGTGCTTATTAGACTTATTAACTTATTTGTCTTTTTATATTAAAACTTGTCTGTAGAATAATGCCTCCATCAATTCCCTTGTGTCTTTGTAGTAAAGTTGAGTTCAACCGATTGATGCACTGCCTGTAATCTAGTCGACTACTTAATTTAGTTTAAGTTTTTAAGCTATTTGTAGAATACAGTTTAAATACTGTACACACCTTTTTACTTCGATTTCTAGTGATACGGGGTTACAATTGTTTACCGAAACAATATTTATTCGCATTAAAATTATTTTGCAAATTTACGGTCTCTAAACTTATTAATCAGTTTACGTAGCTACTCTGTTAAAAGTTAACTGTTTTTCTATTTTTTCTGTTTTTGATCTTCTTCCGTTTCCACATTGTTTAATTTGAAATATATTTCTGTACGTAGTACATGTGCACACGATATACGATATCGCTACGTGCTGGTTTTAATTCTAACAATAGAAAAACATCACAGTACAAATTAATTTGCATACATTGGCAATGGCATGATACATACATTTTCTGATTACTGAATACTGTTGTAAAATGAAATTGAAATCAATGCATCCATTACTGTATACTTTTCCGTCTGTCTGTCAGTCGGTCGGTCGATGTGTAGTACTGTAAAGTACTTTGTGGTACGTACATACGTACGTACTACTGTTCAATTCGATTTGTTACATTGTTCTTGGTTTATGCAATGAATGAATTTGTATTGATATGTCCGCTATTTTCATGGTGTGTTTGTATGCCATGACATGAATGTTTACTTGTATTCGTGTTGTAGCCATTGATAGGAAAACAAAAATTAATGGCTTTCAATTCAGTTTTCTAATATTTTTCCAACAAAAAGAATAACAAATAAAAAACAAACAAAAAAACAAATGAAGCGAAACAAACAAAAACAACAGATCATGTAATATTGCAATCGTTGCTAAATGTTGTGTAAAAAAGACAAATCTGACTGTAACTGTGTTTGTGTATGCCTATTACTTTTGCGTCTGACACAATAAATTTGATCAATTTTCTAAACGAAACAAAAATTTTTGAAAATATGTACACGTTTTGCCCACTTTTTCGCCATTTTGTGCCGTTACTATTGTTTTTTATATAATAATACATATGTAAGTACATACACATCGTTTGAACATGTAGTTTTACAAACATATTAATATGTTCTACATACATGTACATACATTGAACACTAGGTATTAAATATCAAACAAAACAAAATAAAATAAAAAAATAATAATAAAAACAATAAAAAAAATTTAAAGTGAAAATAAAATAAATTGGCTATGTGTGTCATTGTTTGTCAAAGTTAAAACTTTAAAATTATTTTTCTATAAAATAGTTTGTCATGGAATTTAATAAAATTTTCATTGCAAACGATTTGCAATTGACAAAAGTTTCACGAGAAAAATATTAGGTTGGCTAAATGTGATGATAAATATTGTTACGTTTTTACCTTTTAAAAACGTTTGAAATATGAGCTCGTAGATTGCAATAAATATAAATTTGTGTTTAGTTTTAATTAATTTCTTTATTGTTCGCACAATTCTGCGTGCCACTGTTCACAACTTGATGTAAACAACAACAATTGTTTCTTATTCTGCTATACACTTGTTTGCGTAAACAATAACAATTGTTCTATCGATCTTTATAGCGGTGATCTTCAAATCACGATTAATATCTTCACATGCAACGCGTCTCTTGAAGGGCGTTCGCGTTCTCGAAATCGCTGTAAAGCTGGATTCACCCATTGTTTCGGGACAAAAATTTTGTTCCGAACCAATTTTTTTATATGTAGTTTGACGTTTCTCTTTTTGAGAGAGAGAGCGAAAGAGGGTAAGCTTGCTTCGGAACATTTTCAGCTCGAATTGGTTTAATTTTAATTTTTGTTCCGAAACAATCGAACTGTGCTGCCAGCTACTTTAATTTTTTAAGTAAAGTTGAACTGAGCTGCCATATGTACATTTGTATGTATCTATTTATGTATGTATAATATCCATTTTTTCCACTTCAACAATTTCAGATTTGATTTAATTTACAATTTCTTTGTAACACAATAAAAAATATGATCGCACTCAAGCCAAGAAACAAACGAATTGCAATCATTTGCTACTGTGCTGCCTAATTGTAAAACTTAAACGCATCGTTTACAAAAATATTTCATATGGTAACCCTGTTTTTACGGAACAATTTTTCCAAGTTGGTGAATCGTTTCGGAACAAACTCTCGAAAAACTGAATTTGTTCCGGAACAAGCATTTTGTTCCGAAACAATGGGTGAAACCAGCGTAAATGTAAACATCGTTGTTTCATTGTTGTTTGTGTATTTTGTTTACATTTATTCTGACAATGTTTATTGTTACTTCTTGTTTGCTTGTTTATCCCAATATTTTATACTGCTGTTGTTGTTATATTTTTATTTATTCGTTGATCATGTAAACAAGTCCATTGTTTTTGTTTTTGTAGCTTTTGTTTATCATTTTAATGTTAAACGATATAACACCATTTTCGTAACAATAACAAAAAAATCATAGGACTTAAGAAGTATCAAATTAGCGCAAATGTTAGCACATCCTGCTACAAGTACTTACGTAGAAAGTTTCAGGGCAGTATACTGGAAATAGAGATAAATAAACGGTTCAACAAAATGATAGCGGGTTTCGGATAAATACAGTCGGTATGGATAAACTTAGAATACCTAAACGAACCAAGCTTAGATTGTATGTGTGAAGACAAGCTTATTGTGCGAAAATGAAACCTGGTGAGTTTCGAACAACTTCATGCAAAACTACACATGTTCATAAATAAGTGCCAAAGATGCATATGCGGGTTGTCCTGAGCTAATAACATCAGTTGCCATATCTTCTGCGATGCATTAATGCCTGACAGATTCTAAGGACGTGTTCCGATGATTAATCCTTTCGGCGCAGAATCTATATGTTGATTTCGAGACAGCCTCCATTCGAAATAAATTGACAGTGGTCAGTCAAAACGTCGGTTATCAACCTAAAGCTTGGTTTGAGAAAAGTGTTTGATTTTCCTTATCTTTCGTTGAGGATACTTTTCCAAATATCCGCCTTCACTTCGCAAAACAGTTCTGGCCTCATCTACGGCGTGGAAGCTTCCACTCTTGCAAGCTCAATTGCAGAGAACTGTTGTGCCTACATAGCCGATACAGCTTCACGAGACAATATCAAATAATATCATACACAACTTTCGACGAGTTTGCCCAGGTGTAGTTCATCTTGGGACCAAAAACTCCCGCTCCTGTCGTAAGATCCGTTTTTGAATTATCTGTATACAATAATACTCTAATTATTTTTTCTACTAAGCTATTCGATTCCTTAAGTCTATCATTGCTCCTGTTATACCAACTTACTATAGTCGCTGTATCTTGTCTAACTCCAATTGAGCTGTTTTCAGATTCATTCTAACTATCAGACAATTGCCTGATATGTGACTATTGGTCTGCTCATCATGGTATATAATTCCGGGTAACCTGGAATGCCTGACCTTTTCTGAGATTCTCTCTATATGCGTTCTCCATGTTAATTTACTATCCCGTGATATTCTGAGATATTTCATCTCCATTTTCTGTGATATTGGTCAAACTAGATGTGAAATATTCCTCGGCTTTTTTGGAGATTACTTCCTCTACTAAGTAGTAGTATTCTGCACCAACAACTTGCAATCTCAAGACATCTTTGAATAATGTCACACAGAACCTCTTCATTTATTACTTTTGCCACGAGGATGATGTAACGCGTATAGTTAGTTTTCTCAGGATTTTACTCACAACTAAGCTCCTAGGATAAAGAACACTTTCGCGGGGGCATATCCTAGTTGTGTTGACTTCTACTATCCCACTCCTTGCGTATTTATTCGCATATATATCTACACGTCTTCTATGCGATGACCCGCTTAAGACCTAGTGAGGAGTGTTATCAAATATTTCAATACACATAAGGTTACCTCCTTCATATTCAACGAGCCTTGAACGGTTTCCACTACAAGAGCGGTGTCCGTAAGTCTACCTGCCCTTTAAATGCATTGTATAGAATGCAGTGCTACCCTAAGCAATATCCTACGTCTACAACTGTCTCAAGTGCTTTTAACATCAAAGATGTGAGAATAAATGATCTTAAGGGTTATGGGTGTACAGTTTCCTTTTTTCAAACTTTGGGAATAAACACCACCCTGGAAATAGTTTCTTTGTAATACGGCAGAAAAGATTCCACCCATTCGCGGAGTCTTGTACTCAAAGCCCATTTTGTCCTCTACTTGAGTAAAAGGTTGCAAAGGTTTCAGATCTATAGGAAACCTCTGATGCCAATGCAAGTTGAAAGTTTTCTGACATAGAGAAAACTATTGGCGCAAAAGAACTTTCCTTTAATGGCAGTCTATCACTGTAATTATATATATATATATATGTATACATGTACATATATAAATATTAATATAATACAGCATGTTTATCTAGACCGTGCGATTACAGACCGTTTCAATGCCTAGCCGTTCAGTCACGGCATTTGCAGTCAGACTTTTAATTTGACGGTTAACGCAGCACTGAAAACAATCTTCGCCGACTCGATGGCGTTTCCACCAGCCCAGTAAATTAGTGAATAATTCTAAGAGAGGGTGTCATCTTCCACTACAAGTGAATTCCGATCAACTCAGAAATTTTGAGTCACCCATTCTTAAGAAAAGAGAAAGGCAAGACAATCAATTTAGCCGTAAAGTGCGGGAATATCTGCAAAAATATTGGGCCGAGGTTGCCTGATGAATTAGAACATGCTATCAAATCTTCACCAGCAAGTAAGAACAGACGTAACCATTCGAAAAAGCCGAAAGAACTTAACTAGTAAAACAATTTTAACATGATAAAAATGATTAGTGAAAAGAGGAAATCCGCAACAAATAATTCTGAACGTTTCAAAGAAGACCAACTGGTTCTATTACAACCCACAACGGAAGAATGGATTAACATTTAAATAACAGACTCTCTGGTATGGGCGTCTCATTTAAATTGCCAAAAAAAGTAAAAAGCCGTTGTATATATTTCGATACGAGTGTGTTTGCCTAGAATTGTTTTTTTAACTTTTTCTGCTTTAGGTTAAGTTAGGTCAGAGGACGTGTACTTGTCAATTACGACAAGTACAGTACCCGGAGGTCGAATTGACCCATTGTACAACGTCCTAGTTTCTCACACCACTTATGTTGTGTGTGTTAATTTTATACATGATTGGTGGGACCTACAGTTTAAAGTCGACTCCGAACGACAGATTTTTGAGAAACTTTTCATGGCAATTTTTTTTACTCTCAGAGTTTTTGCCAGAAATCTGCTGATAGGAAGATGCCAAAAAAAATACTTTTTGTATTTTGTTTTTGTTAAGAAAAGCGTTTTCTTTATAGAAGCTTCATTGTAGATATACTAAAAATTAATAGAAAAGCAAATATAAAATACATAACACACTCATTTATTCATATGTACATTATGCACTGCTGAAAAGAATTAAAAATTACTTTGTATTTAGAACTTGATTTTTCTAATGTGTTTTAAATCAAAGTACTCTTTATATAGTTTTCATTATTGGAATATTGTATAAATTTTTGCAGTTTAATAAAAATAACTCAAATCAACAGGTTATGGGCCCAGGTCTATCGCAACACTCGAATTCAAGTATATTGAAATAAATAAGCTTAGACGGCGTAGAAAACTCTGTAAACGATTCTGGTAATTTTGAAGCGAAAAATCTTTTTTGATAAGAAATATGTCTGAGTCAAAAGTTTACACGCTTCACCGATTCAACGGGCAGAACTATCAATTATGGAGAAGACAAATGGAGATTTATATGAAAGAAAACAAACTCAAGCCTTATATTACTGGTGAAATAGAAAGACCAGCGCAAAATTCTGGTACATGGGATGAAAAAGATACCGAAGCCCAGGCATTCATTAGGAGGGGTCTAGAGTTGGATCAGTTGCGTTATTTAACCGATTGCACAACTGCCGCAGAGATGTGGTCAAGATTAAAAAGTATACATTCCGAGAGAAGTGATCAGTCAATACAAATTCTTCTTGAAAAATTCATCAATTGTAAAATGGAAGAAGATGAAAGCATTGCAGATTTTATTGCCAAAATTGTGTCGCTCGCTCAGCGTTTAAAACATATGAAGTGTAAACAGGAAGAGCAAATGATTATAGCAAAAATTTTAAGTAGCCTACCAACGAAATATAATCATGTTAGAACTGCGTGGTATGCAGTGCCGCGTGCAGAACAAAATATTGAAAGGCTAACCGACCATTTAGTAAATGAAGAATCGTTGTTTAATCAGCACAATTATCAAACTGTTAACAACAACAATAAAGAAATGAATGCAGCTGCATACAACGCTATTTCGAAGAAGAACAACAAGAAGCGTATCGGTAAATGCAATTATTGTCATAAACCCGGTCATTGGGCAAGGGATTGTTTCAAAAAGCAACGTGATCTACAAGAAAGACAAAAGAATGGTAATCGGCACTCTTTCGTTGCCCAGAGAAATGATGATGATGAATTTCGAACTGCAGATTTATTTACTTTGGAAAATAAAAATTTCATTAAACGTGAAGATTCATGGTATGCAGATTCAGGTGCGGCAGACCACATGTCATTCCAGAGAGAGTTTTTCCAAAATTTTACATCAATTGCTGATGGAGCTTGTAATGTTAGAGTCGGTGATGGGCGAACGCTTTCAGTAAAAGGCGTTGGTGACATCGATGTTCAAATTACAAAAGGGAATAAGGCAAATTTCACAATTAAAGACGTGCTCTACGTGCCAAACCTCAACAAAAATTTCTTATCAGTTGCAAAATGTACAGAGAAAGGTATGAAGGTAATTTTCGAAGCTGGTGCTGAACGAGTGACTTTTGTCAAACAAGGAGAAATTATTGCTGATGGAGAGCGTGAGGACAGGCTATATAAAATGAACATTAAACCAGTTAAAACCGTCGAATTAAATATGTCTGCGTCTCTTAAATTGTGGCACCAACGTTTGGGTCACGTTAATTTTAATACATTGAGAGAAATGAATAAAAATCATGTAGTAAATGATCTTAACATAGATAAGTTGAATGAAAGCAACCCATTTTGTGAAGGCTGTGTCTATGGTAAGCAACATCGTTTGAGTTTTCCTAAGACTAGAGCAAGGCGTGCATCAAAAGCAGGAGAGACGTTCCATGTAGATTTGTGTGGTAAAATGAGCACTCCCTCTTTGGGAGGTGCAAATTATTTTATGCTGTTAAAAGATGATTTTTCTAGATATTGCTTTGTGTATTTTTTGAAAAACAAGACAGATGTGTTGGAAAATTTAATGAAATTCTGTGCAGCGGTAGAAGCAGATGGGCATAAAATTAAAAGATTGACATCTGATGGCGTACTTGAATTTTGTAACAATTCCGTCAAGCGTTTTCTATTGTCTAAAGGAATTCATCAAGAAATCTCAACGCCAAGAGCACCCGAACAAAATGGTTTCATAGAGCGGCAAATCAGAACGATAATTGATAGTGCAAAAGCGATGTTGCATGATAAGGGAATGCCGCTGCATTTATGGGCGGAGGCAACAAATACGGCAGTTTATTTGAAAAATCGAACGGCTTCAGATTTCATTGGTGGTGTGACATACATACATACATACATAATTGGTCATTACAACCCTTCAGTCAGGATTACGACCTAGTTTCTCACACCACTTATGTTGTGTGTGTTAATTTTATACATGAGTGGCGGGACCTACAGTTTAAAGTCGACTCCGAACGACAGATTTTTGAGAAACTTTTCATGGCAATTTTATTTACTCTCAGAGTTTTTGCCAGAAATCTGCTGAGAGGAAGTCACCGAAGAAATACTTTTTGTATTTTATTTGATGTCTGGCCTGGAGCGTGACACCATACGAAAAATGGTATAAAGCGAAACCGTCAGTATCCCATTTAAGAGTCTTCGGAAGCGAGGTCTATGTGCACATACCCAAGGAGCAAAGAACTAAATGGCAGAAAAATTCGGTTAAATGTTTAATGGTTGGATATAACGACGAGAGCAAAGCCTACAGAATATATAATCCAACAGAAAAGAAAATTTATATACGTAGGAATGTTATTTTCAATGAAGAGAAATTTTCCGTGCATGAAACAATAGATTTAATTAATGAGAAAAATATAGAAATTGAAGATAAGGAGAAAGATGCCTACGAAGCTGAGAAACCTAAAAAAATATTGAGAAGCCCATACTTTACAAGAAGTGCAGCAAAAGTTAATATTAAAGAAGATGATGTAGCAGATATTTGTGTAGCTGAAATTGAACCGTTAACCCTTGAAGAAGTGTTAAAATGCAACGAGTCAAAAATGTGGTTAGATGCCATCAACGAGGAATTGTCATCGCTAATAAAAAAATTAAACCTGGACATTAGTTGAGATACCAGAAAACCAATCAGTCATAGCAAATCGTTGGTAATGTAGAGAAATACAAAGCAAGGCTTGTAGCAAAACGCTTCACACAAAAGCCTGGTATTGATTATAGTGAAGTATTTTCTCCAGTTGTGAAATATGATTCCATACGTATGATTTTATCCATAGCAACAGCAGAAGAATTTGAAATTTTCCAGTTTGATGTCAAAACGGCATTTTTACACGGTTTCATTGACGAAGTAATTTATATGGAGCAACCATATGGTTTCGAAAAAGGTGACAAAGTATGCTTGCTAAAAAAGGGTCTATATGGGTTAAAGCAGGCATCCAGACAATGGAATATAAGGATCGTCGAATTTCTTACTAATTATGGTTTCATGCAGTCAACTGCCGACGCATGTGTTTTTCTGTATGAAGCAAATAATTCTTTAATGTATCTGGCATTATATGTTGATGACGGTTTAATCTGCGGTAATGATAAAGTACTTATAAAAGCACTATTACATGATTTGCATAAAGAATTTGAAATTACATATAAAGAAGCGGAATTTTACGTCGGAATGCAAATTAAGAGAGAGAGAGAGAGAAAGAAAATCTCAAAATATTTCAAAGCATTTACATAACGAAAGTTTTACAAATATTTTACCATCATTTTCATCATTTAACCATCTTAATTGCGCTCCGACGTCAACACCATCTGAACCCGGCACCAAATTTGTAAAGGATACTGATCCTAACAAACAAAAATCTTTTCCCTATAGAGAAGCAATTGGTTCACTCATGTATTTGACAGTATGCACTAGGCCTGACATTGCATACATTGTTGGAGTTTTAAGTAGATTTGTTGAGCAACCAAGTGATGAGCATTGGAATGGCGTTAAAAGAATTTTTAAATATTTAAAAGGTACTTTAACATATGGAATTAATTCTTCTAAAGATACAGGTGAAACACAACTCCAAGTATACTGTGACTCAGATTGGGCTGGTGATATAGAAACGAGAAAAAGTACAACAGGTTGGGTAGCGGTTATGCATAAAGGTGCAATAGCATGGGGTTCCAAAAAGCAGTCTGTGACAGCAACATCAACAACAGAGGCAGAGTTCGTGGCTCTATGTACAGCTACAAAAACTACAGTTTGGCTTAGGAAATTGCTTGAGGATCTTCACAAGTTTCAAAAATTCCCAACAGCGATTATGTGTGACAATCAAAGAGCGATAACGTTAGTGCGCAATCCAGAATCTTCTAAGAGAACGAAGCACATTGACATTCAGTATTTTTACACGTGCGATATCTATAGGCGAGGCGAAATCAATGTTCAATACATACCTACTAAAGATCAAATTGCGGACTGTTTAACAAAATCTTTACCAAAGCATCAATTCAATGTATTATTAAAAGGTTTATTAGATGCAAAGAAAAAAAGAGAGAGTGTTAAGAAAAGCGTTTTCTTTATAGAAGCTTCATTGTAGATATACTAAAAATTAATAGAAAAGCCAATATAAAATACATAACACACTCATTTATTCATATATACATTATGTACTGCTGAAAAGAATTAAAAATTACTTTGTATTTAGAACTTGATTTTTCTAATGTGTTTTAAATCAAAGTACTCTTTATATAGTTTTCATTATTGGAATATTGTATAAATTTTTGCAGCTTAATAAAAATAACTCAGATCAACAGTTTTGATGTCTGGCCTAGGGCTCGAACCCTGGCTTTATGTCTAATAAGCCAACACACTACCTACTAGACTACGGCGATTTTTCTGTTTTACTTTTTAAAGAATTTTAAGAAAACGAATTTAGCAAGGCGCACATTGGGGTTTTTGATATCTAAAATCGGAATTAAATCGTGGGAGCTTTCCTGGTTGCTTATTCTAACTTGTGTTGGTTTATTTTGCTTAAAGAAGATAAATCCATAGAAAAAATCGTGACCTGAAATACATAAGGGCCTAACAACCAAAAAATTCATAACTGAGTTTTCGATTGATTCTGATGTACTGCTTCAAAATATATGTTCGAACAAAATTTTATAATAATACTCTCAAAAATCATTTTGAGTATCAAACAGGTTTTCATTTTATTTGGTTTTTTCCTCTCTTGCAAAATTTTGAAAAGTGTTGTTACGCCCTTCTGCATTTTGACGACATGTTATTAGAATTTTTTTAAAGCAACTTTTTTATAATATAAGTTATCATACTTACTAGATGTATAAATGCTACTTTATTTGCTAAAATAAAACAAAAATAAATATTAAAACAGCAATATATATTTGTTACCTATTATGTTATCACATTGATTGATTGTCTGATTGTTTTAAGGACCGTTATCATCATCGCTGACAGTGACTTCATCATCACCTAGATTTGAATGATATATCAGTAAAAGCTTTGCCTCTATAGGCAAATTATGAGGGATTTTTTCTTTTAGTTTTCTCATGACAGGATTCGAAGTAATTAATAATCTTTTAAAAATATCTTCATTAGATTTTTCTCGTGATATTCTCCGAGAATAATTCTCGCTAAAATTTTTGAAGTCTTTGTTTCGGGCTTCTTGCGCTTCCTCAGTTAACTGCCCTATTGGTATTAAAGAGTGGTTTATTACTTCTAGTCCATGGATTAGAAATTTTTGTATCGTTGGGGACATATAATACCAAGGATATAATTTTACAAAATCTTTTGCGGTATCTAGAGTAAAATCTCGAAACGCTTCAGTTTTAATTTGTAGGCCACTAGATACGGTAATCATAATTGTATGCATTCGTCTTACAGGTTTGTCATCTACTTTTGTAATTTCTGATGAAAGAGATGCATTTTGAAAAAAGGAGCAATGTATGTTGCCGTCATTAGAATTTCCAAAACCGGGCTTCGTACGATCAATGATAACAACAGTTTTTTTTAATTTACATACATATTTGTATTATAAAATATGATCCACAAAATAAATGCAAACATCCGCTGCATGGTGTTGCTTTTCATTAAAATTAGGTAATTAATAGGTAAAAATTATGTATATAGGTGCACAAATATATTTTCATTTCTTTTAATCAGGTGCAAGAAAGTGCAAAAATTTTTTTTTTATTATTTCATAAGGTGTCTGAGGTTTAAAAAAGAAATTTTTTTTTGCTTTACTTTGCTTAACTTTGCTTAACTCACAACTATTTTTCCATATATGCAACAAAATTTGCAAATTTATAGACTTACACAAAATTTTTTTTTAAAAATAACGAAACTATATAAACTTAAAAAAAATTAAGCAAATATTATCGCAATCACCTGTTGTTGAAGCTCCATATTTTATTTTATTTTAATATTTTTACTTAAAAACTTATCGAAAACTAATTTTGAAGACACTGAAAATTCAGTTTTTTCATGAAATATTAGAAACATCAAAAAACTCAAACTTCAAAAGGACGTAGTAATGTAACGGTACTTGCTAGAGACACATTTTTTTTAAGATAGCGATGCAGAATTTTGTGTACTTTTAACTCATGTAGAAAATATTTGTTACTCAAGAATTTCATTTTCCAATTAATTCCCATTTTAGGCATCAAAAACCCCAATGTACGGCACACAAATTTTATTGAATATCTCATAAAATCTGAATCATGCTAAGCACACAGAATTACGCTGTGCAATTCCGTTTTAATTGTTCACAATAATTACAACAATTACGAGTACACATACATAAACAACATTGTAATCGCATCATAATTTTTTTATGGTCTGAACTACACTTGTAGTATACATTGCCTTCTGCTTCTCTACTTTTCCTCTTTGCAAATTACGTTTAAGGAATGTAATTTTTGTATTTGTATTGGTGCCACTTTCTCTGTTTCATTTGTGGTTTTAACCAAAATGAATTTCACGTCTCTGCGAAACTATAGCCTTACTACGCAATGAATAAATACATGAATGAATGAGCTGCCATGAAGGCATATCATGGCTATGTTACACTCGTAAAATGTTGCAATTTTCTTTGTCGAATGAGAAAATAAGCAAATTTATTGTCGAAAACATTATTTTCTTTTTTTTGCATACAGAGAAATGTTGCATCCTCCATAAGTATGTATATGATTTTAAAATGCGAACAACGATAAGAACTATTATAAATGTATGTATGTTATCTACTAAATGGTTTTGACAATCGCTATAACAGTCTTAAACTGCAATCATGACACCATGTACACATGAAACTAATGGAAGAACCAGACAATTTGAATTCAACACTTTTACAGTTTGGCAATTCTCTTATATGAAAAACCTATAAGACGTAACGCTTCAGAAATTACATGATTTTGTATGTAACGATGCCATGAAGCGAGAACATATTGAACTGCATAAATATTTCAGGACAAATAAAGGGTATTCAAATGTATTCACATAGTTTGTAAAGTTCAAAACATATCGAAATACAAAATAAATAGAAAAAATTAGAAATATGTACTACTTACTTAATTGGCCGGATTTCGGCCTGCCTTAACACATCCTTTCAGGCGTCTCTGTTTTTTTCGCGCCTTTGTCAATTGGTCACACCATACGATGACAGGGCTTGGTCGATTTGGTAGCCAAAGTCCTCGTCGCCATCTCCACAAATCCCCGCATCAAATATTCGCATACTCCATAGCCAGACAACCGCTGGATGCTAACGCGCTGCACAACGTCCATGTCGTTGAGGAGCTCATTGCTGGATCGAGTCTTACGTAGGAGTTTTCTCTCTTATCTTTAAAGCTTGTGCATCAGTGCTTAATAGTGTCCACGTTCTGCCTCAAAAAGAAGCAAAGGGGAGATAAGGGTCTTGTAGACTTATAGTATTAGAAATTCGTACTAGACCTAACAATTCTTTTATCAACTTAGACTAAATTAGTCGCCACTAGTACATGCTATGGAAAGGTCTACTTTCACTGATGACTTCGAAAAATGTAAACGGAAATACGCAACAGATTTCAGTGTGTCGAATTAAAAAGAAATGAATTGAAACTCTAGACCAAAAAAATTAAAGCAGACCATGGAAAACAACAGATATTTAGCCATTCTTAAATATTGTTACAAAAATGGTACGGTGTAATATCGTTTAACATTAAAATGAGCAAAGGCTACATAAACAAATACAACGAACTTGTTACAAGTAGACCAACAACATCGGTATGAAAGAAAAAGGGATAGACAAGTAAGCGAAAACGCAAAAACAAGCAACGTGAACAAAATACACAGACAACAATGAAGTCGCGCTAAAGCTCTCGAGAAGGCGAACACACGAACATTCGACTTCAAGAACATTAATCAAACGGATTACGTGGGCATATAAAAAGCCAAGACAAAGCAGGCAACGAGTAGTAAAAATTCAGTCAGTCTTAAGTGTAGAGAACAGCCGTGGTTTAAAATCGCCGTTAAAAAGGTCTGCGTTTACAACGCAGCAAAGAAGAATACCGAACAAGCAATTATTGTTGTATTCGTCAAGTTGTGTGCCAACATACAAAAGTAGTGCGAACAATAAAGAGTTTAATTGAAACTAAACACATTTTTGTTTTTATTTTGTTTGCAATCAACGAACTCATATTTTAAACGTTTTTAAAAAGAGATAAAAACTTAACAATATTTTTAGCCGGAGACATAACACAAACACTTTTTTATCTTAAAATCAATACCAACTGTTTGAATAAATGCATGTTATTATGTCTAAGAAAATACATTCTGGCATTAATAAGCTAATTATAGATAGCAACTGAAGTTAATTTATCGAAAAAGCTTTCTTTTAAAAGGAAAATTTTAAAAATGTAGTCATCCAAATTTCACCAATGTACAACCAATTACACATGCGACCAATTACAAAATGGTCCATCAACTACAACATTTTCAAAGCAATTGCTGCCATCAATACAATTTATTTTCCCATTCAAACATATTCAAAAGCAGAACTAATTGATAACATTTTTCAAATATTCAACTGGATTCCTGATTGATTGTGTTAAAGACCTATATTGACAAGAAAACTTAAGAAACTTAATGTTGCGAATTTCATCGGTTAATTGAAATGGTTGTGAATTAATCGCATATTAATCAAGAAGACATAGTACAATCCAACTGAATTTCTGGATTGTCACCCCATACTTTATAATTGAAAATATGATCTCTAATTGGAAGTTGTACTCCAGAGGTCATCATTTTATTTGTATTTTGATTACAATTTAAAATACCATATATACATACATAATTGGTCATTACAACCCTTCAGTCAGGATTACGGCCTAGCTTTGCACACCACTCATGTTGTGTGAGTTAATTTTATACATGGGTGGCGGGACCTACAGTTTAAAGTCGACTCCGACTCAGAGTTTTTGCCAGAAATCTGTTGAGAAGTCACTGAAAAAATATATTGTCATATTTCGTTTTGATGTCTGACCTGTAGTTTGAAATGTGGCCTTACGTCTAATAAGACAACACACTACCTACTAGACTACGGCGACTTCACAGTGTGAAATGCAATCATCTAATTTTAATTTCTTATTGTCGAAAATTTCAAAGTCTTTCCTCACACTCCGTTAAAGGGTAGCATTCCTCAAACATTGCTACAAAATCATGACAGCCTGTAGGTTTTACAAATGCAGCAACCACTTTAGCACATTCTAACACTTGGAAATATTTTTTTATTTATAATTCTCATCATATAGAATGGATTTTGAAACGTTGAATACGTTAGTGCCGTGGCAATGCTTAAAGGATTTTCAGTTTTCGGGTTTCTTTACGAAATCTACATAAATGTGCATGTAGGTGTTTGCCTGAAGACAAATAAAAAACATTAAGTTTTGCAAAATATAAATGAAAACTCTTTTCATTTTTTCTTTAATTTACTTCCATATTTTAATTTATTTTGTTGAAACACATGAATTCATTCTTTTTAAAAGGACTGTAATAAAATTTTGTTACTTGTTAAGGACATTAAAATATGTATTCAACCAAAACTACTTTATTTATCATTTTATTATTATTTTTTCTTTTCTTTTTTATTATTTCATACAGTAAGTTTGCTGACGAATTTCTATTTTTTCATTATCACCATATTTACCTCATATCAGTGTTGAAAACTTCACTACTTTTGTTCTTTTTTCAGTACTTTTTAATTTCAAAAATACCGCAGTACTCCTGCTACGCTTTCAGTACTTTTTTATTATTACATATTTTATGTCTTGCGCTTTTCAACTATTATTGCTTTAGCAACATGTAAAGGTAGAATTAGGCTTTAGCCCCGGTTAGCCAAACGTCCACGGAACGTACGTTCGTTTTTAGAATACGAAAAGCAATGGAAACGCTTACCGAATCGTAATGTAATTCCATTGCTCTTCAAACGGACTTATGGTACATTCCATCTACGTGACTAAACGTTACGTTTTGTTACTTCCCGAATCAGCTGTTTTTGTCCTACATGTGTATTAAATATAAATAAATTGTCTAGTAGGTAGGTAGGCCACGATTCAAACCAAATGGCACAGACATCTCCACCAAAACGGAATACGAAAAAATATTTATCCGGCGACTTCCTTCTGGCAAAAATTCTGAGAGGAAATAAAATTGTCACGATAAAGTTTCTTAAAGATCTGTCGTTCGGAATCGACTTTAAACAGTAGGTCTCGCCACTCATGTATAAAATTACCACATACAAAATAACTGTTGTGAAAAGTTAGGGCGTAATCCTGATTGAAGGGTTATAATGACCAATTATGTATGTATGTATGTATCTTTTACAAAAGTACTATTTGATGCAAAAAAGTACTTTTTCAGTTATAATTCAGTACCATTTCAAAATTTGAGTTTTGCAACACTGCCTCTTATGTATATTCAATGCTGAATTTTTGTATGGTTACCTGTCTCGTAAAATATACACGTTCGCTTTCAAACTTCATGATTTTAAAGTATTTTTTTTTGTTATGTGATTTATTTTATTTATTGCAGAAAGTGAATTATATTCTTTACCAAGCATTTGCCACACTCTTCCACACATTTACTGTACATAATTTTTATTTGCATCTTCTTTGCATGAAAATTTTATCAGTAGGTGTTAAAGAACAGATTCCTGTGTAACATCACAATGAATTTTTTTAACCTTTAAATGCGCGATTTTTTCTTTTTCCACAATTTTTTTTTATGTGATAGCTAAATGTATGTACATTCTAAAAAAAAACCTTATTTTTTAAAAAAATTTGAGTTTTATTAAAAAAGGGTTTGTTGCCAAATGGCTACATTGCGTTACTTCTAATTGATATGAAAATTTTTAAAGCAATTATTGCTTTTATTAAGACACAAAGCTACGCCACATTTGTCACTTAATTTTTGTCACTTAATTCTTGTAACACCTTTGCAATTTGGAAATTTACATTTCATTTTGGACTCCAAAGTGACGGGCCAATGGCCATACTTATCTTGTCGTACTTCTTGAGGTGTCGTTCCAAGTTTAGGGGCACTTGTTTCTATTTCACACATCCACCTCTGCTCGAAAATCTGCTTGTTTCAGAATATCGGAATACTGAATTCCATTTTGTTTAAGAACTCTTTTGTAAGCCAACCAAGCATTTACCATTGTTAAATCTAGCAAATGGTAAAATATTCTTATATACCATTTTCTACGTTTTACTTTAATTTCATAACGTCCCATTAGGCTGTCTAACAGATCTACGCCTCCCATATGACGATTGTATTCTTTGATTACATTTGGATAGTTTACTTCAATTGTTTTCTTCAGTTTTCGGTCATACCTTTTCAAAGAAGTTTCTGGCCGTGTCCCAGCAAACGATGAAATTAGAGTAACATATTTATTATCCTTCCAAATGCGAGA
The DNA here is from genome assembly GCA_936449025.2 of Sarcophaga subvicina. Taxonomy (NCBI): domain Eukaryota; kingdom Metazoa; phylum Arthropoda; class Insecta; order Diptera; family Sarcophagidae; genus Sarcophaga; species Sarcophaga subvicina. The sequence continues at coordinate 55,207,120 of OW388083.2, read as the reverse complement.
AGATATGTCCATATTATCCAGAGTTGTAACATATTCAATGCTTTTACCACGTTCTTCTTTTTTCATGCCTCTGAAGGTAGCTTGCAGTTAGGCAGCCGGTTTCTTCGCACAGTGCCTAAGAAGTAAGTGCCCTCCTTGGCCAAATGACCCATCAGCGTTATGGCAGTGTAATAGTTGTCATGGTAAACTTGTAATTTTGGCTTCTAGGAACAATACGTGATAAGCAAAACAGAATAAAAAACACAAAACATATAACGCAAAATTGTACAACACTTTGTCACTAAACACGCGGTGTAGACAATTGGCAACATACAATAATTGTATTTTTTTACGCACTTAAATATTTTTTAAAATTTTTTTATTACTGAAATTAATAATACTTACATTAGTTTAATCGAAAATTAATTTTAGTCGTTGGAATATCACTTAGAAAGTTTTAAAAATACAAACCGAAAATCGGACTTTTTGGAAAAACAAGTATTCAACTTTACCAACGACAAAAATTTGCAAAATTTTTTTTTTCAAGTTCAGAGAAGATAAGATTTTTAAATTTTTTCTAGTTCAGATTGGCAGATGTTGTAAGACAGTGTTAAACCAATAGGCCCTAATGTACAAAATGCGTTTTTGTACCTAAAATATATTAATTTTATTAAAAAAAACCTATTTTTTGCCGAATGGCAACATTTAAGGGTAAATTTTCCTTACAAAACCGAATAAATATAAAACTATTATATATTATTTTCTATTTGGATATTAAATTTTGTATGATGTTTTTTTGTTACGAATAATTCACTATCATTACAAATGTTTTAATTATATGGCCCCCACTGTACGTCATCTAACAGAAAATCACTCGCATTTTGTATTCCTTACAATCTTCTACCATTCTTACTAAATTATAAAAATCATAAAATTTTTAATTTTCTTGCTGTTCCTTTTTGATGAAACAAGAAAACCTAAGTAGTTCTTTAATACATATTTACATATATTCGTTTGATCAATTGCCATATTGCTTTGATTTAATACACCCATACATCACCATCCTATGAAAATATTTATTTAAAGTTTTATAAACATTTGCTCCTTTATGTGTTATTGTTCTCTTATTCTCATTTAAAACGTTTCATTAAATTCTTTAATAGTCTCTCTATCTTTTTACTTCACATTTTGTTTTGCCTTTCTTGTTCGTTTTGTTTAAAAATATAAGTGTGTATGTAACTTCCAATATCATAAAAAAAACTAGAACTGAACGTTATACATTCGTTTGTTAAAGTTTCTGTTCCACTAACGGAAAACGAAAAATTATAAAAAAAATAAAACATAAAAATATAAAATAAAACAAACTGCTCATAGAAATAACAGAACAAAACTGAATGAAAAAGCTGAAAAAATATATAAAAGTACAAAAAAGCATAAAAAATATAAAAATAAAATATAAAAAAAAATATTTGAAAATTCTAGAAACCTTGTAACTTAAAAATAAGGCACACATTGTGGCTCTATTTTTTATTTTATTTTTTTTTTTTTCATTCACTTTCTTTCTCTTTGTACTATTTTTACAGTTTAAGCATCTTTTTTACAGTTGTGCTCTGGTTCTTTTCCCCGCGCTACAGTATAAGATTACACTGTTTCCAAAAGCAAACAACTTAGGAAAGAATGCTAATTTTAGTGCTGGTAATAAAACGCAATTCATTCACAACATAATGTTGCCCTTATATAGTAATCAATTACTTTTTGAATTAGTCGTTACAACCCTTAGTCAGAATTACAACCTAGCCTCTGCATGATGTTTTTGTTAATTTTACCTATGTGTGGCGGGAGGTACCGTTTAAGTCGACTCCAAACGACAGATTTTTGACTTCTTTTATTTTACTCTCAGAGTTTTTGAGAGGAAGTCCCCGAAGATATATTTTTTCGTATATCGTTTTACAACTGATCTGGGGCTCGTGTCTACTACAGCGACTGCCATAAGGCTTACGAGTATTTACTACTGCATACATTATATAAATGTCGATACAGTTCCTGTACGCCCTAAATAATGGCTTTACGGTGTAAATGGGTTAAGGAAATAGTAAAGTTTCCTTTACTGTTGAATGTATCTACGATCTTACCAATAGTATGTGTCTTTTTCGAAAAGAGTAGCTAGAGCCTGGTGAATATATGCTGAATTTTGTTGTACCTAATGTCTGACTGAAGACATTTGTTTGACAGACCTATTGATAATATTATTGTGAAGAAAATCATTGTTAAATGTCCGCCGCAGCTTGTCTGGGTGGAGCGCATTAAAAACTTCCAATTATCCACTACTCTGGTACATAAATCAGGCTGGATTTGGCCATTGACATCACCCTACGACTTAAGAATATCCCCGACAAGAAAAAGTTTAATGGGAATAAATCGTACGATTTTCGTGATCAGTTCGCATCATTTCTACGACAGATGACCTTGTCTTCAAATTGCTGCAATGCGAAGTGATAAGTGTTGGAAGCACATGTAATGTTGTCCAGTTTATCCAGTTCAGCCCAAGCAAAGATGGTAATTGTCTATCTATAGGGCTTGTCGTGGTCAGTGATCAGCTGACGAATGTTGTTTTCAAAAAATATGGACCGATGACCTCGCCAGCCCAAAATTCACTCCAAACAGTGAGTTTTTCGGGATGTTACTCTTGCTTTTACAATTCACTACGATTGTTAATTGTCCCAAATTTATAGTTACATTTTTGGAGTATTAAGCTGTCTGAATAGAAAAAACCTAACACCTAGGTTATCGGTAGTTAGGTAATCTAGTGGGTCCTACTCTTTTAGTGTAAAGCTTGTGGGTTCAAGTCCAATAAGGGACTCTGGTCTTATACGTTACACCTAATGTATGAAATGCATAATCACAACTGTAAATCAGTTATATGTTTGTCTACAAATAATTTGTGTATGAAGTCTTCGTAGCCTAGTAGGTAGTGTGTTGGCTTATTAGACGTAAGGCCCGAGTTCAAACTTCAGGTCAGACATCAAAACGAAAATATGAAAAAATATTTTCTTGGTGACTTCCTCACAGCAGATTTCTGGCAAAAATTCTGAGAGTAAATGAAACTGCCATGAAAAGTTTCTCAAAAATCTGTCGCTCGGAATCGATTTTAAACTTTAGGTCCCGCCGCTCATGTATACAATTAACACACACAACATAAGTGGTGTGAGAAGCTATCTAGAGACTGAAGTATTGGAATGGCCAATTATGTATGTGTAATTATTAACTTTTATCACGATTTATGCTTTTTTAAAGGAAACACTGTCTTTTTTTTTTGTTTTGAATCTGTTGGTTCTTAGGCATGAACCAGTATTAATGTGTAGTTTTTGCTGGTTCGAAAAATAAGAATAGCTGTGTATATAAAAGTACGAGAGTAACACTGTTTCTGGCTTTTGGCAATGAATTTAAATAAACTTGAAAGTCAGTTTTTGTGCTTTTCGCTATGGTTGGAAAAGCTTTTTTAGCGATATAATAAGAAAACAAAAATTAAAGAGAAACTCTTGTTTATTTTGCAAACCAAAAATACGTGAATATCATAATTTGTTTAAAGACTTTGTAACATCGAATGTAAAAAATTCACATTTACACGAGTGGTATAATCCATAAACAAACTTATACTGTTGAAGATTTCCAATAAATAATTTCAAATGTATAACTATATATAGCACTTGGCACAAATTAAATTCACAACAAATAGTAATCGCAAAAGCAACCCAGATTACATGAATTTCTTTCAACATCACATAATAATTTATTCCCATAAAACTTTTTCCATTAATAGATTCATCTTAATATGGCAATGGAATTAATTGGAATTATTTTTAAAGAACTTTAAATTAGGGTTGCAAAAACGAAATTTATTTCAGGTTGGTAGGTAGATTGGATGAAAGGTGACCAACTAAGGATTTCATGCCAATAGACATACACATAGTACATTATGTAGGCTTGTTGTGAGCTTACTATTAAGGAATACCGCCTTACTTTCTATAGTAAGTACCAACTTGCTTGACTTTTTCCAGTCAAACGTCAGGGAGCAGTTATATTTTTATGGATGAGACCTAAATTGCAGTGGAGGTGATCTACATTCGCTTCGGAAAGATGACGGAGTTCTTATAGACTCAAGTAGACGGTATCTAGAAGAATCTGGAAAGACGGCCGCGCATGCTACAATCGATTAATTGCAGCAACGATTTCCAAAACAAATTATTTCACGAAACTCTGACTAATTTAACTCGCCACCAAGATTGCGATAAAATTAATGCAAATCTCTTATAAATTCAGGTAGTAGTGCATATACATATATGCATATGTAGTAAGAATTACACAGACCGGCAAGAATTTTTAACTAAAAAACTTGACTATCGTAGGTGGAAAGGTAGGTTGAAGAAGAGGAGACCAACCAAGGCGCTCATGGACATGAGACATCATGCAAGCTTGTTATGTGCTCATTTTCTATAAGAAGTCTGTAACTTGTACAAACTTACTCAACTTTTTCCAGTCCACTCCTCTGAGACGAGTTATGACTCTATATTGTCATCTTCAAAATATTTTGAGCTCGAATTTACGAAAGCTATGTCTTCACCGCATGCACTGCATTCATCATTTTCCACCATCTTAATATGACCCAAGTGTTTTTGTAATTCTTCCTACTGTGTCATTATTCCTCAATACTCGATGTGTACTCCGCTCACTTTTCCAGCTTGGTCTTTAGTGCACTGGAAGGCATTGAGTTATCCAATGGTTGGTAATACTCTGGCTCTATTAGCAAGAATATTCACTTCCTCACTTTCAATCACACCATAATGGATGGCTACCCATATAATACCTACCATATCTGCAATAATTTTTAATCGAATTTTTACACTTCAGGACGGTATTTGATCCCGTATCCCTAGATGTTATTAGCTTAATTGTCATTTGACTATCTGGAACGATATTTAAACCCCTATACGTGAAGTTTACGAAATCATTACCAATTAATCCCTGTCTCCGCTTGAATATAAGTATTATGGTCCGACAGCTGGAGGCAAGGATTGGTTTCTGGTCCTTCTATATAGAGGCGCAGAGATAGAATTTCTCCTTGCGGCAGGTTTAAAACCAAAGGTATCCATTTTATCTGCCATGTGTGTTCAGATGATGAAAGGGATGGGACAAGTGTACTCTACGTCTATCTTTCTATCTTCAATGGCCGATTAGGAACACAAAATTTTTGGAAAAGACAAAAAACAGGAATTGGTTTTATCATTACAATTATACAATATGATACTAGACTTACTTCGACCAACTAGGAAGACGAATTAAAAGCAAATCAGTAATTTAGAGTTAAATGTGAAAGGTGAAGACAATTGACTGGAAATAGGCAAGAAAAAGTCTAACGGAGTCGAAAGTCTAAATCGCAGGATTTTGATGGTCAGTTCACACCATCTTCATTTGAGACGACAGTAGTATGTTTATGCCGCTTCTAGCTCAATTATTTCATACAAAATTTGGCTCATGCCTACGCTACAGTCGGTAGTGTCGGTTAGTCGATAGGTTTGTAACATGTAATGTGAAAATTTATGTACGAATGTTTGGACGAACAGAATGAGTGTGTGCATAACATGTAATGTGTATGATCGTTTTTTAATAGTAAATTCTTGGCACGTATTATCATACTCAATGCTGAAAAAATAGAAAAGGGATCTACACCTATATAGTTGTTGTGTGTTTTTTATTTTATTTTTTGTATATTTAATTAGAAGGATCTTTAATTTTAAATGTGATAAGAAAGAATGTAAACCTATCTATTTATCTACATAATAAAATTAAGAAAAAATGTAAACCTACCTATTTATCTACATAATAAAAATAGAAAAAAAAACTTTTATCTGTTGTTTCATTTCAAATTTTGGTTCAGTTTAATATTTTTTAACATTTCCTTTAGAACAGCTCTTGTCTTTACAAGATCTTCTAACATTTTAGTATGGTAATTTCTAGACATTGTGATAATTTTTTTTATTAATTTTGATCTGCTTTGTATCTGTTCCCGATCTGCTTTATATCTGGACACGATCTGCTATGTATCTGATCACGATCTGCTTCGTATCTGCTCACGATCTACTTGGTATCTGGTCACGATCTGCTTCGTATCTGCTCACGATCTGCTTTATGTCTGGTCACGATCTGCTTTGTATCTGCTCACGATCTGATTTATACTTGATCATGATCTGCTTGATGTCTTATGGCTATATCTTTTGAATTTGGGTACGCTGTATCGTGCTTTCTACAAGCTGCATCCAATAAATTTATTCCTTTGCCTCCTCTTGCTAATCGTTTTTGAAGTTTTGTATCAGGTCCACAAAACTGATAACCAGGTAGATGGAATTCAACAGGTAATTTGTTTATTAAGTTGTTTAAAAAACCTCTTCCAATCTTACACTGATTAGGTGTTTTTCTTTGACTGTAGTTTATGACCATTTTTTTTCATTACTTTCATACCTCTTCGCATGAAACACTACACCAGCTATACTAGCAAGCTATACCAGGTATACCAGCTATACATCAGCTATACTAGCAAGCTATACCAGGTATACCAGCTATACATCAGCTATACTAGCGAGCTGTACAATCTGTACTAGCTATACTAGCAAGCTGTACTAGCTATACTAGCAAGCTGTACAATCTGTACTAGCGATACTAGCAAGCTATACAATCTGTACTAGCTATACTAGCAAGCTGTACTAGCTATACTAGCAAGCTGTACAATCTGTACTAGCGATACTAGCACGCTATACAATCTGTACTAGCTATACTAGCAAGCTGTACTAGCTATACCTGCTATACCTGCTATACCAGCTATACCAGCTATACCAGCTATACCTGCTATATCTGCTATACCTGCTATACCAGCTATACCAGCTATACCAACTATACCTGCTATACCAGCTGTACCAACTATACCAGCTGTATCAGCTATACCAGCTGTACCAGCTATACCTGCTATACCTGCTATACCAGCTATACCTGCTATATCTGCTATACCTGCTATACCTGCTATACCAGCTATACCTGCTATAGTTGGTACAGCTGGTATAGCTGGTATAGCTGGTATAGCAGGTATAGCTGTACAGATTGTACAGCTTGCTAGTATAGCTAGTACAGCTTGCTAGTATAGCTAGTACAGATTGTACAGCTCGCTAGTATAGCTAGTATAGCTGATATAGCTGGTATACCTGGTATAGCTTGCTAGTATAGCTGGTGTAGTGTTTCATGCGAAGAGGTATGAAAGTAATGAAAAAAAATGGTCATAAACTACAGTCAAAGAAAAACACCTAATCAGTGTAAGATTGGAAGAGGTTTTTTAAACAACTTAATAAACAAATTACCTGTTGAATTCCATCTACCTGGTTATCAGTTTTGTGGACCTGATACAAAACTTCAAAAACGATTAGCAAGAGGAGGCAAAGGAATAAATTTATTGGATGCAGCTTGTAGAAAGCACGATACAGCGTACCCAAATTCAAAAGATATAGCCATAAGACATCAAGCAGATCATGATCAAGTATAAATCAGATCGTGAGCAGATACAAAGCAGATCGTGACCAGACATAAAGCAGATCGTGAGCAGATACGAAGCAGATCGTGACCAGATACCAAGTAGATCGTGAGCAGATACGAAGCAGATCGTGATCAGATACATAGCAGATCGTGTCCAGATATAAAGCAGATCGGGAACAGATACAAAGCAGATCAAAATTAATAAAAAAAATTATCACAATGTCTAGAAATTACCATACTAAAATGTTAGAAGATCTTGTAAAGACAAGAGCTGTTCTAAAGGAAATGTTAAAAAATATTAAACTGAACCAAAATTTGAAATGAAACAACAGATAAACGTTTTTTTTTCTATTTTTATTATGTAGATAAATAGGTAGGTTTACATTTTTTCTTATTTTTATTATGTAGATTGAAGTCACCGTGGTCTAGTAAGTAGTGTGTTGGCTTATTAGACGAAAAGCCAGGGTTCGTGCCCCAGGCCAGACATCAAAATAAAATACAAAATGTATTTCTTCGGCGACTTCCTCTCAGCAGATTTCTGGCAAAAACTCTGAGAGTAAATAAAATTGCCATGAAAAGTTTCTCAAAAATCTGTCGTTCGGAGTCGACTTTAAACTGTAGGTCCCGCCACTCATGTATAAAATTAACACACACAACATAAGTGGTGTGAGAAACTAGGTCGTAATCCTGACTGAAGGGTTGTAATGACCAATTACGTACGTTTATTATGTAGATAAATAGATAGGTTTACATTCTTTCTTATCACATTTAAAATTAAAGATCCTTCTAATTAAATATACAAAAAATAAAATAAAAAACACACAACAACTATATAGGTGTAGATCCCTTTTCTATTTTTTCAGCATTGAGTATGATAATACGTGCCAAGAATTTACTATTAAAAAACGATCATACACATTACATGTTATGCACACACTCATTCTGTTCGTCCAAACATTCGTACATAAATTTTCACATTACATGTTACAAACCTATCGACTAACTGACACTACCGACTGTAGCGTAGGCATGAGCCAAATTTTGTATGAAATAATTGAGCTAGAAGCGGCATAAACATACTACTGACGACTATGCTCTCAAATCGCTTATGCGGATTATCTAATTTGGCATGCGCTGTTTGGAATGTAGAAATCACATTTTGATGTTGTCCAGATCGTTTAATTTAATCCAAAAAGATGTTGGTAATTATCGCCCTATAGAGCGATTGGACCCAATTTCGATAATTTTGTTGATTCAGATTTCCATTCATTCAGAAATTAGCCTCATCGCGGAAGATTATTTTTCCATGAAAATTTTGCTGAGATGCATGACGTAAAATTCGAAAAGTTGTGGTCTGTGTGGTTCATCGAGATTATTAGGGGCAACAAAGTCATCGAAAACCTAGGTGACAGTGGAAATTTAAAAAGAAATGACTTAAGATGTTCTCTGATATTCAGCATCTTTTTATATTAATAGAAATATCCGAACAGTTTTATTTCCCTTTCACATTGCAAGAGGCCAAACAATACCAATTATCTGCCAGTTATTTGATTAGTTGGTTAGTTGCTCAAAAAAGAAGAGCTCGAAGGATGTGGCAACAGCAGCGGTTCACTTGGGACTATAACAAGCTTGAGGAATGCCCAAAATATCTCAAAGAACATTTTGAATCAGGAAAATATTTTAAAAGCCTTATTCCTACTCCAGAGTCGAACTACTCATTGTGACGCGCAGATAGAAGTCTTAAAAGGCTTTAAACATCCTTTACAAAGCTCCAACGGCGATGGGCCGATAATGATACTGATTTCATGAAAAATTCCATTGAGTCTGAAATATTATTCGAGTTTAGAGATGTTCAGAGAACCAAACTCAATCAAAAAAATGCTCTAGACTTGATAGATCAGCAACAGGATGCTTATAAAGATGTACCGTATAATCATAAGAACTCTTATTTTTAACCTGAACGGAATTTAACTATTCGAATATTACCTTGAAGAATGGAAGGCCACTCAATTTAAAGTGATACCTTAGCCTAGCATGGATAAAACAAAAGCGGAGCCTTTTTGGCCTATAAGTTCATAATGATATCTAAGTTTATGGCAATATTAAATGCAAGAAAATGAATTCCAGACAATTAATTTGGGTTCAGAAAGTAACATAGCACCATTGAACACACCCACAGATTGGTGCACGTCATTAGAAGGGCATTCGAAGTGAAGATTACTGCTTTTTCTCGGTATCTTCAGGAACATATTCACTAAATTGATATATGGTTCAAGATATGTATGACAAACCCAATTAAATTGAATGAACAAAAATGAAACAAAAATTTGTTTGAATTCTTATCAGACAGACGGATCTTTCTAATCACCCTCTCCTACTGTTTTTTCTCCGAAAATCTAGGATAGTTTTGAAATAAAATCCACACTATGCTCTATTTTTATCATTTAAAAGTGCTTCTTTATAGCGTTACTTATGTAGAATGGATCAATACCTGACAATCTTTTTGTAATATCATATGAATTTTCAACATACATACTAAATTTCTTAAATATGTATGTATATTTACACACATACATACGACCTAGTTTCTCACACCATTTATTTGTGTGTGTTATTTTTATACATGAGTGGTGGGACCCACAATTTAAAGTCGACATCGAAGAATATATATTTTTTTTTGAGACATTTTTCATTGCAATTTCATTTACTCTCAGAGTTTTTGTCGGAAATCTGCTGAGAGGCAGTCGCCGAAGAAATATTTTTTCATATTTCGTGTTGTTGAATAGGAGTTTGAACATGGGACTCACTTCTAATACGCTAACACACTACGTACAAGACTATGGGGCAGTGTTGAAAAATTCAGTATGTACTTTTGTCAGTACTTTTCTATTTCAAAAATATCTCAGTACCTTTCAGTACTTTTTATTATTACATATTTTGTGGTTTGCGCTTTTCACCTATTAATGGGTTAGCAACATGTTCAACGTAATGCTAAGCACAGAATTAGTCTTTATCCCCGGTTAGCTGAACGTCCACGGAACGTACGTTCTTTTTTATAATCCAAAATGCAAAGAGAGCGATTTCCGAACCGTAATATAATTTGGTAAGTATTAATTTGCTCTTCACATGGTAAAAACGAACGTACTTTGACTTTTACTTTCCGTTACGTTCCGAATCAGCTGTTTTTGTTTAGCATGTGAGAATGTATTAATAATTTTCTACAAAAGTAATATTTGTTGCAAAAAAGTACTCTTTCTGTTATAGTTCAGTACCATTTCCAAATTTTAATTTTGCTATTCTGCTACGGCGACTTCATCTATTTCTAATTCAGAGAGCATAACTACTTCCATACAATCGATAACAAGGCAAGTCATTTGCCATGGAACTAAAGTCTCTAACCCGAAAAATGTCACAGAGAAGTTGATAGAAGGACAACGGAATACGTCTCTAGTAGTTCCGTTCAAATACGTCTCTAGTTCGTTTCAAGTTTTCGTACCTAAATTTTAATATGACAGAATGCGAAAAATACGGATTTGGCTGCAAGCGAAAATAGTCGTGGAGGTGAATGGACCTATGCGAAAAGCAGTGATTGATCTCCAAGAAGAATGAATATTGGGAGCCAGACAGAGAATACATTAAAACATTTTGTACTCTCAACTGAAGGAAAAAGTATAAAATGTCTTTTAATTGAATTTTTAATGAAGTTAAATTTATTGGATCCGATGTTTACTCTCCAAATTGAACAAAATGCCTTTTGTTTTAGAAATGAGATAACGTTGTATAAATGTGCTTTACTGTAGAAGCTTATATTAACAAACATTATTATTAACATTAGCAGCCTTTACTCGTAGTGAGGATTACGGCCTAGCTACTCATACCACCAATATTGCGGCGGGACCTACATTTTACATTTGACTCCGAATGACAGATTTGGTATACTTTTTTGTTGAGGTTTACAATAAACTATCAACTCTCATCTACTCACCCAAGAGTGATAAAACTATAGAATATTCTATATTATCATTAAATGATGTCGATTCCCTTTTCCATTATATTGATAATGATAATTGAGGTACTGCAGCTGGAAATAATTAACCCATAGCCATAACCCATTGTATTTGGCATTGTTTACACATTATGAAATTTAAATGCAAATCATTAAAAAAACTCAGTTTGACTTAAACTCGTATAAAATGTTGTACAACGAATGAAATTCGATTTTAACTCGAATGTGTTTATCATCCAGTTGAGGATGAGACTACTCTAAATGATTCAAAAAAGTTGCAAAGCAATTTGAATGCATTTTGTAGAGGAAAAAAGTACTTGATGCTGTGAAAAATTCCGTCAAACACACACACATTATTCAGTCTCGTTGAACTTATTCATAGACATTTAGAGACGTGTATGTAAGTATGCGTGTGCATAGATAAGCAGCAGTATAGTTTTCATCTTCTGCTTTTTTTTCGTTTGAAAAATGTTAGTGGAAAACTTCGAAATAAATCTTAAAGTCTACACAAAGAACATATGTACACTGGCAAGCAAAAATGGGAGAAAATATGAACTCTATATTTGTATTTTATTTATTAAAATAAAAAGATATTAAATATTAATTTTTGACCATCTTCTAATTAAAAAAAAAAACATTTTTAAGTAAATTATTTCCTTTCAAATAAAAAAGACGGCTTAATTGTTCGTTAGCAGCATTTATCCAGTTTTGCTCGCTTCTGTTTAAGTGTTGCAACTAGGCCGATTCTTCGCAATGCGCCTCATGAAGTCCTTTCACTCACACTACTGTGTATAGCATTTGCTGCTGCTTTCAGAATACTGATTGTCTTTCATTAGCCGTGCGTCACCATCATTTAGAGATCTTGGGCGGCCTTCAGGATTTTTGTTATGCTTAACATCCCTCTTTTATGGTTGAAACTACTGTCTGATGACAAACGCTAACTTTTTCAGCATCTTCCCGCGAAGAATAACTTTCTTTCACTTAGAGTGACTATGTTGTTTTGAACTTCAATTGAAATGTTCTTAATTTTTTTTCTTTTCACAAATTGCCAGAATAAGGGTCATTATACCAACTTGCCGTTAAAGTTGGGTTTAGTTAATATTAACTTTATCTAAAGTAAACTTTAAAGTCACCTTTAACTTTTTTTTCGTTATTACAACTTAGGGCCATTATTACAACTTGCTAAAGGGAGTATTTTAACGGGCAGATAAATTGTTTTTCATTATTAGAAGTGGACAGTAAGGTGGAAGACAGCGTTAAGCTAAAGGGAAGATTATCCTACTGATAACCTTTAAAGCTAAGTTTATGTTTGAACTTGCCATATTATATATTATTTTCAGGGTGCCTTGGTAGTCTAGTGGGTAGTGTGCTAGACTATTAGAGTGAGGGTCGTGGGTTCGATTCCCACCGCACCACACTACACCGAGCATATGGTCAAAGTTACTCAGCTCGTATATAATTAGAATATAATTTGTAATAGTATTGTTATTAATAAATAAATATATATTATTTTCAATATGGCAACTTCAAATACAAACAAAATTAACAAATACAACAAAAAAAAGAAGCCCGTAGCTGACACTGCGTTAAAAATTTAATTGAGCAGTGTTATCGACATTGCTCCGGCACCGCCATATTTTTGGAAAAATTAACTTTATTTTGTCATCAAGGGCTAATGATAAATTTTTATATAAGGAAATTTATAATTTCTTACTTACCGGACTTCAAATACGTTGTAAATATTATATGGCTACTTATGCTCGTCACTATATATTAGAGTTGGGTTCTTTAGCTCTTTTGAGTGTTCGCTCTTTCTAGTTCAGCTCTCTGTAATGAACTAGTTCGTTCTTTTAGTTCAATAGTTCAGTACTTTTAAACAACTCCGCTCTCTTTCTCAATTTTATTTATATTTAAAATGATGTAAACAATACATATATACATTTAAAGGAATTAATGCATTCCGTGTATTTATATCAACTTATTGAATAAAATAAAAACAGTATATAGTATAGTATTTAACACATTTTCATTTTTATTAATTCATTTATGTGCCTGAAGCGCTTTTTAATCAAAATTACTTAACTAACTAATAATAACAACAAAACTTATCTAAATATATACATATATTTAAAAGGAAAAAAATAAATTGAAAAATAAAAAATGCAGCTTTTGAAAATCTTAATTTAATTATAGGGACATAAAAAACAAAAATAAAATAAATACAAAAAATAGAAACTAATAGTAATTCAGTCTATTGCAATCACATTTATTAATTTAATTAAAAAAAAAAACATTTATAATATGTTTATATAATAATATAATATACATTGTATTTACATTTTTGATATAAAGTTAATAGTAACTTGGCTCACATGTTTTTGTGTAAAAACACAAGATTGGAAACTTTATTTGGTTTGATGAGGGTCCTTCTTTCGTTTATTATTTGTCCTGTTGCTGAATAAATACGCTCACATGGTACAGATGTGGCTACTATGCAAAGGCGTTTTAAAGCATACATGTACACCCTTGGATACAAATGCCTGCGTTCATTCCACCACGCTATTGAGCAGTTTTTCATAATGGGTGAATGCTACAGAAAACTCTCAGTAAGAATTACATTTGTTTTGTGTGACGTCACACTTGTACGGTTAGGTAGCATGACCACATTCAAACCATTTTTCAATTGCGGCCCTTTTAGCACTGTTTTGGTATTATTGCTATGACGGAAATTTCCTACAATTTATTTCTTTGACAATTTACCTACCTGCTCTGAAAAATTTGAATACCCGGCAATAAATGAATGAAATCTAGTGTTTAGCGAGAATTTTGCAAATTTTGAAATTGAACCCTTTTCCGATTATTGGCAAGATTTTTTGACCTACCAGTGTCGAAAAATTTGAATTTCTATCAAAAAGTTAAGTCAATGGATTGGCGGAAATTTTGATAATTGAATCGTTAAAAACAATAATATATACATAAAATATAAATATTAAGAAAAACATAAACATAAAAATATAAATTTAAATTTATTTATATACATATATAAATAAATACATTTACAATCTCTTTTGTCTTATTTAAATTTTTTCAATCTTATAGATTTTTATTTGACACTATTATTTATAAAAACATACTTATTAGCGTAACAGACCAGATTATCTTGTGAGAGTCAAACACACAATCGTTACGCTATGCACTAACTTTCCATGGAGCCCACTTAGAAATTTTATTAAAAGAAATATATTATAAAATTTATTTTAGCTATTATGTGCTATTACTTCTAATGTATAAAATTTGAATTATATTCAAGAAATTCAAAAGCAAAAAATTTTAATTTTAATACATCGTCAAAAATTACATATGTTTTTATAAAAGTATATTTAATAAGAATTTCTGTGGATATTTCTCGCCTAACCCTTCTTTGAGTTAAATTGAAAAAATATATTATTTTAATTTGCTTATTTTTTATTTTTTTGCAATTTTCGCGCTTTTGTAGGAAAAATGTTGCCATAAGTTATTTTATTAGTATGTGGTAACACCGCCAATGATGGCACTACCATTTAACACTACGATAAACAACAGAAAAGAACGAATAAGAACGAAATGAACGAATAAGAAACGAGAACAAGAGCCAACTGAACTACGGAGCTAAAAGAACTCATTAGTTCAGTTGTATGAATAGTGCAATTGAACTAATTCGTTCGTGAACTACACAACTCTCGTTGAATAGTTCAATTGAACTATATAGTTCGTTCGTGAACTACATACATTTACAATCTCTTTTGTCTTATTTAAATTTTTTCAATCTTATAGATTTTTAGTTGACACTATTATTTATAAAAACATACTTATTAGCGTAACAGACCAGATTATCTTGTGAGAGTCAAACTCACAATCGTTACGCTATGCACTAACTTTCCATGGAGCCCACTTAGAAATTTTATTAAAAGAAATATATTATAAAATTTATTTTAGCTATTATGTGCTATTACTTCTAATATATAAAATTTGAATTATATTCAAGAAATTCAAAAGCAAAAAATTTTAATTTTAATACATCGTCAAAAATTACATATGTTTTTATAAAAGTATATTTAATAAGAATTTCTGTAGATATTTCTCGCCTAACCCTTCTTTGAGTTAAATTGAAAAAATATATTATTTTAATTTGCTTATTTTTTTATTTTTTGCAATTTTCGCGCTTTTGTAGGAAAAATGTTGCCATAAGTTATTTTATTAGTATGTGGTAACACCGCCAATGATGGCACTACCATTTAACACTACGATAAACAACAGAAAAGAACGAATAAGAACGAAATGAACGAATAAGAAACGAGAACAAGAGCCAACTGAACTACGGAGCTAAAAGAACTCATTAGTTCAGTTGGCTCTTTTAGTTCAGTTGTATGAATAGTTCAATTGAACTAATTCGTTCGTGAACTACACAACTCTCGTTGAATAGTTCAATTGAACTATATAGTTCGTTCGTGAACTAAACACATGAGAACGATAAACAAAATAAAAGAACGAAATGAACGAATAAGAAACGAGAACAAGAGCCAACTGAACTACGGAGCTAAAAGAGCTCATTATTATGAGCGGCTCTTTTAGTTCAGTTGTGTGAATAGTTCAATTGAACTAGTTCGTTCGCGAACTACCCAACTCTACTATATATGGTACAGCTGTATAAGAATCCACCATAGTATGTGCAACAAATGCTTGTATGTATGTATATCCTAGACATATAAGTGTAAATGTACTTATAAATTTTTATTGTCTTGGTATTAAAAATGTAAGCAAGGTTTGAAGCATGTTGTTAGATTCTTTTAAGCACTACATTTTTTCGTTTTTGTTTTTTGTTATTTTTAATTTCATCTTTAAAGATTTTTTTTTTAGTAATAAATTAATGTTCTCTAAATCGCATAAGATATGTTTTATCATTTTTTTCTTTTATGTTCGAATAAATGTGGCAATAAACTTTAGAAGTAAATGTGACGCTGCCAAATAGACAAACGATTATGTCTGATGTTGCACTTTGGAATTTTTAGCAATTTAAGACTCTTGTGGAATAATTTTCGATCTATTATTTCTTTGGTTAAATATATTTTTAAGCAAAGTTATGAAATATTGTTTAAATATTACACAAATTCAATTCATAAGTTATAACAATTGCATCATGCTTTCCATTTATGGCATTCAGTATACCCACTGTTTTACATCTTTTACGGGACAGATGTAGATAATGGCCATAGCTGATACATATTTGCTTATCGATAATCAGATTTTGATTATTAACACAATATTTAGATTATCTACCAACATGATAGATAGCAGCAAAATTAATTCCAAATTTTTTTTCTCTTCTTGTTTAGTAATTTTAATCTACGCTAAACTAATGAATAGCTTTATTAATAATTACTTGCCAGTGCAATTTAGTTTTAAATCCTCTAAAGGTCTCCGTAGTCTAGTACCTAGTGTGTTGACCAAGGTTCAAATCCCAGGTCAGGCAACTCGAACAAAATGAAAAATGAACAAATATTTCTTCGGTAACTTACTCTCAGCAGCAAAAAGTCTGCCATCAAAAGTTTCTTTATAAAAAACACACAATATTAGTGCTGTGAGAACCTAGGTCGTATTGACCAATTATGTTGATATGTATGTGTGTATGAATGCATTGGTCAGTTTTTTTCCAGATCGTGCATTAAATATGTCAAAATTGAAGCCCATGGATTAACAGCTTAGCAGGACCAAGCATACATTGAACTGGCAGTCGCTTCAATAGCCACATTTACTTGGGTTCTATAGCATCCAATAACACCAATATTATCTATTCCGTCATACAATCACTTTCAACGA
The DNA here is from genome assembly GCA_936449025.2 of Sarcophaga subvicina. NCBI lineage: Eukaryota > Metazoa > Arthropoda > Insecta > Diptera > Sarcophagidae > Sarcophaga > Sarcophaga subvicina. The sequence goes on along the minus strand of OW388083.2, from coordinate 55,189,704 downwards.
GTGAGTTCTTTTCAAATCGTCTTTGGCTAGACCCGCTCTGTCAATATATTCTGGGTGCCCTAGTATCATTCATCGTACATTCCTCAGCGTTGAACAATGACAGAGTACATATTCGGTAGTCTCCTATTGTCTCTCGTCGTTACGGCATATTCAAAAGTCGTTGTAAATTGTTTTCAGCTTCTGTGCATGTGCACCCAAAGCCCAGTGTCCCCGTATAACTGCTATAAGGTTTCTAAGATAGACTCTGGTCAGGTTTAACACAAAATTCTATGTTTAGATATGCACTTTTATTAAGTCAATATTCGGTTTATTGAGTACAATATTTTAAGTGTTCAGGCATAATAATATACGAAATTCAGCTGCATATTCAATATTCATTTGACAGCTGGTTGTTTCAACAACGTTGTTTTTGTTTTGCTGTTTTTTTTTGTTTTTTTTGTTTGTCGTTGTTGACATTTGAATTGTCAAATATTAACAGAAAGTGTTCGGTTAATTATAATATGCTTACTAAACACGCTTATGACAGTTCCTCAATATTATAACAATTTGTTTATTTATTGCGCAGTAATTAATTGAAACTTTATATGAAATATTGAGCTCAATAATGGCGTTTATTGCGATTTACGCAATAAAGATGCATATTTGAACACCGTATTACAAGCTGTTTTTGGACCAATTTTTTTTTGTTTTGACGTATATATTAATTTATGTATTTAATCCTTATTCATAATATCCATCTTTGACTTTTACGTACGGTTTAGTTAACCACCAATAGCATCACGCACCTCCTTAACGGGAAAACTGGCCCAACAAACCATGACTAAAATTGAGTGAAGATTTTTTTTTACTCTCTTATTTTAATTGTTAAATTATTATCGCACGGTTGAGGTTTTTATCATGATACACAAAATATTTCTATGCAAGTTGCCGGCATACTCCACTAAAAGGCATTTGTATTTAAAACCGCAGTCAACAAATGCCCGCTACAGCATTTGAAGGTACCAAATTCAAAACCATGATTTTTATTTTGCTTACACAGCGTATTTCGCGAATTATTGATTTGAAAGGTGTGATGATTTGCGGCTATCGAATTGTGTGTGAAGTGCATGATCAATTGTTATTAACATCTCAAGTCTCCTAAAATACTTTTATGGATCGCTGGATGAACATGTAACTAATGCCAAGCAGACGTAGAGTTTTGAAAATATCATATTTTCTTCAATTTCGCTTAAAAACGCTTAAAGTACGATATGGTTCTGCAATGCGAAAACTAAAATAATTTAAAATTCTTGAATGGTAGAATGGTACTTTACAGATATTTCATAATTCATATGCTAATACTGTGGAATGTTTAATTTTTCTATGGAATTGAGTGTCTTCCATGTTGTAACTGTATTTATTTCTGTTTCTACTAAGTAGTATTTTTGTTTAACTTGGTTACAAATTTATTTAAGCTGTTACAACTATGTTAAGAAGTTTTATTATTTAGTTGGGATAAAATTTCTAACTCAGAATATTTTATAGTAATTTGCCATAAAATTAAAAAAGAAAATCAAAGACCACTTCAAACATCCTAAAGAAGAAATCCAACACGATTTTTTTACAGATGAGAAATTTAAGACTTTAACCGTAAATCGAGCTTTGTATCAAAAATGATGCATTTCAATTTTTGAGACGCTATAGCTTTAATTCAGAAAAAGTTACATGCCTGATATTTTTTAATTCGTTAGTATTGTAAATGCGATTATTTGATAATAAATAAGAAAAAGAAATTTTAAAAGGGAAGGACTTCATAATTCTGGCTTATGTATTATTTTTGGTGTTGTGTATATAATTTTTTTAAGTTCTCAAAGATTTTGTGAAGTTTTATTGTAAATTATACATTATTTATTTTATTTGAGAAGAAATTGAAAGTTAAGTATTGGATGAAAGTGAGCAGTCGTAGTCTAGTATGTAGCATATTGGTTTATTAGACCTCAGACCAAATGTTCAAATCTCTTTCCAATTTACAACGAAAGGTTGTAATAACCTATTATGTATGTATGTATGTAATATTCCTGCTGCTGAATACTCTGAAGAAGAAGAAAACAGGAGCTCGTCTTATGAACTACCGAAAGTATTTGCTGCAATAAATATAATAATAATAATAATTCACGCAGATTGCTAGCGGCTGTTTCATGAAATGTTGTAGAGTTTTTCTTACTGCTCTTCTTATATTTATCGCACGTGATAGATAAACATTAGAAAAAAAGTTGTTCGTTCTTTGTTTTTTTTCCATATATTATTACAGACGATGCTATTTCGGTCAACTACGTACGTATGAGAAAACAGAATCATTCGCTTTGATAATGTGCTACTCAGAAATGATGATAATTACACCTATTACGCCTTTTCGAAAAATGAACTAAAAGTCTTTTAGCTTTTAATAATGCCAATGAAGTCGCCGTGGTGTAGTAGGTAGTGTGTTGGCCTACTATTCGTAAAGCCCGGGTTCGTATCCCAGGTCAGACATCAAAAATGAAATATGAAAAAAAAAAATATTTCTTCGGCGACTTCCTCTTAGCAGATTTCTGGCAAAAACTCTGAGAGTAAAACAAACTGCCATGAAAAAGTTTCTCAAAATTCTGTCGTTCGGAGTCGACGTTAAACTGTAGGTCCCGCCACTCACGTATAAAATTAACGCACACAACATAAGTGGTGTGAGAAGCTAGGCCGTAATCCTGACTGAAGGGTTGTAATGGCCAATTATGTATGTATGTAATGCCAATAATTTTGTCGCTGTAGACTAGTAATTAATTGAATTTTATGGTCGTTATAAATTTCGTGGTCCACCGATATCCAACTGGCAGGTTTAAATCCAAGTACATGCTACTTGCATAGCAATTACTTACAGTCGTACTTGGGGAAACCTGTATCCGGGAAACCAGAGAGGAATCAAAGAGAGAGCATTGTTATTGACATAATCGATATACTACTGCAACGGGAAACTTTTTTATCTCACATAACGTAGACAACAAATTTTTTTAACGAAACACAATGGGTTGTACAATCAGGCTTCAGCCATTACTCAATTGAGATCGCTACTAATGCAAGTGACAATAAGTTGCACCATCTAAACAATTGGAAACTTATAAATCACCTCAAAGTAAGGGTGTCAGATGTCAAATTATTACCATTAAAAAAAAATAAAACCAAGCTGACATGAAATTTTCAATTTTTATGCAAAAAAACCATGCTGCATTTATTTATGCCAAAAATTTTGGCGTAAATCTCATAGAAGTAATAATAAAATGTAATAATATAAAATAGTTTTATTAAAACGAATTGAAATAAATAAAAATACTTAAATTTCTTAACAAAATCTATCAATAATCGTTACAATTCTATGTACTACGAGTATGTACCAAAAGTGATATATAAGATAGAATTATGAAGTTTTTTAAGGCTCGATCTACGGTTAAACAAAATATCTTGTGTTGTAAAATGAAAACAACGTAATTTTAAAATGTTTCCACTTCGCCCTTATTAGAGGATTTTAAACGATTTCAAACATGTATGTTTAAGCACATTTTACGCACCATAACCATTCAAAAGTACCGTGTACTTTTTTATTTCTGTATCCAATTAATTGGGTTTATACCATAAAAAAACAAGTCCACACTTCTAAACAGTTAGCTAAAACTCATACAATTGAAACAACAACGTGTGTTATTTCCTCATAAAAATATCGATTTTATTTGGCATTATTACATACATATGTACATATATGTATCTCATATTTTATATGAATACCTTAATATCTTGTATCAAATTCTAAAGTAATAAAAATATGGATACATTTGCCTTCGATAAAAGAAAGTATGTATGTAAGTCTTATAAAAATGTAAACGACTCTAATCACGGCATCCAATTGCTGACAACTTTACGACAATGTCTATCACCTTAATGTTTTTAAAGCTTTGTGAAAAACACATTTTACATAAATATTCATACATACATACATATAAGTACGTACGTCCCATTCATATTTAATAACCCGAAAATCCTATCTGTGTTCTCTGTTCATCCTTGCTAGTATGCTTGCTGGTATTCATAACAAGTATGAGTTTCTGTAATAAAAGGAATTCATAAATGAGAATAGCACCAGTGTTGAAATCCCATAGACAAGACAAGGCCAAAAAATTTGGTGAGGTTGAGGGACGATGTTGTCCTTAACTTTACGCATTTGCATGTTGTCCTGCTTAAGGCAAAATAACTTGTGAAAGAATAGCATCAACAAAGTTAAAATGATCCCACGTTAAGGTTGCAGACGCATTAAAACTTAAATAAACGTAACGTAGTAAAATAAAAAATTCTTTACATACCCAAAAACCATGAATACATATTTTACGTATGTATATTACACAAGCACATGTAAATGATGTAATAAAATAATACGTGGGCTCATACGGTGATTGTATGCGTATACTTAACGAACCAAGTTAATCTAACAACAAAATTTTTTTCTAGTTTAAAGTCCGTTAACTCGCTAACGTAGCCATCACGTAATCTAGAATGGCAAATTTTAAACAAATGCTTCCTTTTAACTGTTATGCAACACTATCCTTAGTCCTTCTCAATGGCATTCACTCCTAAAAATCTAATCTAAACGGGTAACTGTAGGAAAACGTGTCCCAGATGTGCATAATGTGAGGGCGGTAAGAGAAGTCAGCCGCAATTAATTTTATATTAAGAGGTATCTCGGCCCTTGTCTGATTACACTTTAGAAGGAGCTGAGCGAGAAAGTCTGCACCAGATAAATGTGTTCAATTCAACTTGAACAGGAAGTAAGTAGCATTGCTACCTACAAATCAGGCCACAATCAGAGCACTCAGCTCCTACGAGGATAACTCAAGATTAGTATGAGCAAGCTGAATCAGCTAAGTAGTGGTAGTAAAGTCACTCTCTGATGCATACCAAGCCATGCGGAAATTCACAAAAATGTGCTGATAGATGATCTTGCCAGCAGGAAGATATTCACATGGCTGATAGAGCATTAGAGCAAACGATTACAAAATAAAAGACACCAAGAACAAACCCAAATGATGGCTATTTATTGGGAAGAGCTTGAGTCAGGTGGAACTCTTATTAGAATACTTAAAATCAGAATTTAAGCAACGGATGCATTCATGGAGGATCTTACGATATAAAGAGAAGCCTATGTGGCCATAATAAGTGGACAATATTTGAATTGAAAATTTAAATTGATCTTTCAACATAAAACCCTGAAATTAAGAATAAATTCATGGAAATGATTTTGTGTGAGTATACATTGTTTTGATGTCTTTCTCACATTCCGCGCTTAGTTTATTCTTAGTCAGACTTAAGAAGTTCATAGTTTCGGCATACCTACGTCAATGTAGTTGTTAGTAATTTTGCCTACGATGTTGCTGTTCCGTATTTTTGCGACATTTTAGGCAATTCTTGTAACTCGGTTTTCAGTGACTCGAAAGTGATCTCCAAGTTTACCATCATTAACATGATTCAGTGCTATTTAAGAGATAGTTTCCTTGAGGCAGGATTAAAACACACAACAACAAAGGCATCTAATAGTTAAAGAGCAGCCTAGTTAGCAGTGTGTAAGACAACAAGTTCGATCCTCACCAGTTGTTAAGTGATTGGCTGATATTATATTTGACTAGCTGTACCCTGCGCATGTTGCTGGGCCACCATCTAAAATAAATTTGAAGGAAAGACATTACACAAATGTAAAATTAATTTTGAATCATTTTATTGATTTTGTTTCCCGTTGTACTGATGATTCAGATGAACGGGCCTGAGTAGTACAAATTCGATCAGTTTCTAATCTCACTTCTCGAAGATTTTCCAGTTTCAATGCTCGTCTGATTCTGAGGCTCGAAATACTTTTTTCTTCCGTGCTTGAGGTGTAGGTCGTCCAATTGCTTGTCATCCTCTTTGAATAATTTACACCAACCGCCGTCGACTCATGCGCAACAACTTTGCTAGAGAATGCACAATTTACGATTTAATTCATTTTGAGTAATTTCTCGTGGCACCACCTGTCGGAAATTGGTCACACCAACATAGAAACCTTCGTCAGCTCATGCGCAACAACTTTGTAAAGATCATAACATGATCAAATTCATAGTTTACGATTCTATAAGGTACATACAAACAAACATTCATTTTTATATATGTAGACTATGGGAGGTGACACACCCGCTATAACCAATCCGCACATTATGTTCATATATACACATGTCACAGAAGTATACAAACGGATAACAAATTTCAGAATTTTTTTAACTAATCCGTTTTCGTTGAAAATGTTTGTAATTGTCTGACAACTTTCCTCGATTTCAAGACGGTCTTGGTTAAAAAATTTCTGATATTTGTTAACTTTTGTGGGCCTGCGCAGACCCAGTGTACACCAGGCCCACAAAAGTTAACAAATTTCCGAAATTGTTAACCAATCCGTTTTTTTTTAATTTATAATTGTCTGACATCTTTCTTCGATTTCAAGACGGTCTTTTGCATTGGTTCAGAAATTTGTAAAATTTGGAAATCGGGTGCATACCTTTGTGGGCCTCTGCAGGGCAACAATTCAGTTTAATTTCAGAAATTTTTTAACCACTGCAAAAGACCGTCTTAACATCAAGGAAACTATAAAGATTTTCAACGAAAACGGATTAGTTAAAAAATTTCGGCAATTTTTTAACCGTACGTATAATTTAGTAACTGTGTGTACGTCAAAGTCGTCCATACAACATTTGAGAACTCTAGCTGTTGTAGTTTATGAGATATTCGACATTAAATACTTATTAGGTTTGTGGGCGTGGCACCTCGCCTACTTGAAATTTTAAAATAATAGCCGTCTATAGACTTCAAACAAACAAACAAACCCACAAACAAATAAACATTCATTCATTTTTATATATAAGATTAATCATCAACAGAAAAAAGAAAGTGCAAATTATTAGAAAGTAATTGTCGAGAAAGTCATTACAGTGTATAGCCACTGTAAACATAAATTTTAACGGAAACTACATGTGACCCCATGAAGGTGGGGGTGTTGAAAAATTAAATTATGTTTTACAAAAGAACCAGCAGCAAAATTTACAAGCAAAACAACACAAACAAAACAAGAAAAAGGAAAATAAAACAATGATAGGCATGGATGGCATGAAAACTAAACATAAATTATAATCAACATAACGATCACAATACACTGAGGACTAGCGAGCATTTCTAATATTCGTTTGACACTTTCGAATGAAATATGTAATTATTTTCAAAACGAAAACCTAGTTCTCGATGTGGTGAAAACTCGTAAAAAAGAAAATATTATACGATGTATGGTAAGAGAAAAGTAAAATCTGTATAAAAGCAATTAATGGAGGTGTGAGTACATATCTATTCCAATGGTAGGTGGTGGTAGTGGAGCTTCAGCGGAAGAAATATATTAGGGTTTTCCAGCGAATTGTAAAAATGTACACAGACACTCTAATAAATCAACATGTTCATATGCTGAAAACATAATTTTATGCGAGAATTTATGCTCACATATGCGTACAAAAACATTTTCGTAATACATATTCATAAATGTTCTTTCAACAAAATATACACAAAATATATATGCATCTGCATAGAAACAAAAAAAGGTAAATAAAAACATAAAACTGTTCTATGCTATATAAATAAGTATGTATATAAAATATAACGGCATAATAAACAATATTCTATTGGATATGTATGTATTTATGTACCATAGCTGGGGAATTTCGATTAGAATTAGTAATCATTACGATTAGAGAAATAAAATAATCTAATCATTAGAATTGAATTTTGATAAAAATTTCAGATTACTAATTGATTAGATTAGAAATAATCAAAAATCTAATCACAATTAGTGACGATTAGCATTTCTAATCAAATCTAATCAAAACTAATCGAAAAAATAATTGATTAGATTTCTTGATTATTTTTGATTAGATTTGATTAGATGAACTATTTTTAACTATTTGCGTGAAAAGAAAATATTTATTTATCACATTTGTTGCTATATTTACATAATGTAACAGTTTTTGAATATTGCATAAAATTGCATACGGTGCACCCTGTTCTTAAACTAAACACTTGACACAGCTGGTTGTTGTGTTATTATTAATGTTAATTTTCAACGTGTTTTGTGGAAGTACAAGTTGTCGTAATGGATCCAATTGTTTTTGAAGACCAAGACTTCTCCGCAGACGATGATGTATGTGATCCAAATTATGTACCGACGAAGGTGATCCGGAACATAGTTTTGAAGAGCGAGTCGGCAGTGAGTGCTAAAAGAATGCGTAGCACCGGAAGTTCGCCCAAATTAATTTTCAACCCTGAATTTTATGTGGCAATGGTTATGAATGTAAGTTTTACCCATTATCTTCCATTAGGTTTGCTGTGTATGGTGATGTTTACTAGTGATAAATAAAATTTTTATTGATATTCATTTTAAATCAGTATATTGATTGTTTCTTCTTGTTGTGACAGACAAATGGGAGTACAACCGCTAAATGTGTGTCCTGTCACAAATTAATAAAAGGCACACGTGAAGTTACCTCCAACTTCATCTCTCATTTAAAAGTTCGTCACAGCGAGTTTCACAAAAAATATATGATTATGAAAGCAGGTCCTTCCGATGAAAGCACATCGCATGAAGCTTTCGAAAAAAAAATTATTCGCTTTCTGGTAGACTGCGCGTTACCGGTTTCTGTTGTAGAAAAGGAATCATTTCGCGACCTGTTTAGTGGCACTGGATTAAAAGTTATGTGTCAGAAAACAGCCATGAAAAGACTCGATGAAACATACAACAGCATGGTGACTACGGTACAGACAGCCATGTCGTCATCGAAATACTTCTGCACCACAGCGGACATTTGGTCGGGTAATCACAGGAGTTTCTTGGGTTACACCTGTCATTGGCTTGATCAAAATTTCCAAAGGAAGTCAGCTGCATTGGCATGTAAGCGAATATTTGGTGTCCACTCGGCGGAGAAAATCGCGCAAATGATCGGGAATATGAACACTTCCTTTGGCCTCAACACGACCAACATTATAATGACCATCACGGACAACGGGTCGAACTTTGTCAAGGCATTTCGTGACCATGGCTTGAGGCAAAGTGATTATGATGGCGAAGAGGCAGAGGAAGACAGCGAAGACGGTATGCCGATTTTCGAAAATGCCAAATATTTGCCGAAGCACGAAAGGTGTGCCAGTCACACACTGAATTTACTGGCCACCACTGATTTCCCGAGGATTTTACGAGAGCAGCCAGCACTGTATATTCAACACACAATGGTAAAATTTATACATAAATTATTTGAAATGCAACTTACATTTCACTTACTTACATTGATTTCTTACAGACGATCAAAAAGTGCCATCAGTTATGGAAAAAGTGCAAATGGCCGAAATCCTCCGAAGTCATCCAGAGCATTTTAGGTTCAGCTCTTCTTGTACCAGTAGTAACTATGTGGAATTCACTATATGATGCAATCCTGAAGTTACTACAGTTCAAGGAGAAATTGCATGAGCTTGCCAATGAACTGACTCTGCCTCCTTTTTCAGCTGGCGATTTTCAATATTTGGAATCGTACAGGCTACTAATGGAGCCCATTGCCCAAAGTTTGGACTTTCTCCAAGGTGAAGCCAATGTGAAGTATGGTTGTATTATTCCTGCGTTACTTTCTCTGAGCAACAAGCAGCTAAAATTATCCAGAAAACCCGAGGTTTTGGGAAATATCAGCTCAATAGCAGTGCAATTAGAACATCAATTGAGAGTGAGGTTTAAATTGTATTTCACATTGGCTCCAGAGGTAAACATGGCAATAGCGGCAGCTGTATTGACTCCAAATGTGAAAATGAAATGGTTGCGGGTTATCCAAAAAACATCGCCTGACTGTACTGAGTAGCAGATCAGCAAAAGGGTGCTTGAAGTCATATGCACTTTGTTCAAAAATGGTTTTTCATATAATGCAACAGACGTGCCGAATTTGAATTATGATAACTCATTTTATGATTTCGATGATGACGGTAACTTTATCAGTATTTCATGACTTTTCAAACTTTATATTATTTTCGTTACAGAAGATGATGTTCCCAAAACCCCGGTAACACCAACCGAGTCCAACGGTTTCAAAAATGCCGTAAGCAATCAGTTTTACGCTTACTTAAATGACCCGGATACCGGCCCTGAAATTTGGACCAAATATAATGTTTTGAAGGAAGCATTCCTATCGTTTAACACCCCACAGACGTCGTCAGCACCCGTTGAACGACTATTCTCATTTGCAGGCATCATCAATAGTCCAAGACGAAATTCATTGTCAGACTTTTCTTTTGAAAAGTTGGTATTAATGAAGTCTAATGTCAATTTTTTGTGAATTATATACAGTCAAACTTGGTTATAACGAACTCCGTGGGATCAGAAAAAATAGTTCGTTATAGACAAAGTTCGTAATAAACGGGGTGAAGTATAGAAGAAAATTTAAAATACAAATAATAACAACAGTTTAAGAACAGGGTGCACCGTATACAATTTTATGCAATATTCAAAAACTGTTACATTATGTAAATATAGCAACAAATGTGGTAAATAAATATTTTCTTTTTACAAAAATAGTTAAAAATAGTTGATCTAATCAAATCTAATCAAAAATAATCAAGAAATCTAATCAATTATTTTTTCGATTAGTTTTGATTAGATTTGATTAGAAATGCTAATCGTCACTAATTGTGATTAGATTTTTGATTATTTCTATTCTAATCAATTAGTAATCGTCTAAAATGGCTAACTAATCATAATTAATCAATTTTCCAGCACAATTAAAATTTCTAATCCAATTGGTAATCATTAGGATTACTAATCATTATTCCCAAGGTATGTTATGTACATAGTTATAGAGAGAGAGGTGATTTTGAAGTACAACATGTACATGTTCTCATAACTGAAATGAATTGAAAGTATTAGACTTCAACAATGTTGTAAACTTTAAACGCAGTAAGTAAATAAATTGAAAAGATCGGACAATATTCCCTCAGTGCAAATGTGAATAAATAAAAAAAATACCTTTCGTTTATTTTATTTTTTATTTATTTTATTTATTTATTTATTTAATATTAATCATAGCACAACCAGATATTAATCTTATAAATGAAAGTGCTATGGGAGTTCACCAAAAAAGTAATAAAAAATCATTGATAAAATAAGTAAGAAAATATAAGGAATAATGTAGAATTAGAAATGAATTAGAACATGTTATAATATCAGAAAATATAGCAATCGAAGAAAAATTTAGGATAAAAAAGAAATGAATATAGTTAAAAAATATAACGGGTGATTTTTTAGCTATTATCTTTTTGGCAACACTGGTTTAAACAGCTCACGCACTTTTCGTGTTTTGTTTCACTGTCAAACATCTTCAGTTTGGTTTATAATTTAACCATTAATCGTCTTACAAACGAACAACGCTTGCAAATCATTGAATTTTATTATCAAAATGCGTGCTCTGTTAAGAAAGTTCATCGCGCGCTTCTTCCATTTTATGGTCAGTTTGAAGCGACTATTCGGGCTATTGTGACTAAATTTCGCACCAAATTTACATTGATGGACATTAAACCACCAACACGCTTACGTAGAGTGCGAACTGAAGAAAATATTGCAGCTGTATCGGCCAGTGTTAACGATGACCATCAATTATCGATTCGTCGCCGTTCACAGCAATTGGGCCTCTGTTACTCAGCAAGCCTTTCAAAATACAGCTGATGCAAGAATTGAAGCCAAACGACCTACCGCAACGCAGAATTTTTGGTGAATGGGCTCTTGGAAAGTTGGGCGAAAATCCACTTCTTTATCGAAAAATTGTGTTCAGCGACGAAGCTCATTTTTGGCTCAATGGACCGTATTTCTTCAAAGATGCTGCGAATCGTAACGTAACTGTGAATGGTGAGTGCTACCGTGAGATGATATCCAACTTTTTTTGCCCCAAATGCAAGAGCTTGACTTGCATAACATGTGGTTTCAACAAGACTGTGCCACATGCCACACAGCACGCGTAACAATGGACTTATTGAGAGGCGAGTTCGGTGAACATTTCATTTCACGTTCGGAACCGGTCAATTGGCCGCCTAGATCGTGCGATTTAACGCCTTTAGACTATTTTTTGTTGCGCTATGTTAAAGCTCATGTCTATACAGACAAGCCCGCTTCAATTGATACATTGGAAGAAAACATTGAAGCATTTATTCGTGAGATACCGGTCGAAATGTTGGAAAGAGTATACCAAAATTGGACTAAGAGGATGGACCATTTGTGGCACAGTCGCGGTCAACATTTGCATGAAGTAATCTTTAAACATTAAATTATGTGGACCGTACTATCGATTCAAATAAATATTTCATGCATTTTTCTGAATTTTATGTGTATTTTTTTGAAAATTTTTCCTATAGCTCTTAAAAAATCACCCATTAGTAGAAAAAATACGAATAACAGTATATACCAATATCAAGAAATATACACAAACAAAGAAAAAATATATAAATAGAGAATCAATAAAAATTTAATAACTAAATTAGGAAAATGAAAATTGAAAAAATCGCTAATTAAAATAGAAAGTAAAAATGTACAAAATAATTAAAATTCTTAAACATAATTGCATTGCCTATGTTTTGAATATAATTAGGTAAAGTATTCCAAAGACTGATGGTGTATATAAAAAACTGGCGTTGAGACAAAAGAGTCCTATGTCTATGTTGGATAGCAAAATCTAGCAAATGTAATTCTACTAAATAGGCAAACTGGCTGCTTTAAAGTAATAATCTTATGGAGGAGAACTAGGCATTTAATATTTAAAAGACTATCAAAATGAACTCCAAATATCTGGTAAGAAAATTGAGATATATGGTCTCGACGTCCCTTAATAAATATATATCTGGCTATATTATTATATGCCAAGTTGAGTTTCCGCTTATCATCAGTATCACATACATACATACATAATTGGCCATTATAACCCTTCAGTCAGGATTACGGCCTAGCTTCTCACACCACTCATGTTGTGTGCGTTAATTTTATACGTGAGTGGCGGGACCTACAGTTTAACGTCGACTCCGAACGACAGAATTTTGAGAAACTTTTTCATGGCAGAGTTTACTCTCAGAGTTTTTGCCAGAAATCTGCTGAGAGGAAGTCGCCGAAGAAATATTTTTTTTCATATTTCATTTTTGATGTCTGACCTGGGATACGAACCCGGGCTTTACGAATAGTAAGCCAACACACTACCTACTACACCACGGCGACTACTAATCATCAGTATCACAGTTTGTGTAAATTTCAGATCCGTATAAGAGAACAGGAATGAAATAGGTTTTAGCCAATAGTCAAAGGGAGTCGAATCTATAACCGCCCATAAGTTTCTAAGCATACAGTAAACTTTACCAACGATGACCTTAATGTGGCTAGACCACGTTTGCCGACCATTAAAGATAACACCTAGATTGGATGCAGATTCAACAAAATCAAGTTTATTCCCCCTGATAATAATATCTGGCGAAACAAGTGTTTTCCTAGTTCTGGAGAGTAGTAAACTTTTTGATTTAGAGGGATTCAAATAAAGTCCATTGTCCCTAGCCCAGTTGTCAATTTTTTGTAAATCATAGTTGATGCTGTCTATACATAGATGGATATCCTCAATACGTGTGCTCCTATAAAGCTGAACGCCATCAGCGTACATATGCACACTACAATTATCCAAAACATCAGGTAGGTCGTTAATGTATATACACAATAAAAGAGGCCCCAATATTGATCCCTGAGGAATACCTCTTCCAACGTTTAGTGAATTCAAGATGTTGCCTTTAAGCAGTAAATTCTATTATGAGGCTCAAGATCGTTCCTACAGATTCAATTAAAGAGAAGAACCTTGTCTTGAAAATTTTTGAACATCTTCACTTCTTCCCTAGATTGTTAGAAGTCCGACAGGACTCATTAGATAGAAAACCAAACCATATACAGTGGACCACAGTGAAATTGTCCCACTTGCAGGTTTTAAATATACAAAATAAGAACAGAGAAATCGATTTTAAATTTTAAAAATTCGGCCCTTATCGGTTAGATCGTTTTGTTTAAATCCTAAATAAACAAAAATACTGTTACGAAAATGGAAACGGTGTACATCGTTTAACATTAAAATGAGCAAAAGCTACACAAACAAATACAACGAACTTGTTACAAGTAAACCGACAACATCACCTTGAAAGAAAAGGGGATAGACAAGTAAGCGAAAACAACAAGCAATGTGAACAAAATACACAAACAACATTGAAGTCGCGACAGAGTTCTCAAGAAGGCAAAACCCCGAATGACTTCGACTTCAAGAACCTTCATCAGACTGATTACGTGTGCATATGAAAAGGCAAGACAAAGCAGGCAACGAGTAGTAAGAATTCAGTCAGTCTCGTGTGAAGAAAACAGTTTTGGTTGAAGATCGCTGTTGTAAAGATCTACCGAACAGTTGTTAGTGCTTACGCGAAGAGTAGTGTAAAAATTGTTGTTGTATATGTCAAGTTGTAAACCGTGACACACGAAAGTAGTGCGAACAATAAAGAATTTAATTGAAACTTAACACCAATTTATTTTTATTTTGTTTGTGTAGCTTTTGCTCATTTTAATGTTAAACGATGTACACCGTTTCCATTTCCGTAACAATATTTAACGTCGGTTTAACAATGGAGAATTTTTTCGTATTTTGTAAAAAGATTATAAAAAATTCAGATCACAATAAAAATAAGAGATATTTTACACATTCTTCGTTCAATTATTTATTGTATTCACCTTAGTAAGTCTATTAGGTAGTGTGTTGACTTATTAGACGAAAGGCCAGGATTCGAGCCCCAGGCCAGACATCAAAATAAAATACAATAGGTATTTCTTCGGCGACTTCCTCTCAGCAGATTTCTGGCAAAAACTCTGAGAGTAAATAAAATTGCCATGAAAATGTTCTCAAAAGTCTGTCGTTCGGAGTCGACTTTAAACTGTATGTCCCGGCACACATGTATAAGATTAACACACACAACATAAGTGGTGTGAGAAACTAGGTCGTAATCCTGACTGAAGGGTTGTAATGACCAATTATGTATGATCTGCATCAATCATCATTCAGTGAGTTGTACTTACCCGACAACCGTACAAAGCTTTTCTCTTAGAGGAATTCTGGAAATCTTCATACGTTAGTGGAACTGTTTCAACTGGGACCACATAAATAAAAATGGATAAAAAGTTAATTCAGAAGAACCCAAATCATTGCCATTAAAGACTAAGGGCCATTATTTCAACTTGCCGTTAACTAAAGGTAGGATTTTAACGGACAGATAAATTGCTTTTCATTATTATATGTGGACAATAAGATAGAAGTGAGCGATAAGCTAAAGGGAGGATCATCCTACCTTGATTTATTTATTTATATATTTATTTATTATTTTCAATACGTCAACTTCAAATATAAACAAAATGAGCAAATACAACAAAAAAAAAAGACGCCTGTCGGTGCCACTGCGTTTAAATAAAACTTGTTTAATTTGAGCAGTGTTAGCGATATTGCTCCGCTAATGCCATTTTTTTTGGAAAAAGTTAACTTTATTATATCTTTAGATTGTAATAACGAAAATAAGTTAAAGGTAACTTTACTGTTCCTTTAGCTAAAGGTACCTTTAACTAAACCCAAGTTTAACGGCAAGTTGTAATAATTACCGTATAAGTGCGGAATTATTGATCTATTGCTACAACCCACTTACCTACATAATATTTACCTATGTACATAATGTTTAAACATATTTTATAAATTAATTAAAGTTAGTTACAACTAAAAATACTAACTTTTTGAAATTTTTGAACCATCAAATAGTTGTTTATTATTATTTTTATAACATTAATTAAAAACCCTCTGAATGTTAATTTTATGGTAATGTACGGTGAAATGGCATGCGTTTTATTACGCATATATTTAAATATGTACATGAGTATAAAAACTGATATGTCGTAAAAGTATAGAAATATTATTTGCTAAAATAAGCATGAATTACTCTTAAGAACATATAAAAATATATATATATATATATATTATAAAATTTCACAAAAATCGTATTTACCAACTGAATCGTAAACAATGAAATTTAATTACTGGTACAAAGGCATGCACATACATATATACATACTTATATCGTACGTAATACCTACGTATATCTGTATATAGTTTATATAGAAAATATATGTATATTCTTTATATGGATTTTTTATTACAGCAACAATAATACCAAAAAAAATTTAAAAATTAAATTGTATTAAAATTATTCAAAGCGAAACTGTAAACATTAAGTTTCGATATAAATTTCATTAATTTTTTGAATAAATTCTTTATCACGTTCTTTTTAGGTCAATCAAGGCAAGGCAAAAACATTTTTCTAAAAGCTTATGGTTTTCTGAATTCGAATCCGATCTTAGGCTGCTGCTTAGATTTTTGAGACATTCTAACTCAAAAGCACAAAAAAAAACATACAAAAACTATATTCGATTAGATATTATACCGCGGATTATTTTTTTCTGAAATACCATTACTTTAGCGTTGTCATTCAAATCTTACTAAAACAATGAGGTTCGTCTGGATTCTAGTTCACTCATCGATATTTTCGGAACATAAAAATGCCAAAGGTGTATATTTTTTAGAATTTAAGTTCATATTTTTTTCGTTGTGCTGCATTTGTATAGCACAGGCAACCTGTTGGTTTTTGCAAATTAATTAAAAAGCTATGTCCTCCTTCAATTTAAAGGGTGTTTTTGTAAGTATGCATTTTTGTCATTTGAAAATAAAACTACGTTCCTTTTTCTTAAGTTAGTTGCGCCTTTTTTATTGAATTGTAAAGAAAACATGTTTCAAAATGGAGAAAACTAAGGGATGGTAACTATATACTTATATATACATATATAACTATGTATGTATATAGTTCTGATTGCTAAAGGCAAATCTAAAGAGTTCTTGATATTGTTAGTCGTTGGTGCGTGACAGTGGGCCTGAGTATAAACCTGGCCAAAACCACCATAGTAATATTTACAAAAAGATGAAAACTTCCCAAATGGAAATTTATTCGACTCCTTCTGGTGAAATGCTCTGGACAAGCTGCACATTTTCAGACTCCTTGACGGAGTCACAAGGTGCGCAGCTATTCGAATCACTGGTGCTCTACGCACCATCCCCACAAAGGCCTTGTTCGCAATGCTTAACTGGCTTGCTACTGAGCTCCTCGCTAAGCAGGTGGCTAAGTACACTGCAACAAGACTCAGTGCCCTGTCTCGTTGGCGCATCACAACCTCAGGTTACTCTTCTATTTTGGAGATTGAGCCTCTGGCCCCAATGGATATCGATTATCTCTCTGTGGTATATTGTTTTGATAGGGGTTTCTACTTCCCGATTCCGAGCAGTAGTGACTGGGCCTCTGACACGATCGTCCCCCCGGAAATCCTGGATGTGTATAACGATGGGCCCAAACTCGATGACGGAAGTAATGGCCGCTCAATGGATTCTCGCGGACGGTATTCCTTTCACCCGCATCTCGGTCGTTTCTGACAGTAGGGCCGCCATAAGATCTCTCTCGAACGTTGTGAAAAACTCCAGGATCGCCAGGGAATATCGCCTCTGTCTCAACCTTCTTTCTGGGCGCTTCAGCGTCAATCTTATCTGGGCCCTCGGGCACTTTCACATTTTGGGAAACCGTAGAGCTGACGACCACGCCAGGGCTGGTGCACTACTTCCGGAATCCTCTTCAACTTAGGAATTCCACTTACCTCTTTCAAGCTGGTCATCGCGCGGAAATTCTTTCGTGATGCCAACCTGTCCTGGGTCAATGAAGAGTCCTGCTCCACCGCTAGGCTCACTTGGCCCTCAATGGATAGAAGGCGCACTTGGTCGTATACAAAAATAACTCAGTAGTTGTTTTTATCATTGTTATTTTAGTTTTAGGTGAATATTATTTAATATTGGTCTTATAATTTTTTCGTTTGAAAATGAAATTCTTTTTGTGTTATCCTTTTATTAAATAAAGAAAAAAATATTTTTTTACATAAAATTACTTATTTTATTGTTAGTTATATTTAACCCAAAAATGGTACCAATTGGTCTAAAAGATTTTAAGTTTTTCGAGAAATACGTTTGGTCTTATAAATATTTCGGGGAGTGTATAATGTGTTGTTCTTTCGTATAGCATTCTAGTTTTAATAAATGACATAAACATATGTGACAGCTGTCAAATTTCAGAGTTGTCTCTTGCACAAAAAAAAAATAAATTGCACAAATTTTAAAAAGTGCACTCTTACTGAGATACCCTTTATATGTGCACACTTTTCCACCAACCTATTAAATTCATATTTTAGTACGAATATGTATAATCAAGCCACTTTTACATTCTTGTGCTAAATAGCTGTATGTTTTTATATGGCAACAATCGTTTCCTATTTCAAAATGTTATTTTAATTTTAAAATAACTATGTGGAGTTTAGTACAATTTTAAAAATTAATAACTACTGTTGCATATTAAATTAAGAACCCTGTGCACATACCATCTGTGAGAGGAACGAAAAACCCAGTGATTTGATTACGGTTGCTCCAACAGTAGTAGCTGTGGATGTGTTAACCACAAAACGTTTAACATTCAAATGTGGTATGAAATACGAAAAAGAATAACAATAGAAAATTAAGTGTAGCAAAAAATACTGATTCAAATACCGAAAGAAAAAGTTATAAGTTTTTTGCCATTAATTTCTTCCCTCATGCATTTGCATTTGCTTTCCCATAAGTATTCGCATACAAGAGAGAGAAGAGATTTTAAATGACAACCCATTAAGCAATATTAAACGTGACTTTTGCGAATTGTTTACATATGCGAATATCGCAAATTCGAATACTTTTAAATATAATTTTATTATGTTTAAAATTTTGCTGAAATCCTTATTTATGATTTTTGTTGAAATATTTATATTCTGGTTTCAGAGCTTTGATAGTCGACATCTGTCAAATTAGTTGTAATTTATTCAGACTGTTTTGACAAATCACCATAAACGACACAATCACGACAACGACGGCTTTTCACTATATCGGCTCAGGATTAATTACCAAATGATGGATGACGTGATGACGTGAATAAATAAAATTGTAGAATAGGTAGGTACACAAAAAAGTAACTGCTTCTTGTGGATTTTGGCCTGGCGGCATTATCGGTAAATTTTTTATAACTATGTTGCAAAGACTTTTATCGGATAGCTGAATTGAATGATCTGTATACCAAGGATATGTTGCTTTACATGGCGGCGCTACGTGCGACACACTCATACCACATTGGATACTCTGCACGAACATTTGAGATCATGATATCCTCACGTGGAGGTGATGTAAAGTGATGACCGCGGTCGTATTATTTGACTTCGGTAAACTTTTTCTTGTAGGCATTTCTTCAGTTACGAGTAATTGAGAATAAACCATAACCCAAAGCAGTTTTAAAAGCCAACATAACTCATGCAATCGTTCAAATTCAATTTGATTTATTATCCAGATTATGGAAAATTAGACATTTTGTTTGCACTCCACTCACAGAAGCCGATGGCGGACATTTGAAAGATGTTATAGTCCACACGAAGTGGCATCAACAGGTCCTTAAAACGAATAAAACTTCAATGTTTCACAAAACTTTGTATTCCTTAAATTTAAAATTATAATTGAATTTGAATGTATGAATACGATAATTCATACATAATTGACCATTACAACCCTTCAGTCACGATTACGGTCTAGCTTTTCACAGCACTCATGTTGTGTGTGTTAATTTTATACATGAGTGGCGGTAGGTACTGTACTTTAAACTGTAGATTAAAGTAGACTCCGAACGACAGATTTTTGAGAAACTTTTCATGGCAATTTTATTTACTCTCAGAGTTTTTGCAAGAAATCTTTTAAGAGGAAGTCGCCGAAGAAATATTTTTTTTCATATTTCGTTTTGACGTCTGACCTAAGGTTTGAACCATGGCCTTACGTCTAATAAACCAACGCACTACGGCGACTTCTTATGAATATGATATCGGATTCTAATGCTTTGTTAAACACTTTTTAAGCGTTATTAGATTTTAGAAATTCATTCATTCATTCCAATTTAAGAGCATCTTAAGTTTGTGCCCCATCTTTAAAACGATTCGAATTCCACTCTTCCATATTTCACAATGTGCACACAACCTTAGAGCAAAAATAATAATTACCTTAAACCTTAAACAAATCTGAGGAATAAGTCGTAGTTGCCTTCACCGAGTTCAATGGCCCACACAAATTTTCTTAAGAAGAGATAATGGGTGGAATGTAACAGAATCTTCACAATATTCGCCACGATTCCCTATACGTAAACGATTTTTCCAACATTGGGAATAGATTTCATTAAATGCCTTATTCCTTTGCTGCGTCCAAAGAAATAGTAGAAGAACCGCTCGTTCTGAGTGGTAATAATAATTCTGCAAATCGTTTTTGTGTATTCAGATTTGTATTTATTATATTATACTTGTACTTGACATAGGTGATAAGCACATAGGCCACATCCGGAGTATGAGCTGAATATATAAGAACTACGCAAACAAGTTTCCTTAGCTTTACTATCGATTTGCATGAGCAGCTGTTGCCATACGTTGTTTTATATCTGAAATAATAATTTGGTTGTAGTAAATGATCTCATCAAACATACAAATAAATTTTTCTGCATGTCAATATAATTATTTGAGTTCATAAATAACGGAAGCAATCGGATTCGTCCTTAGGACCTAAATAAATATGTTTTCGATGGATTGACAGAGATTGTAGGTTAAGGCACGGTATTTCCTTAAACCCTGTATATATTTCCATGAATTGTGTCTAAAAAAATTAGGAACTGAAACTACAAACTGACTATGATCAGATACATAAAAGACCAACAAAAAGAAACAAAAACGCTGTGTAAGATAGGAGTACATTTGGCTGGAGTTTCTATGCAAATATTAAATAAATGCTTGATTATGTTCTGAACGAATTTACTTTAGACAACAAAGTGCTCAGACAAACATCGAATATTTTTTTCTATTGCTTTTCAATTTGTGCAGACAATCTGTTAATAAATTTTGAAATATTTTGGCACTCAGTTGGTAAGAAAAAATCTGAAATTGTATTTCAGGAACTAAGTAATAATAATTATTGTATCGTTAAGGTTTTCACATGTTCAAAATGTAAATTTTTGACTAATTGCACATTTTCTATATATGAATAGAGAAACTATGCTTTGTTTGGAAGAACACCATCACCACAATTACAACAATATCCATGATTCGTTGAAACTTGCTTTGGCTAGACTTTATCTATGTAAATCTGTCGCATATTCTAATTGGGACCAATGACTCTGTAGAAAGATTTTTTGCTTTGCAGATCGGTCTTACGAATTCAGACTAAAATTGATGCAGAAATTTCTTCTTTCTCAACCGTAATGCTATAAACACAATAAACGCAACTCAGCAAAGACTGCAACTTTACAAAAATGGAATACAGTAAATGGAAATGTTTATTTTAAAGGTAACGCGACACAAGCAAATTGTTGTTGCAAAATTGCTGTGTTTGACGCGTAGCGTTTATTGTGTTTATAGAATAAGTCTTACATACGAGGATTTGTTGTTTGTATTCGCTAAAATGAAAATCCTTAACTCACAGTAGAGGAAAATAGTTAAACATTATTTTCTTAACAGTTGCAGCCAAAAAACCCAGCATCAAAAAGCACTTTGGCAGCTTTTCCAGGCAGAATGGGATAATATTAGTCCTGAGCAGTGTTGCAATTTAATCAACTCAATGCCGCAAAGATGTACTGAAATAATACGCCAAAAAGGTTTCCCCACAAAATATTAAAGGTTCCAAATAGTTTGGGTGAAAAATAAAGCAATTAAATTGAATTTTCAATATTTTGTTTCAAATGACTTAATTATGTGTCCACTTAAATTTTAAGTCTGATATGAACTAAGTACCAAAACATTTTTTACAATGGAAAACTATATAAGTTTTTGTTGTTAATTAATTATTAAGCATATGAAATTAATAAATAATAGTCGTATTTGTTTCCATTTTTCTTAAATTTTTTAATTTTTATAAAAATGAAAAATTTTGCATAGGTGACTTAATTGTGTGTCCACAAGTGTATGTTGGTTGGTACATGTTATATATTTTGCAATTAGTACAATTTTGTAAACATTTGTATACAAACGTATGTATACCTACATTTTATATACATTATGTATGTGTAACACATGTATGTTGACAAGTATATGGAATGAGAATTGAATTAGACACTGAGAAAATAAATATATTGTTCTGCGCTCCGCATGGCTTTATGCATTTATACATAAGGTACAGAAAAAAAATGTCGAATATTTTTCTAACAGAAATAAATATTTAGAACTTAGTCCCTATAACAACGGAACTCGTATTAACATTGTATTAACAAGTTTTGTAGTCTTCACTCGTAATTATGAGGGTTTATAAGTGCAATTGTAAATAAATTAATAAATTTTGTAGGGTTCGGATATAAAATAAATACGGTTTAAATTTATAAGGATCTATACATTGTAGTTTTCGTAATATAAGATGTTCCAGTTGCGTTATTAGACGAGAGCTTGTGAGTTTAAACTCAAAGTCTCAGAAAAAAATATAAAAAAAATAATATTTCATTAAAATAAGATACGCAATAGAGTTTATGATTGACTATAGGGTAGTAATACTATAAACACAATACAGCAACACAGCAAGCACAGCAATATCTCAAAAATGCACTACATGGGTACATAAGGAAATTATTATTCTATAGGCAACGTGACAACAATCAACGACGCTGCTGCTTGGCATTTAATTTCTATTTTAGTCGCAGCAATGAGAGTCCTAGCAGTTGGAAGATTTATTCTGGAAATGAGAGGATTAGTGCTCTTAATACAGTAACATACAAGCAATACATACATAATTGATCTTTACAACCCTTCAGTCATAATTACGACCTAGTTTCTCACATTACTTAAGTTGTGTGTGTTAATTTTATACATGAGTGGTGGGACCTACAGTTTAAAGTCGACTCCGAAGACAGATGTTTTGAGAAACATTTCATGGCAATTTTTTTTACTCTCAGAGTTTTTGCCAGAAATCTGCTGAGTGGAAGTCGCCTAAGAAATACTTTTTGCATTTGTTTTGATGTCTGGCCTGGGGCTCGAACCCAACACACTACCTACTAGGCTACGGCGACTTCAACATACAAGCAATAGGGGCTTAAAAAACGCGATGTATAAGATGTAACACGAAAAACTTTTTATTGGCACCATTAATAAATAATTAATGAACTGTTTATTTTTATTTCTTTTGTGAATTATAATAAATAAGCAAGTTCCAGACTGATTGATACAATGTGTTTCACTTATTACAGTGATTGGGGTCGATGAGCCTTAAATCGGGCTTGCATTGTCAACATTTAGAATAATCTAAGGAATTTATCACCTACTATCACCTACTACTAGGTCAATGGAAAAGGAAAAGTGATTCATAACGGGAACACCAGGCGACCCACTTCGGTAGTGATAGGGTCTAAGTGTAAACTCATTATAACGCTTGTTGAACAATAACTCTGCAACTGTAAATGTAGGTGTTCGTGTCTATGATAAATTTTATTTATTTTGTTTTATTTAAATTACAAGACAATTCATTTTTTTTGCATTGAAAGCTATTCAGGTAATAAACTAATTTTCAATAGACACTTATATAGAAACCTATCAATAACATCATCATCATTAATTTGGTAGTAAAAAAATTTATTATTTGCATGCATTGTTGAATACTATAAATATAGCTTCAACAATATGTCCGTTATAAACTGTCAAAGTTCGGAAACCCCTGTTATTTTAGTTTTTTATGTTCTCATATTGCAAATATGAATATTTTTAATTGTTTTTACACGTGTTATTTTCTTAATTTCACTGAAACGAAAATTATTCAATTTGTTTTTTTTATATTTATAATTATAATAATTTTTTCTGAACAATATGAGTGAATCCAGCTAGGGTATGCATCAGAATTCATTTCTCTGGTCAAAAATAGCCATAACTCAGCTTCAGTTACCCTTACGATGGTGTCACTGACTTGCATTCCTGCAACATCGGCCAAAGTTGACAAATTTATGTTCTAACTGTGGACTTTCTAGCAAAATTTAGCGCCAACCCATAGAGCTAATTAGGCCCATACTTGGCTCGAAAGAATTTACCAGTATTTAACTGCTCTAAAGAACGACCCTTTGGTAATCTTAATTTGAATGCGCTGAATTGTAGAGAGTTTTAGAAGACATGCTTTCGTATATAAGGTACTAAAATATTGATGTTTTAAGACAGTTTTGATTCGTAATGTATGTGGGATGCGAGTCAAATTGAACCACTGCATAGATCAAGAACAAAGAAACAAGAACAAAGAAACAATATAGAGCAAGAACAAAGAAACAAGAACAAAGAAACAATATAGAGCAAGAACAAAGACCGTTCGTTCATTTAGATTACTCGTCGGTAACAATATAGCAGTCCTGCTCTAACTAAGAACTAACAAGAAACGGACAAGCGTCCATCTCAGGAGATCACGCCAACGACTATGGAAATTTCCATAGACAACGGACGAATGACGAGTAGACAGTTCAGCTATAAAAGACGGACTTTTCATCTATAGTGGTTCAGTTGCAAAGTAGACACCGATAGAAGAAGTATTATTTAAGTTCAACGGGTATTCCCATTTTTTTTACCTATTTTAAGAAATAATATGAATTAATAAATCATTGATTATTTGAATAAAATAATAATAATAAATTCCTACAAATTTGGGGGCTTTTCCGGGATACCCGTTTGATAGAAATATAATAGTAATGTTAATGAAAGTCGTGTGTTATAATTAAAAAAAAAAGAAAATGAAATATTAAAAATAAGAAACCTTTAAAGGAAAAGTGACAGTCGAAAACGGTCGGAAAGTAGAAGAGTTAGAGCCTATTGATACTAAATCCATAGACGATATGTTTGATGCACAAGAGGATAAAATAAAGGAAAACCTTAGCAAAAAAAAATTAGATATTATTAAGCAAAAAGCCGAACAGTTACAGAAAAATTCTATGAACGAACAATACAGAAATGTTAAGTAACATGAACAAAGAAAATGTGCTTCAGCAATAGATGAACATTGCACCAACAACAACAATAGAAATTAAAAGACAAAGAACATAAAGTTATGACAACAACAAGAGCCTAAAGAAACAACAGTGTGGGTATCGAAGCATCTGCTTGTGAAATAAAAGAGAGACCAACTGGTAAAAGCTGAAGAGCGACTGAAAGAGAGAACAACTGGTAAAAGCTGAAGAGCGAGTGAAAGAGAATAACTAGTGAATCCTGAAGAGGGACTATAAACAAGGAACAACAACATATACAATTGAAGTGTTATGCAGTTTTGTTTGCAAAAGATGAGTCAACGTAATGTATAAGTAAATTTATGGAGAATTTTAACTGAAATTAATTTTTTTTATTTAAGTTTATAATTTTGATTGAATTAATTTTTTTTATATTTATTTCTGTAAAATTGGTTTAGTAGCTTATATTTAAATTTGTTTTGAGATCATTTTATTTGAATTTGTAACTTTGTTTCTGACATTTTGACAATGGACGTAGACAGTATAATGTTGATGAATTGCGATTGTTTGCGCGCAAAGTTGAGGGAATTAGGGTTGGACACGACTGGGTCGAAGGCAGTGTTACAGGACAGGCTCCTCCAACATTTCGGTCACCAAACCGGCGGGGCTGGCGCTGGATCGACAAATTCTCAGTACCAGGAAATTGGTGCTGGTGCATCGCCGGAAATCCGCTTTAGTGGACCTGTCTTTACGTTGAAAGACATTGGTGAAAGTTTGTCTACGTTTACTGGTAGTGATTCTCTTAGTATTGGTAACTGGATTGAGAATTTTGAGGAGAATGCTGAAACGGTTGGGTGGAATTCCATACAGAAGGTTATTTATGCGAAGCAGCTGTTGAGTGGCGTAGCCAAATTATTTGTCAGAAGCCAATCTGGCTTAAAGAATTGGGAGGCGTTAAGAGCAGCGTTAATACAAGAATTCGGGGAATCAGTTTCAGCTGCGGAAATTCACAGATTGTTGAGAAACCGACGTAAGGGCCAGAATGAGACCTACCGCGAGTATTTATATGCTTTGATGGAAATTGGTAAGCCCATAGATTTAGGTATCGCGAGTCTGCTGGATTATTTTGTTGAGGGCATACCAGATTCTCGTTTTAACAAGACTATATTGTACCAGGCAAAGACAGTGGAGGAAATGAAAGAAAATATTAAGATATACGAGAAGGTTCGCACTTCGTCCAATAGGGATAGTCGGAGACCTCAGGCTTCTAATAATATGGAAATTGGCAGTACGATGAGAAGAAGTAATGGTGGCAAAATTCGAAACTGTTTCAAATGTCCCGATCATCTAGCTAGGGATTGTAAAGAAGCGCAATTTAGGTGTTTCAAATGTAACAATACAGGACATCGTTCAACTGATTGCAAGGTCTACAAACCGGAAATCAAACAGGAGCGCAGTAATGTCAACACGTTTATCTACGATAGAGAACCTTTCGAGCCAGGAATGATATTTAAAAAAATTTCCTTGGGAGGCATCGAGTTGTATGGCTTAATTGATACCGGATGTAACATGTGTACGATAAGATGCGATGTTTTCGAGAAGTTGAGGGGGAAATTTGAACTTACACCGGAACGAAGGCGGTTGAGGGGCGCTGGTGCGGGAGTTTTCTATACTCAGGGATATTTCGAAGCCCCAGTAGAGATGGAGGGTTTTTCTCTGAAATTGAGATTCGATCTTGTACGTCCTGAAGATATTGGGTATCCCGCTGTTTTGGTCAATAACCTATTGCAGTTTGTGGATCTCATAGTTAAGGAAGATGGTGTTGAATTTATCTCCAAGGTAGCAAATGCCGATGACAACATCGCTGATAAGGTTATGCAGGAGCACATTAGCACTCCGGAACTGTTAGGGGAATTTCGAGATGTTTGTCTGAATATCGAAGACAATGAAAAGGTAGTAGCTGATTTACACCATCTAAGTGCTGACCTTCAGGATGAGATAAACCGTATGATAGGAAAGTATAACCCCATTCAGATGAACACTGCTCCGGTTAGTATGAAACTTTTGCTGAAGGATGATGTACCAGTAGCTCAGCGTCCTAGAAGAACTTCATATGAGGACCAAAATATTATAGATGGTCAAGTGACAGAATGGTTGAAGCAGGGTATTGTGGTACCAAGTTCGTCCGAATATGCCTCACCGATCGTGTTGGTTCCGAAAAAGGATGGTACAAAACGGCTATGTTGCGACTACAGAAAGCTCAATGAAAAAATTTTGCGAGATAATTTTCCAATGGTGATCATGGATGACGTTTTAGAAAGGTTGCAGGAAGCAAATGTGTTCACCACACTTGATTTGAAGGATGGATTCTTCCACGTACGTGTGGATCCAGAGTCTACAAAATACACTGCATTTGTCACCAGAAAAGGACAGTATGAGTTTAAATTTGTACCATTTGGAATATCGAATTCACCCGCGGTATTTTGCAGATTCATTAACGCTATATTTAGAGATCTGATAGCGGAAGGTGTAGTAGTAACCTACATGGACGATGTAATTGTTCCATCGAAGGATGAAGCGGAAGGAATAATTAAGTTAGAAATGGTACTGGAAATCGCCGAGAAGAAAGGGTTGCATGTAAGGTGGAAGAAGTGTGAATTCCTACAGAGGAAGGTAAATTTTCTTGGTTATATAATAGAAAAGGGAACCATACGCCCTTCGAAGGAAAAGACGGCGGCCATTAACAATTTTCCACTGCCCCATGACCGGAAAAGTTTGCAACGATTTTTAGGGTTGACCTCCTATTTCCGCAGATTTGTAGATGGATATGCAATAATCGCTAAACCGATGTCTGATCTATTGCGAAAGGGAAGAGAGTTCAAGGTAAATGAAGAGATAATTGCTTCTTTTAAACAGTTGAAACTAGCGCTAACAAAAGATCCTGTGTTGAAACTCTATAATCCGAGAGCAATAACAGAAGTCCTGTAGCATGATTTTACAGTTGTCAATACTGGCACAACATTTCATATGCATAAACAAAAGAATATCCAATTGCATATGAGCGGCGACCACTTGACTCAATGTTATTGACCGTCGCGCACATGCGACGATCATTTGACACTTTGTTGTCAGGCCGCCGACTGCATTGGTTTGCATATAATATGTAGTATGTGTGTTGTTGTTGTATGGCATTGCTGGTGATCGTGTGTGTCTCTCTTTACACTTCACCGTGGGAATTATTGTGGATAATAGGCGCGTGTCATATAACATCCACTTGTCCCATAATTATTACACACACAAACTCAATCAATAAAATTTAACCAAATAGTGCGGTTCAGCTGCACTTAGTTAAAACTATTGATCTTTTTATTTGATAGTGCTCCTTGAGTGCACTTTATTAAAATAAATAAATAAATACGTTACATGGCGATCCTGCCACTATTCTAGAAGTGCTCCAGTTATTAGCACCTAGAATATATCAGTGATCATGCCAATCCTGGAGTGCTAATTTATCAAGCACCAAAAAGCAGGTCAATCCTGCCTGGGCCTTGGTGTGCTAAAATTTAAAGCACCCAGAATTGTCTTTATCAGGGTCGATATTGATGACTGCGAGGATGTTGCCATAGAATACAACATCTCCAGTATGTCCACTTTCATATTCATAAAGAACAAACATAGGATTGAAGAATTTGATGGAGCCAATGCCAAAATTGACTAAAAGGTTGGCTTAATTTTTTGTATGTATGTTCTATTAATCTAAAATTACATACATTAAACATGAACGTCACCAAGCCAAACTTTTTTTAATATATAAATCTAGCCTCTATGCTTTAAAGTAAAAATTGTTTTCATTACTTTAATATGCAATGGAAATATGAACCATGTTTTAAAAAAAAACCAGCCAATAAATTCGTAAATAGTTGCACTAAAGCAACAGGGCAACAAAACGCTATATTATACTTTAGGAAGGACAATTATATCGCGGATGCGTTATCGCGAGTTACTATAGAAGATTTTAAGGAAATGAATAGAAAGGTATCACGCGTGTTGAGAGTCACGACAAGGTCAGTGACTAAGCAAAAAACAGTAGTAGGATAAATAATCAGCATAGAGCAAATAAAACAGATGTATTAAATGAACCCAAAATATATGTACCAATTAAGAATAGTGACGTCAGAAAGTATTACAAATTAAAGATTTATCCCAATAAATGCTATATAAAGAAGGGAAAATCAATATTAGCTAGCATAAATATAAATGATATATTTACTAAAGAGGAACTTGACTTAGGACAATTTTTCTCTAGGCTCGAGAAAGCGACCAGTAAATTAAATATCAATAAACTACATGTAGCACCTAGTGAGAAAATTTTCGAATTTGTCTCAAAGTATGAATTTAGAAATATGAGCAATAAGGTACTAAATAGAATTAAAATAGCGCTTTTAAATGAAATAAAGATACTTGATATAAAGAATTCTAAGGAAATTCTCGAAGTCATGCTGAAATATCATGATGACCCTATCGAAGGAGGTCATTGCGGTATATATAGAACCGCAGAGAAAATAAAAAGATACTACTACTGGAAAAATATGACAAAGGACATAGCTAAATATGTAAAAGCATGTCACAAATGTCAAATAACGATAACTACCAAGCACGTTAAAGGCCCGATGATAATAACAGAAACACCTAACAAACCGTTTGATACAGTGTATGTAGACACAATTGCACCATTTCCAAGATCAATACATGGAAATGAGTACGCAATCACATTAATATGCGACTTAACTAAATACCTGGTAACAATACCTATACCAAATAAATCGGCTAAGACGATCGCAAAAGCGATATTCGAAAATTTTATACTTACCTATGGCCCAATGAAGACGTTCATTTCGGACATGGGTACAGAATATAAGAATTCTATATTAAACGAATTGTGCACTTTGTTGAAAATAGAGAAACTAACATCAACAGCACATCATCACCAGACCTTAGGTACAATAGAAAGAAGTCATAGAACTTTTAATGAATACGTACGTTCTTACATATCTGTAGAAAAAGATGACTGGGATGAATGGATTAGGTATTTCACATATTGTTTTAATACAACACCATCAACTGTACATAATTATTGTCCTTTTGAATTGGTTTTTAGCAAAGTACCAAACAGTTTCAAAGATTTCAATGAGGTAGACACAGTTACTCCACTATACAATATTGACGATTATGCCAAAGAGGCAAAATTTAGATTAGAACTTGCACTTAAGAGAGCAAAACATTTATTAGAAATAAATAAAATCAAACAGAAGAATAACTATGATAAGGATATATTAGATTATAATTTTAACATAGGAGATTTAGTTTTACTTAGGAATAATACAGGACATAAACTAGAGGAATCATATAAAGGTCCATACAAAATTAAAAATATAGATTTAAGAAATAATGTAACTATAGTTGATAAGAAAAATAATAAAGAGCAAGTAGTTCATAAAAATAGACTTAAGCTATATAACAAATAAGTTTTAATTATAACACTAAACTGAACAGAAAAGTGAAATAATAATCTTTAAGATAAGATTTTTTTTTAACTACATAAGTAAACTTATCACTAAACATTTATTAAA
The DNA here is from genome assembly GCA_936449025.2 of Sarcophaga subvicina. NCBI lineage: Eukaryota > Metazoa > Arthropoda > Insecta > Diptera > Sarcophagidae > Sarcophaga > Sarcophaga subvicina. The sequence continues at coordinate 55,158,805 of OW388083.2, read as the reverse complement.
AACAAAATAAATATCAAAATTAAATAAGAAATAATATTAAGATTGGATTATGTTAAATTAAGATTAATATGTAAAACATTCTTAGTCATTTAAATAAATACTTTACATTTTAAGTTCACTAATAAAATATAACTTGAAATAGACGTAAAATCATTGTACTGTGTTGTGTAAAAGAATGTCCATAGAACAAAAGTTATATGAACATTCTTGTAAAGGGTGGACGTGTAGCATGATTTTACAGTTGTCAATACTGGCACATTTCATATGCATAAACAAAAGAATATCCAATTGCATATGAGCGGCGACCACTTGACTCAATGTTATTGACCGTCGCGCACATGCGACGATCATTTGACACTTTGTTGTCAGGCCGCCGACTGCATTGGTTTGCATATAATATGTAGTATGTGTGTTGTTGTTGTATGGCATTGCTGGTGATCGTGTGTGTCTTTACACTTCACCGTGGGAATTATTGTGGATAATAGGCGCGTGTCATATAACATCCACTTGTCCCATAATTATTACACACACAAATATAGTAAGCATAAAATATACACACAAACATATGTTATAGTATTAAGTCAATACAAAATTGTATTAGAATTAAGGGTTTGATTTGGAATTGTCAAATCAGCCAAAATTTAGTGTAAAAGAAGGGACATTTTCCCTCAAGAACTCAATCAATAAAATTTAACCAAATAGTGCGGTTCAGCTGCACTTAGTTAAAACTATTGATCTTTTTATTTGATAGTGCTCCTTGAGTGCACTTTATTAAAATAAATGAATAAATACGTTACAGTCCACACTGATGCTAGTAAGTTTGGATATGGTGCAGTTTTGCTGCAGAAAGACTCGGAGGATCAGTGCCTCCATCCAGTTCAATACATGAGTAGAAAGACGTCGCCAACTGAAGAGAAGTACCATTCCTATGAGCTAGAGGTCTTAGCAATAATAGAAGCACTCAAGAAATGGAAGATATACCTCATGGGTTCGAAGTTTAAGATCGTTACGGACTGTAACGCTTTCACCATGATCATGAAGAAGGCAGAGGTTCCACTTCGTGTTTCGAGATGGGCGATATTTTTGCAAGATTTTAATTATGAAATTGAACACCGATCCGGCACGAAGATGAGGCACGTAGATGCATTGAGCAGAATGACTTGTTTATTGATCGAAGATTCGTTGCGGCACAGATTAAAAGAAGCTCAGTTGGAGGACATGTGGGTGAGAGCTGTAAGGACAATTCTGGAAAAAGATCACTATGAAGACTATTATATCTACCATGACATTCTATATAAAGATCCAACGAAGGAATTAATAGTGGTCCCATCTCAAATGGAGGACGAAATAATAGCCACAGCGTACAGGAAAGGTCACTTTGGTAATAAGAAAACACAAGAATATGTTGAGAAATACTTTTATATTCCGCATCTGAGCGCAAAAGTTGGTAAAGTGGTAATGAGTTGTATAGACTGTATAATGATGAACTCAAAATCCGGCAAGAAGGAGGGTCTGCTGAATCCCATCGATAAAGAGGATCAACCGCTGGGTACCTATCATATTGACCACGTTGGTCCCATGACATCGACGAATAAGCAATATAACCATATACTGGTAATAGTCGATGGATTTTCCAAATTTGTTTGGCTATACCCTACTAAAGATACTAGCAGTGACGCGGTAATCGAGCGGCTGGAACGCCAATCAGCGGTATTTGGCAATCCGAAGAGAATCATTTCTGACAGAGGTAGCGCATTCACATCTAATGCCTTTAAAGAATATTGCGAAAAGAAACGAATTCAACATTTACAAATAGCGACTGGAGTGCCAAGAGGAAATGGACAGGTTGAAAGAATACATCGAATTGTAGTGCCAATGGTAGCGAAACTATCCCGTGACAACCCAAACCAGTGGTATAAGCACGTAAACAAGGTTCAGCAATATATCAACAGTAGTCCACCGCGATCGACGCAATGCTCACCTTTTAAAATCCTAACCGGCTGTGAAATGCGACTCGAAGAATTTCCAGATCTAAGGGAAATTATGGAGAATGAGGCAATTGAGAACTTACAACTTGAAAGAAATAAGGAACGAGAAGCAGTAAAGGAACACATCGTCAAGATCCAAGAAGAGAACAGAAGAAATTTTAATAAGAATCGCAAAACAGAAGAGAATTACGAGCTTAATGACTTCGTTGCCGTAAAACGAACCCAATACGGTGTCGGCCTCAAACTCAAGGGAAAATATTTTGGTCCGTATAGAATCGTCCACAAAATGAACCATGGCAGATACGAAGTTGAGAAAGCTGGAGAAGGCGAAGGTCCAAGGAAGACATTTTCAGTGGCAGAATATATGAAGCGATGGGTACCAGTATTCGAGCCGAATACCCCGTCAGGAGGCCGAATGTGGGATGCGAGTCAAAGAACAAAGAAACAAGAACAAAGAAACAATATAGAGCAAGAACAAAGAAACAATATAGAGCAAGAACAAAGACCGTTCGTTCATTTAGATTACTCGTCGGTAACAATATAGCAGTCCTGCTCAAACTAAGAACTAACAAGAAACGGACAAGCGTCTATCTCAGGAGATCACGCCATCGACTATGGAAATTTCCATAGACAACGGATGAATGACGAGTAGATAGTTCAGCTATAAAAGACGGACTTTTCATCTATAGTGGTTCAGTTGCAAAGTAGACACCGATAGAAGAAGTATTATTTAAGTTCAACGGGTATTCTCATTTTTTTTTACTTATTTTAAGAAATAATATGAATTAATAAATCATTGATTATTTGAATAAAATAATAATAATAAATTCCTACATGTATTCAAATTTCAATTCGAAGAAATACGTGCGGCTAATAATGATTGACCATTCCGACTTAAGCATGAAGGCCATATACGGACAATTTCGAACAAATATTTGTTAATAAATATGTACATAAATTGGTTCATTAACATTAATATTGTATTTAATTTTGTAGCTTAAAATTTATGTATTTATGTATTTATGACTTTTCTAAATGCAATGATAATTTACTATGAATAAATTGTAGAATAGAAAGCTTAAAAATACTTTAATAATTCACTATTTAATCATTAACTCTCTTGATTGATAAAATCATTGGCTATATTCCTCTGATAATTTCAAATATTGGCCAGCAGTTAAATTGTATCAGAGATATTCGTTACAGTTCTGTCTCATAAATTAAAAAGGCAAAGACTGCAACTGTAAAAATGACAGACAATTTTGAAATATTGTCATTATGGGAAAACAAAATTTGAATAAATGCAGTGAAATGATACCAGTAAAGGAATAACAAAAACCGCACAAAAATTACGACATCGGAAACACTGCTTTATAATGAACAGGAATTTAACGCTAATAAGTAGTATGTTTATGGGGTTTCTCGATCAATCCCTCCATACAAATTTGGGTTCATGCCTACGTTACAGTCGGTAGTTTAAGTTAGTTGATAGTTTTGTAACATGTAGATTGGACGAACAGTATAAGTGTGTGTGTGGTTAGCCATCCTTTGATTGAAAGTGAGTAGGTTCGTCTCGAGTCTGAGTTCATGATGCCGATGATCCGCGAGTGCGTGATGTAGGGTACCATAAACTCATGTTGTTGACTTGTGCAATGTTATGCTTTTGTTTATTTAATTTTTTAATGTAAACAAATTTTAAAACGCTTGACTCATATTACAGTTTTTAATGTAAACAAATTTTAAAACGCTGACTCAAGAATTATGCAGCTGTGTGCACGTCTACATCGTATACCCAAATAGAAACATGATTATGCATGTTCATTTTATTTGTGTTAATATGAGTATATATGAGTGTGTGCACATGCATAAGATCAATAAGAACATTTTTTAATGTAAACAAATACAAAATTTTGGGATGTGGTTATGTTTAATTAATTTTTTTTTTTGTATGATTCAATGCGATATATTTCCGTTATGTGTGGTCCTTTTCTTGTGGACAAATGTAGGATAACGACATATTGTTGCTGTAAACAATAACAGCACTTTGTTATAAATAAAAGCAGCGTGACTACTTATCATTTCTTACTCTTAAGGATAAGATCAATAAGAATATTTATTAATGTAAACAAATTTTAAAACGCTTGTCTCATATTACAGTTTTTAATGTAAACAAATACAAAATTTTGGGATGTGGTTGTGTTTAATTAAATTTTTTTTGTATGATTCAATGCGATATATTTCCGTTATGTGTGGTCCTTTTCTTGTAGACAAATGTCGGATAACGACATATTGTTGCTGTAAATAATAACCGCGCGACTCCTTATGATGTCTTATTCTTATGCATACAATCAATAAGAATATTTTTTTTTTACTGTAAACAAATTTTAAAACGCTGACTCAAGAATTATGCAGCTGTGTGTACGTTTACATCGTATACCTAAATAGAAACATGATTGTGCATGTTCATTTTATTTGTGTTTATATGAGTATATATGAGTGTGTGCATGTTTCCTCATTTACATACCACAGTATAAATTGTGAGCATTTTTTTTGATTTTTAATTATTATATAACTGTATATTTAATATAAATAGGGATTCTAAATGGAACTTTTCAATAGTCGTATTCTGAAAATAATAGTGCAGACATACACAGCAGTTCCTCTAGAAACGTGAAAAAGGAAAAAAAAAAAACTACAAAAAATGAACAGAGTCTCTGGTCTTAATAAACTCAGTTTGAAGCAGTACGAGAAGGAAGCAATATGTTTAAAGGATATACCTATAGATTACATCAATCCAATCATTAAATGTAATAGAGTGAATACTAAATTCGGGGAAAGGATAATGCTCGAGTTAGAAAAAAATGTAGTCTTTCTCCCTCAAAAATATTTAAGGATGACAGGAGATCAAATTGAAGACCTCTGTAAAGGCAATTTTTATTTTAAAAAAATTAAACAAGGAATTACTAATTATACTTTACAATTTGGAATGTATGAAATTTAAATTAAGAAAAAAAATAATAAAAAAACAACTCTAAAACAATATTTGTTATTATTCCAGTTTTATTAGGGGTATGACATCTATAAAACAAGAACCGCAACAGCAAAATAGATTTATAATTGTTGATGTGCAAGGAATTTTCATTGGTAATAAATTTCATGCAAAAGAAGTCTGCGTTTCAATATCAGACTTTGAAATCCGAACGTTTCGCATTTCAACGCTGGAAAAACATTCAGAACTAATTAATAAGGATATTAAGGTCAATAATTGGCTATTTAACAATTTTCATGGCATACATTGGAATAAAGGTTACTCTGCACTACAAGATGTGATAGATTACTTAACAACTACTTTGAAAAAAAGGGAACAACTATACTCTGTCATATATGTTAAAGGAAATGATAAAATTAAGTGGTTAATAGATCTTCTTAAAGGAGAAATAGAAATATGTGTAATTAATTTAAATGAACTGAACTGTCCTAATATGAGAACTTTATATAAATCTAATACTAATCTAAATACTTGTGAAAATCACTATAATTGTGATCGAATTTGTGCTAGAAAAAATACCATTTTATTTAGAAATTTCGTAAAGTTAATTCTTAATAAAGCAAACTCTATTCCAAACATTTGAAAACATTAACTACAAACCATTTTAAAAATATGTTAATATCGTTTAGTTAATCATTACTCTCTGTTCAGAGTACATCGTCCCGCACTAACACGACCTGCTATTGACTTTTTAAAGAAGGGGAAAAAATGGTGACATCAGCTGAGTTAGAGGATATATTATATAGACATAGTAATCAAATTGATAAACAACATGTTGATTTATTTTTAAGTATTATCAATGAACTAAGGCTATACAATATTAGTAAAATAAGTAATCCATTTTTATGTATTAATAATGTTATACATTTGTATTATTGTGAAAAAATTTACTCAGAATCTTTTGACATTTGCAGATGTCAAACATTTTATGAAAAATATATGATAACGCAAAAACTTTTCAATCTGTATAAACGAATATTTAACTATTATTATGTTCCATAGATATATGTATTGTATTGTACAAAATAACAAAGAAAAAAAAAACTGAAATAAAATACACATAAGAAAAAAAAAACTATTTTGTTTTAATTAATCTCTTTATTATAGCGATGGGGTGATTATTTTTAAAAATAAGAATTCAGATGTGATTAAGTTTTTTTTTCTTCATTTATTATATAATTTCTTCGTTCGAATTTATTGAAAATTACAATTTATTGAAAACACAATTTTTACATTTAGTAAGATTATAAAAATTAATTATATTTTTAACTTCATTTTCAGCTTGATATAGTCTATGTTTATAAAAAATACAGGGGCATGTGTCAGGACCGCATGTGCTGTTTTCATTCGACCATTCGCAATCCTCGAAATGTTCACCATGCCTATTTTTTATTCTTTTCAGGTTGTCTACATACTCCAGTTGTGTTTGTATGTTGATCAGTTTAGTTTTATCTGCATCAGAAATTATGTGTGAGAATGATTTTAAAAAGTTGTATATATCCTTTAAAATCATTTTATGTTGATGGTTTTAATATGTATATGATTTAAAATCGCTCGTAAAAGATAAATCCTCTCGTCTTTAGGGTTATTTATTTTAGCACCGGTGTCTATATCCCTCTCGTGTTCGGGATCGTACTGAAAACAGTAGATGTTAAGGTTGATATTTATATTTTAATCTCTTCTGTACGATAAGATGGACACACAGTAATGTTAGACAATAAACCAAATTTACTCTTTATATACCTACGCAAATTTTAAAATTTCATAATATTGTGAAATTAAAAGAATATTGTTTATTTTTTTTATTTATATAACATATAAAATATTCAGAGTTACATATACATTTACAATATTTTCTTTACTTCATTTGTAAGAGGTACATATTCAAACATTCTATCATGTATAATTAAACAATATGAAGATGTGTTAAGTGGTATGTTTTGTTGTGTCTTCAATTCGATTCGTATATCAATAGGTCCAGTTTTTACGGCTTCATTTTGATGTGTTACATCTAGAACAATTAATGGTGCAATTGTCTTAAAACTATCTCGTTTTAGTAAGGGTTGCGAGGGGCGTGAATACTAACTTTCTTGAAATCTTGAATACATATGATATAGTAGAGAGAACCGATTTCTATCAAATTTAAGATTTAAATCATCGTAGGGATATGACTCTGAGTTGAGATGAACTTTAACGTCGATTAGATCACAATGTATAAATTTGTTAGAGCTATTTCGAAATGCTATTAACAGAAATCGAGGTCTTTCATTTTCATGAGCAAGCTTAACATTCCATAATATTGTATTGCTTTCGGGAAGAGAGGGGTAATAATACACATCCCAACTTCTAAACGATATGTTCAAAGGTCGACGACTGTTGATAGTTTTATACATTTCCAGTTTATAGGCATCAGAAAGTTGAACATGTGGTACTTTCCATGTTAAAAAAAAAGAAAAAAAAATTGATACTTGTGCTGAACGGACGTGTTCTAAATTGTGCTCCGCTAATTTGTAAATTTATGCCATTTTCTTAATAGATTTATTATCTGTTTTGTTTACTTTGGTTTTCCTAATTAATGTTGCGAATTTTAATAATATCAAATTAACTTCTAACATTATTAAACAACCGATTTTACATTAAAATCTAACAAGCAAACATAATCAAAAAAACAAAAAAATAAATAAATAAAAAATCAAAAATAACAAACAACAAACAACAATCTCAAGAATATAAACAATCAAATCAATTTATAGTGTGCAACAACAAATTAAAATTCTTAAATTTTAAATTCACAAAAAATCTACCTAAATTTAACAGTTAAAATACACTAACAAATCTTACATCCAACAAGGAGTTATTCTTACATAAAGATTATTTCAAATAAACGAAAATTGAAAACTGTAAACAAACAACAACAATTTTCAACCTAGTAACTAAACTTTCTTGTGAGATAAATATACACTAAAATAAACACAAATAAGCTACACTTCGGTGACCTTGCTTATCTAATAAATACACAACAACATTACACCAAACAAAACAATAAACAACAAAATAAATAACGAAAGTAAACAAATTAAGACATATCAGCTGTTTTGATTGCAAGTACTGCTTATGAAAGTGCTGCCAAGTTTTTGCATTTTATTAATTTTTGATTGCATTTATTAATTGAGTATTGGCGGTTAATTTTGAACTTAATTTTAATCACAAAATTACCTTTCCAATGTACAACTTAAGAAAAGATAAAAAATCGGAAAAAACAATACCAACAAATCAAAAATCAAGAATAACAACAATAAAATTAAAATGCAAGCAGTTGATAATAATGAAAACCGACCATCAACCAGAGCTGAATTGTCCAACACCCCTGTGAATAAACGCCTAACGGACATTAATCAAATGACAAGCTCTTCTCGGTCTTCACCATTCAAACTATTAAACTGTATGGACAGCAGGTTTGAAAAGTTTACGGAGCAAATTCTGCGCACAATTGACCTCAAGTTTAAGGAGTTTAAAGAGGAGTTAATTAGTGATCTGCGCGAAAAATACAGCATAATTGAAAATAAATTGTCAAACATTACCGAACGGGTAACCATACTTGAGAATAAAGCTTCCGAAATAGACAAGATTCGCGAGGATATAAGTGACCTCAAAACTAAATTAAGGCAACGGGAGAATTATCCGGTTTCATCTGAGCTTAGGATTAACGAAATCCCGTACGCACACGACGAAAACCTACCGGAAATGTTCCATAAAATATGTAACACCATCAATACACCCGTACCGAACATTCAATCGATCTATCGCCTAAGGAATCATAACAATAAACATAGGGAGAACTCAAAAGATGCCGCTATTATTGTGAAACTGTGGTCTGCATATGGTAGGAACTTCTTCCTGAAATCCATGGCAAACTACAGGAAGCTACACAATGAATTTGTCTTCCGCCTTAGGGATATTGGTCTCACCTCAGAAGAAAAGTTCTATGTCAACGAAAACTTAACTCAAACCAATTTTAAAATATTGAGCGCGGCAATTCGTCTCAAAAAGAAAAAAATGTTATCTTCTGCGTTCACTATGCGGGGTTATGTATACATAAAAAAGGATACGAGTGATGACCTCATACTAATAGATGATATGCATAGCCTCAATAAGTTATTTCCTGGTCCGGCTGTTTGAACACCTAAGATATTTCCTGACTTCTATAAATCTCACCATATTCAACATCAATTTAAATAATATGTACTCCTACTGTACCTTTCAAAAACGTATGTATAACTCCTTTTTATTTGAACGCTTAATTATTATAGTCTCTGATTTACACCTTATTCTTAAAAGCATTGCCAAAACTTTCATACGATATAATGACTTCCAGTGATTATAATTCCAGAGACAGTGTGTATAACATGGTACGAATTCTTGCTAGGCAAAGAGTGGGTCTCAACATTGTCCACATAAATGCTCAGAGCTTGAATAATAAGATTGACGAGTTTAGGTATTTATTTATGTCCGCGGGTATTGATGTTATTTGTGTTTCCGAAACTTGGTTTCCCTTAGATGTTCCAGATTCAGTTTTTAATTTACGGGGATTTAAGCTTTTCCGGTCGGATAGGAGAATCCTAGTTGATGGAATTGAGACCAGGGCTAGAGGTGGTGGAGTTGCGATTTATGTTCGTGACGGTATACTATGCAGGCGAAAATTATTAACCCACATCGGGAGTGAAATTGAATATTTATTTCTGGATATTTCAACTGGCGATGGACACAAGCTTCTTCTAGGTAGTGTATATAGACCGAATTGTAGTTTGAATTTTGAACCTTTTATTTCCATTCTTGAGGATATTACCATTCAATATGACGACATAGTTATCGTAGGTGATTTCAATAATAACCTTCTATTTGATAATCCGCTAATTGGGCCAATGCTATCACTTCATCTGAATCCTGTGAATGTTTCGACACCTACACACTTTCATTCAACGTCCAGTAGCCTGATTGACCTGATATTTGTAAATCATAATGAGAGGGTACTGTTATATGACCAAATTTCTGCTTCCGGTTTCTCTAACCATGATCTTCTCTTCCTGAATTATAATATGTCTGTAACTTGTGCTGTGGACAGATATGTCACTTATCGTGATTTTAAGAATTTAGATTATGTAACTTTGAATCATGAACTGGATAACATACATTGGGACCAGGTCTATACACTGGGTGATGCTAATGACCAATTATTGTTTATTCAGGAAAATGTGCGTCAGCTTTATGACAGATGCGTTCCTGTCAAAACCAAGCTCATTAAACCCAAACAACAATCGTGGTTTACTACTGAAATAAAAGCACTAATTGAGAAGAGCGATAGTGCCTACAAGCGGTGGAAGAGGTACAGGACTGATGACTTGAAAGCTCTTCATAAATCCGCACGGTCGGAGGTTACTAGGCGCATAAGAATTGAGAAAACATTGTATTATGGTAGAAGGTTTTACAATGCGATGGACAATAAATCTAAATGGAATGTGATTCGTGAAATAGGAATTGGTGCTAGATGTCCTAAAACTGATTTTGATGTGGATGTGAATAAACTTAATGACCAGTTTGTACATTCAAGTGTTCCGATGGCAATCGGTGATATGTATGATGACCTTAGTTGTGTCCCTCCACAATATTCCTTTAGTTTTCGTTGCGTTGATCAGTTCGAAGTTTTGGAATGTATTTCAGCGGTGAAATCGAACGCAATTGGCTCTGATGATGTAGATCCTTTGTTTTTGAAAGTTTTAACACCTCGACTTTTGCCGTATTATACCCACTTATTCAATACAGTGCTGACTAAATCTACTTTTCCTGATGAATGGAAACTGGCTAAGATCATTCCTATTCCCAAATCGAACAATGAGTTTAGACCAATTGCTATTCTTCCCTTTTTGTCGAAGGTAATGGAAAACATTATAGCCAGACAGATCAATGTTTATCTGGAATGTCACAATTATTTATCAGTCAGTCAGTCGGGTTTCATGAAAGGTAGGAGTTGTACTACCGCTCTATTGAATGTAGTTGAGGATCTTAGGTTGGAGCTAGATGCAAATAGTGTAGCGTTTTTAGTTCTTCTCGGCCACACCAAGGCATTCGATACAGTTAATCATAAAATTTTATTGAATAAACTCCGGAAACTGTTTAATTTTTCTAATTCTGCTGCAAGTCTAATATTTTCTTATTTGTTGAACAGATGTCAGAGGGTTCATTTAAATGGGAATATTTCAGATTCGCTAAATATTTGTAGAGGTATTCCCCAGGGATCAATACTGGGACCACTGTTATTCTGTATGTATATTAATGATCTACCGGATGTTTTGGTTGACTGCCGTGTTCATATGTATGCGGATGATGTGCAGATTTATGCCAGTACTCGTAAGGAGAATATTGATTCTTGTTTGCACACTGTTAACAGTGATTTGGATAGGATTGACAGTTGGGCTTCGGCGAAAGGACTACGCATTAATCCCTCTAAGTCCAAATGTTTAATTCTTTCGAAGACCAATGTTTCGTTTGCCTTACCTGGATTGAGTATCAGGGGAAAAAAATTGACTTTGTCAAGTCTGCTACCAATCTGGGTATTGTATTTAATGACAGATTATCGTGGTCTGGCCATATAAGTGTCGTTGTTGGCAGAATATATGGCATGTTTAGGAATCTATGGGCGGTCATTGATTCAACTCCTTTTGAAATTCGTATGCAACTTGCTAAAACTTATTTAATTCCTGTGCTATTGTATGGGTGCGAAATTTTTGCAAACTGCGATAGTAATGACAATCGGAAACTAAACTTGGCATACAACAATATAGCAAGATACGTCTTTCTTAAGGGTCGCCGGGATCATATTTCTCATTTAGCGTACCAGATATTTAGTGTGAAATTTGATAATCTTCTGAAAATTAAATGCCTCATACTATTCCATAAAATTATTAATACGGGACAGCCGGAATATTTATTAGGCCGAATTAAGTTTGCTAGGTCATGCCGGGGCATGAAGATTATTCAACAAAGTTATAAGACTCTTTTGTCACAGCGACAGTTCTTTATACACACCACTAGTCTCTGGAATTCCCTACCAAATTATATCCAAAAGATAGGCAATGCAAATGCGTTCAAAAAGGAGTTATTTAAATTTTTCTCTTAATGAAATGCTTGGTTATTATATCGATTACATATTTATCCTTACTTTCTATATCGATTTTTGTAAATATTTCCTTTTTATATTATTGGAATTCTTTATTTTTTTAACTTTTTATTTTCTTTTTATTTCTGTAGTATTGTTAGTTTTTCTATATTATTTTAAATTATATTTCTACTTATATTTTATATTTTAATCAATTTGTTTTTCATATTAATTTGTTATTTTGCTTAACTTCTTATATTTCTTATATATCACAATTTTTGTTATTCTTTTATGTTTTATATCTTATTGATCCTAAACATAGCACTATAACTTATAAGATTAAAATCTTGTTGTGTTATGTTAATTATAATAAATAAATAAATAAAATAAATAAAATAAAACATTTAAAATCGATAGTTTACATTTTTCACTTGATATATTTGATTTAAAGACTTGAGAATCATCTTTAGATCGGAGAAGAATTAATTCGTGTTTGGAATTAACTATTATCTTATTGTAATCTTCTGCAAATCCGAGTAACATTTTTAATGGAACACAAAAATTAAAACCTCCAGTAATAAGCGAGAGATCAGATTCATTGATTGGTGACCATCCTGCATTTACTAATGCATCACTTTCGAATTGATTTAATGAAATATAGTTCTTAATATCCGTTGATATACCCAGATAACGTTTACGATCAATTTCTACACCATTTATCTCATAACGAATTTCATCGAACAGATAGGACATACAGTTGTTTAAGAGTTTTAATGATGAAGAGACTGTAGAATCGTCTTTGGTTGCAAATCCTTCTATGTATAGAAAACTTTCACTTAGTAGAACTAACAAATCTTGGTTTTGAATTGATATACGAATTTCATCGTTATTCTTAACTGATTGTGGATATGATGTATAACTATGATATTATTTCTTGATGATTGAATTATCAAAATTTGGTTGTTGTAGTATGTTAATTATACTCATTTTTGTTTTAGTTTGAAACCAAGTTGTTTTAGAAATTCACGATTATGTCTACTGAGATTCTGTGTCCTCTGTTTTTGTGTATTTTTTTTTTATTTGTGATAATTTTTTAAAATCTTCAGATCTTGTTGCTGTTTTTATTGCTGGAGCTGTGTGTAACGTTTTTGATTGCGATACTGATAATGAATTGTTGTTGTTGTTGTTGTTGTAGGAATTGTTTTTACTATTGAATATAATCATTCCTTCAGAGGTTTCAAATGTAATCTAATAGATATTTTTTCTCCGCGAAAATTAATAAGGTTTCCGTCCTGATCGGCTACTTTTAGAACAATGGTGTTGATTGATCTAGCATTAACTGGTAAATAAATGACGTTTGCTGGTGCTTCTGTTATTTTATAGCCAGGACTCACGTTAAGCGAAAATTGATGTAGAGTGTGAGCAGAAACGTTATTTATATAGGATCCGCTGACAATATTACACTCAATTAAAATAGTGTTTATTTTTGTAATATCTATTGTTTTGTCTGATTTATGCTGTTCACCAGGCTTTAGAACTCTCTTACTAAATCCAAGTAGTGTTCCAATTGATCTCTCTTTATCGAAAAATATCGTATCAATTGAGCTCTCTATGTAGGTTTGTAGTGTGTTATAATTTGATTGAATATTAAGTTTTCCTTTTACATTCAACTTTTTATATTTTCTAAATAGAAAATCAGCTAAGTCTGAAAATTCATATGATCCCACAGGAATTTCTATAATATGGTTACCAATATGAAACAAATTGTTCTCATAATCAATATTCGGAATTGAGTGATATGTATCAAAACTTATTAGACCGCAAACATAGTTTGATTCAAGCACAATGGCTGGAAAATAGTCAGCAACTAGTTTTGATGTATTTCCGTTCAGAGTTAATGTTATGGACATCTTAACGTATACCTTGAGAATGAATAATTTTCAAATATTACAGTGTTTTTATAATGATATTGATGACGCTGCTGAAGTATTATTTGAATTTATCCAAGAATTGTGATTTGATGAAAATCCCAACCATTTAACATACAACATATTTCCTCTCCTCTTTAATACTTTTTCAACTAAATATGTTTGAGTGTATTTTGTTTTCAAAAGTTCATATTCATAAAATCCACCTTTAATTTCACTACCACGATAGTCTTCTAAAATGTAAGTATTGGAATTTGTATTCCTTATATTTTTGATTTTGAAGATTTCTGTAGTCCAATTTGGTGTATATCCTTTTTCAAATACATGTTTATATTTGCTTATACGAACATGATCACCAATTTTAAACTTAGGTCTCCTAAAAACCTTTAAGTTATTGTAGACGGTATCCAAAAGAGTTTTTTCATTGAAAAAGTTCACTTCATTTGGTGTCATTTTAATTGTTCTATGAAGTGTATTATTATATTTATCTATTAGTTCTTGATATATGTTTATCCATTTGTAAGTTCCTTGAAAGCTAAACTCTTTCCACATCATCCCTTTCAATGTTCTATTAAATCGTTCAACTATTGATGCTTTCAAAGAACTATATGTTGAATAGTGATTAATTTTATGAGATTGCATTAAATGTTGGAATTGATTATTAAAGAACTCTCTACCATCATCGGTTTGCAGGTTTTTCGGTTTTCGCTTTGCTGTATCGAATACACTTTTCATAGCAGCCGTTACGTTCTGTGCACCTTTATTTTTAACAGCAACAGCCCAGGCTTTTTTTGAAAAAGTATCTATAACTGTTAGAAGATAACGATATCCATTATTATATGTTTCATAGCTTCCCATTTCTACTAGATCAGCTTGCCATAAATTATCAATTACCTTCACTACAACTCGTCTTCTTTTGACATTTTTTCTAGCTTGTTTGTGTAATTCTTCTACTATTTGTCTTTTGTCTGCATTCAAATTCATATTATTTATATGTGTATGTATGTGTATGTGTAAGTATATTTTATTCGATTTTTAGTTTTTCCTCTGAGTGAATGTTTTGAATATATATTCTTCAATATGATTTAACCTTTGATTATAGATATTAATTCTCTTTAAAACTTCAATTTCAATTTTCTTGAAAGCTTCGTTACACACTTTCATTTCACTTTCAATTTTACTGAATTTCTCTGTAATTTTATTTCTGTATTCAATATTTCCATTATAGTTTTCCTGCTTAGAATCTATTATTGCCTTCTCAACATAGTTATCAAGAGCTTTTTCAAGTTTCTCCATATAGTCTTTTATTTTCTCAATTTTTACAGATTGTTCCCTAATTTTATTTTTAACATCATTACTCATTATTTCTTGATTTTGTATAATTGAAGTATTAACATTATCTCCGAATACTTTCATTTCATTGTCATGCTTTAGATAAACATTTTCAATCTCACGTTTTAAATTGTTTATTTGATCAACTAGATCATCATATATTTGTGTTATATATTTTTTGATTACAATATTTTTGTTTTTATAATTATATTTATTAAAACTTTCTCCAAATTTATTAATATAAGACATCTCTTTCACTGTGACCAGCACCTTCCGATGGGAGAAGTAAACGTAGTCTGTCAACTAATTCATTAGGATCATCCCAATATATATAGTTTGATTTCAGATTATCTAGTGATTTTAGCAATAATCCACTGCCTTTTGTTGAAATTTTTGTTGTTGTTTTGAATAAATGTTTAATTATTCGTCTATATTTGAAGGCTCGTGTTCCTTTCACTTGTTCCTTAGATTCATAACGACGTCTATGTGCATTGCTATGAATTAAAATCTCTTTATATTTTTTCAAATCATTTTTAGAATAATGGAGAGGTTTTGTATGAAATACTAGTTCAAATAATCCAGGTGTCATTTTCAATTTCATATTTCCTATCCGCATAGTATTATCTCTATTAAATATTAATTTTTCCTTGCCATATCTCCAACTTCCGTCTTCATCTTGATTAAGACCATAAATTTTATCCAATTGCTTATTATTAATAAGTAATTGAATATTTTCAAATAATGGAGAGTTTTTCGTTAGCTTTAAACTTTGTTTTCTTTTCAATTTTTTGATACATGTACTTGATACAGGTCTATTATGGTTATAGTTTTGTTCATCATCATTATCATCAGTTGACATATTTCCATAGTGAAAATCGTCACTATCACCATTTACGTCATAATAATAATCATCATCATCAATAGTGTTGTCTACATCCTTATGCTTATGTTCAAGTTTTGTGATGATTTTATCACCATTTACATCATCATTATCATCCTCGCCACCAAAAGTGTTGTCTATATACATATCCTTATGTTTATCTTCAAGTTTTCCGATGATTTTTTAAGTGGTTTTGTTATTGGTTGAAAGGTATCTTCTAATAAATTAACTCTATCTATTTGATTCAGTTTAATATTTTTTAACTTTTCCTTTAGAACAGCTCTTGTCTTCACAAGATCTTCTAACATTTTATTATGGTCATTTTTAGACATTATAATAATTTTTTTATTTGATTTAATCTGGTTATGATCTGCTTGCTATCTGGTTATGATCTGCTTTGTATCTGCTCCCGAACTGTTTTATATCTGGTTGCGATCTGATTGCTATCTGGTTATGATCTGCTTGCTATCTGCTCACGAACTGCTTTATATCTGGTTACGATCTGCTTTATATCTGGTTACGATCTGCTTGCTATCTAATATCAAATAACATATCATAGTTGTATGAAACTATCAAATCCTTTTCGATAACGTCCTTTATTTATTAAATCATCCTTGCTTACAACAAGAAATCCATATTTATCTTTCCAACACTCACTGCAAAGGTCAACAAATTGTTTAAAAGTCATATCACCAATAACATGATCATTATATATATGTTTTAAATTCATTTCATCCTGCTTAAATATTATAATCATATTTGCATTATCACGTATTAGATGTTTTGGAATTTTAGTATATGTTTGACACAGGTAAAAGCAATCAATAAATTTATGTCTTCCCATACAGAAGTAGTCTCTTATACTATTTTGTTTCTCACAAATAACATCATCGAATATTATTATAGAATGTGGGTAAGCTTTTGCTGGACTTAGAACTTCTTCATTTTCCGAAAACGTAAATAGATTAATTTCTTTTATCGGTTTAATTAATTTTCTTAGATAGTAATATTTTGGTTGATATAATGATTTCGAGTATAAATAGATGTTTTTAAATCTCAATCCGTTAGGACTTTCAATTAGACTTATCATTACATTAATTTTACCACAATTCGATGGTCCCACTATCAATGCACGAATCGAATTCGGTAATAATGTATTGTGTACAACTGGTTTATCTCTTGATTGAGATGATTCATCAATATTTCTTATAATAATTTGCTTTGCTTGTTTAACTAGCTTCATGTTGACTGACATACTGAAACAGTGATCGTATAAATTGGTGTATATATAGGAAATCGTCTTGATTTCAGATATTTTTTGCGAGAGGTATAAAACTAACGAAAAAAGGGTTATAATCTACAGTCAAAACAAAAACCCAGTCAGTGTAAGATGAGAAGAGGACTTGTAAACATACATACATAATTGGTCATTACAACCCTTCAGTCAGGATTACGACCTAGTTTCTCACACCACTTATGTTGTGTGTGTTAATTTTATACATGAGTGGCGGGACCTACAGTTTAAAGTCGACTCCGAACGACAGATTTTTGAGAAATTTTCATGGCAATTTTATTTACTCTCAGAGTTTTTGCTAGAAATCTGCTGAGAGGAATTCACCGAAGAAATACTTTTTGTATTTTATTTTGATGTCTGGCCTGGGGCTCGAACCCTGGCTTTTCATCTAATAAGCCAACACACTACCTACTAGACCACGGCGACTTGTAAACAACTTAATAAATAAATTACCTGTTGAATTACATTTGCCTGGTTATCAGTTTTGTGGACCTGGTACAAAACTTGAAAAACGTTTAGCAAGAGGAGATAAGGGTATAAATTTGTTAGACGCAGCTTGTAAAGAGCACGATATTGCACATTCACAATCAAAAGATATAGACACAAGACATCAAGCAGATCAAATATTAGCTGAAAAAGCCTGGCAACGAGTTAAATCTAAAGATAGTGATATTAAAGAACGTGCTGACGCGTGGTTTGTGACAAACGCTATGAAAGCTAAAGTGAAATTTGGATTAGGTATGAAGGAGCAGAGACATAAGAAAAGAAAGAATTCAAAAAGAACGAGATAAGGAAATATGAATAAATGTAATAAGAAATTATTCACTGCTACTGTGAGAAAAACTTTGAAACAATTCAAAGAACGGAAACCCCTTGATATAAATGATGCTGTTAAAATAGCTCAAAAGACTATTCATTCAAATTTTAAAGGGAAAAAGCGAGCAGACATTATAATACCGAGAGTTATACCTGTACCGAAAATTGGAGGATTTCTTCCACTTATTCCCGTACTAGCGGCATTGTCAGCGCTTGGTGGTTTAGCAAGTGGAGGATCCGCTATTGCCAAAGCAGTAAATGCTATCAAAAATGGAAAAGAACAATTGGCGGAAGCTAACCGTCACAACAGATATATGGAATCAATTGCAATGGGTAAAGGGGATATGGTCTCTACTATAGTCCAGCTCCAAAAAACTACTAGATAACCTACCCAATCGTTCGCTAACAGATTTGGATTTGAATAAATATGGAAAACATCTTAAATACTTTAGAGGTGTTTTCATGCGTGATTCTTTACCTAAAAAACCACTCAAACAAGAATGCGGCATTGTTAATTTAGATGATTCAAAAGGTATGGGAACACATTGGGTAGCATATTATAAAAACCACAACTATAAAGAATATTTTGATAGCTTTGGAGACTTACAACCACCACTTGAGATTGTCAACTACTTAAAATTTCCCATTGAATATAATTATGAACGAAAACAAAAATTTAATACATTTAATTGTGGGCACTTGTGTTTAAAATTTTTATTCAATAAATATAAATTGAAATGAAATAAAAAAAATTGTTTAATTTATATACATATAATATATTCTTTATTTATTAATTCATATTATTTATACATTACATTTCTTATGAACTACTTAATCTATATATTTAAATTTAAAAACATTTCATCATCATCGTCTTTCATAAATTCTCCATATGAATTTAAATTTAAAAACATTTGATCATTATCGTCCTGCATAAATTCTCTATATGAATTTAAATTTGATGATGATGATGTTGATGGAGAATTTATTTTGTAATGTCCCCAGGCGTATGTGTCAACATTATTTTCACATATAAATCTCTTATCGTCTAAATAACTTAAAGTTAATTTACTTATATATTGTGTGTATACTTGATGAATCTTAGATCTAAACACATACATAGAATCATGATACAGCTTTTTCTCTAGTAGACATTTTCTAAAATCATTAATACTTAGTCTAGATGTTACACTATTTTTAACGCCTTTAAATTTTTTAATTTCTTTGTCTACTCTATCTATTTTGACGGAATACATTTTAGCTCGCAAACCAATGAATTCCCTAATAACTTTTCCATTACATTCATCTTTCATCATTCCCAATACTTTTTTATTCATCAAGGGGAAATTATATGGATTGTCTTTTGAATAAGCAGATGTATCGAAATGTGTCGGAATATCATTTCTAATATCATCATACATATCATTTGTTCTCACGTCATATATAAATGAATCGGTATCCATATAGCAGAGATTAATACTATCAAGATATTTTGGCTTCATATAATCGTAATGAAAATTATACATTTTCCATTTTGATAATTCTAGAACGGAAAAACTAATATAAATGGGTTTATTATATTCCGCTCGCACTCTACTCATTTCAACGGCAACCATTTCTTCAGTAATTTCAATACAACTATGAAAATTTGGTTTCGCAATTAGTGATCTGGCTCCTAATCGTTTTCTTCTATTTTCCCATCCAATTACTATTTTGATGTCTTTTCTCTTATCCACATTTTCCATAGTCTTACCATAGACCGCATTATTGAGTAATTTGAAAAAGTTTTGTTCAAATGTGTTTTTAGCCAATGTTCTATGATATATTTTTTTAACCAATTCGATTGATTAAATTGTAGAATTCTATGAATTTTCTTCAAAATTAAACCATGTTGAATGCATTGCTGAAGATTGCGGTAATGTATTATGTAATTCTTTTTGTCATTTAAGTCTGTTATTAATTTTCTATGTTTCATATTCTCAATTTTCTTATTTTCAGCACAGAATGGAAAATCACTATGGTGATCGTGCAATACAGTTGGATATTGCAAATCTACTTCTAAAATATAACCAAATTCTGAATCTTCTTCTATAGTAGTTACATTGAAGTCGTTACAGTTGTCAAGCCATTTAAAATTTTTATAGGGGAGATATTGAGACATTGCATAACCATATAAATTATTTACATCTAAATACATTAGATAATTTGATTCTTTTGTTGAATCATAGTCACTAACGTATTTATTATTAGCGGTCACATGTCGCTTACTGCATTGAACAATACTTCCCCTAATACCCTTCATAACGAAATTGTACATGTTGATATCTGTCAATAATTCCAACTCAATTTCAGTTGTTTTCAACATTGCATCCCAGGATAAACCTGGTGTAGTATAATATTGGCAGGGGTCTAAATTGTAAATGTTTTTGCAAACTTTGCGGAAATTTTCAAATACATCACAAAGCAATAGGACATCAACTTTTAAATATAATAGAAGATAATCTAAAAGTTTCTTACATTTGAATGTATTCCAAACTTTTTCAGCGTGTTCATAATCATCTACGCTACACGACTCATTAGTAAGTTTATTAAAGAAACATGATCGGGGTGGTAGTCCTGTTTCTTCAAGACGGTTGACTGAATCTAGATAGTCATATGGAAAGACACCTTTACGTTTCATTAAACTAAATTCATTGGGAGTTTGATAACTTGAGTTTACTGTCAACAGATCATTATCTGATAAATATCCCGCTAGTTTTTCCAAACTTGATGGCATAAACCGACAAGAATCTAGAAAACGTAGTTCTATAGTATTTTTTTCATCTACATTAATCTTTTTCGACATAGATACATATAGTTCTTTGTTTAAGGGAATTACATTTATATCACCTTCAATAGAAGAAAGTTCTCATATGAACAAATGACAATCATATGATGAAAGATTATGAAAGAATATAGGAATAAATTTTGCTATTTCTAAATTACATTTGTAATGTGCCGGTCCTCTATATTCACCTGTTAAGTGACAATGATCGGCTACTCTATCTACAGGAGATAAAATTTGTTTACAAATGTGGCAAATTGTATCCTCTTTCTGTCTAATCTGATGAGAAGGTGTTAAGGTATTCATTTGTTTTACGATACTTAAATAATTCACATATAAATCTTTACAATCTTTAACTAAATTTACGAAGAAATGTTTTGGTGCATCATCACCACAGTATATGTTAAATTTATCTAAACTACTGTTAAATGAACATTTGATGTAATAACTATAAGCAAATGGAATATGTTTTTGTATTGACTTAACATTAGCTGAATTTTGAATATTAATTGTCTCTAGAATACATTCAAAATCAGCGTAGACTACAAAAGGTACATCCATTTGCTTTTTGAAATTTTTAAAACTTACGATATTATTGTCTATAGAGGGTAGTCTGGTTACAATTTTATTGCACTCATCTTTGTGTTTGATCAGCGCCGTTTCCCTATGAAAATGTATTAAACATGTATTACATACATGTATCTTACATTTATTAGTTTTTTTTTTATTACGTGTGTATACATATATAATTTGTTACTTTTGAAATACAAAAAAGAAATTAAAAAAACAAAGCAGGGAAGAAGAAAAAAATATACAACTTTTATAAAGTCACTTAAAAATCTATAGAAAATATATGTATGTATGTATGTATGTATTTGTTAAATCTTAAGATATACACAGGTAAGTGCTTCATTACTAATATGCTAATTTATATAACGGCTGGGAGTGAACGTTAACTAGAGTTTTGTAGAAAAAATATACAATTCCTTTTTTAGATGAATTAAAAATAATTTGTGCATTAAGACATTAGATACACAATAAATGCGATTAACGGCCTTTAAAAAAAGATTAAGGAACGGGGAAGGAGTAAAAATCTTTACATGATAAGAATTTATATATAAAAACAAGACAAAATAAAGATATAAAGAAATAAACAATTAACTTAGATTATTATTTAGCTAGACGATCAGTGTAGGCAGCCCACAAGCGATCACGGTACAAAGCAGCTGCTTTTTCCATACATTTGGCCTCCAAAATGCCACGTCCCACTACGGCCACATCAGCGCCCTTTTCCTTCACCACATGTTCGGGAGTATTGTACTGTTGGCCCAACTGATCGGCTGATTCGTCGATTTTAACGCCAGGTGTCAATTGCACAATGCCCGGGAAAGCAAAGCAGGTAGTCGATTGGCAAACAATACCAGCTACAAAATCAACATCAGCACCTTCGGTAGCTATTTTAGCGGAAGCTTCTTTGTATTTGTTATCAATTAAATTGCCAGTTGCTGACATTTCACCCAATAGAAATACACCACGTACTTTGGAGCTGTCTTCTTTGAGAGCGGCCTTCAGACCCTGTAAAATACTTCTACCCGATAGAGTATGAGCGGTCACCAAATCTGCCCAGTCTGAAATCTTATATAAACCTTTGCCATATTGCAAGGAGACAGTATTGCCAATATCGGCAAATTTACGATCTTCCATTAATAAGAAATTATGTCTCTTGGCTAGCGTTTGTAAATCGTTTACAAATTGATCATTGAAATCTTCCAAAATATCGACATGCGTTTTTAACGCACAAATATAGGGACCACATTTATCGGCTGCTTCCAAAACATCTTGACATTTGGTTAGATCGGCGGCCAAGCATAAATTAGTCTTCTTGCTCACCATCAAATTGAATAATTGTTTGGCCAACTCGCATTTGGCTAAATTGGCACGACTTTCGAAAGACAGTTTTGTGCGTACAAAATCATTGACAACTTCAACTTTATTATTTAAAAATTTGCCATCACCATCAATTTGCACAGCAGCAATATATTTGGCCACAGATTCGACCGTATCACGACTAATTTTACCGGCTTCCAGAAGAGTGTTGAGCAAGAAAGACAATGTGAATAGAGAATGCATGCGAACGGAATTTTTGGCAATATTCCCAGCACCACCCTGTTCACGATCGACCACAACAACAGCATCGGTGACCACAATACCTTCACTTTGAAGATCTTTAACGGTATCTAAAACGCTTGAACCGGAAGTGACGACATCCTCGACAATAAGACACGTGTCACCGGCACTATAGATGCCTTCAATTAACTTTTTCGTGCCATAAGCCTTGGCCTCTTTGCGTCTTACCAACATGGGTATATTTTGCTGGACCGAGACAATAGTAGCCAATGGTAGAGCAGTATAGGGTACACCACAGACATGTTTAGCTTTTAATTCGTGTTCTTTGATATAATCAATGATCAAATCGGAAACAGTTTGCATCACTGCCGGATAACTGACAATGACACGAAGGTCAAAGTAAACGGGAGAATTAATACCGACTTTCATTTTAAAATTATGTTTTGTTTGTTGAGTTTTTATTAATCTGTAATTAAATGGAAAGTAAAACAATTTTATATTAATATCATTTTTTTAACATAAAATTATTATTGATTTACCTTGAAATATTTTTAATCCATACGTAATGGAACCTCTCACCATCTTCTAGTAATAACAAATTAACGTGCTTAGCCTTTTCATTTATACTGGAATAGTAGGGTCCGACTATATCATTGTTATCATTCAACCCAAACACGTTCACGCTAATATCGTTCATTTCAAAATCTTTAATTTTATTCGTTGGTAGTGGAAAAGTCAAATATTCAAAATTTAAAACAATACCATTTTCCAACATGATAATATCATCACTAATGTTATTAATTTTATATGAGATGCTTCTATTAGAATTGTTATTAACAGGATACAATGCTGATATAACAGCCCACTTGAAACAATATTGATCATAGTTTTGTACATTAATGCATGCATGTTTCTTTTGTATTGGGGTTGGTAGAGGGATATACTGTGAACCTTTTAGACACTGATATTTATTTATATTAATTTCTATCCGTAATATTTGTATTAATGTCCATCCGCTATCACGTTCCTGGAATTCACTCATTTTTTTAACAATGATATCACATTGTGTTTTGCAAATATTGAGGAGATCGTCTGCAGTTGATGATGAGAGATTAATTATAACCATTTTAGTTTGATGCGATTTTACTTCAATATAACATGAATCCTCCTCTTCTTTTACCAGCATGTATTCACAAAAAATCTCCAGATTGAATTTTATATTATCATGTTTCTGAATCACATCACTTAACAGCTTAACCACTTTGAATTTAATTCCCGATAAATAGTTCTCAGGTATTAAATTCGTTTCCACATTATTTTCAATCAAATATGTAATGATGCGATTATTAAACACTGATCTAACGCATTTAACTTCATCGTCATCAATATCAACACCATTGTCATCATTTCGAATTTTGTTAGCACAATTAAGTTTATGAGCATTTGTTCTAATATGTTGATGCCAATTTGTCTTTGGAATATGTTGATTGCAGTCCGTACAATTAACAGTCTTAATTGTTGATGTGTTGTTGATAATTCAGTTGGTTTGAGAAATACTTATTGCAAGGTATACATTTAAATGATGTCGATGATCCATCATGATACAATCTATGATGTCTTCTTAAATTTGTATTCAGAGTGAATACTTTTTTACAAACTTCACAAATAAATCCAGACATTTTTTCTTTTTAAATTTTGCACTTGAAAATATAACTTGCTATCAATTTCTAACACGAGAATGACTTCTAAATCCTGATAACAATTCAATTTATACTCTGGGATGTAGATGAGGAAACATGCACACACTCATATATACTCATACTAACACAAATAAAATGAACATGCACAATCATGTTTAGCTATACGATGTAAACGTGCACACAGCTGCATAATTCTTGAGTCAGCGTTTTAAAATTTGTTTACATTAAAAAAAAAATATTCTTATTGATCGTATGCTTAAGAATAAGAAATCATAAGGAGTCGCGCTGTTATTATTTACAGCAACAATATGTCGGTATCCGACATTTGTCTACAAGAAAAGGACCACACATAACGGAAATATATCGCATTAAATCATACAAAAAATTAATTAAACATAACGACATCCCAAAATTCTGTATTTGTTTACATTAAAAAATGTAATATGAGTCAAGCGTTTTAAAATTTGTTTACATTAAAATATATTCTTATTGATCTTATGCTTAAGAGTAAGAAATGATAAGGAGTCGCGCTATTATTATTTATAACAAAACGCTGCTATTGTTTACAGCAGCAATATGTCGTTACCCCACATTTGTCAACAAGAAAAGGACCACACATAACGGAAATATATCGCATTAAATCATACAAAAAAAATTAATTAAACATTATCACATCCAAAATTCTGTATTTGTTTACATTAAAAACTGTAACATGAGTCAAGCGCAAGTCAACAACATGAGTTTATGGTACCCTACATCACGCACTCGCGGATCATCGGCATCATGAACTCAGACTCGAGACGAACCTACTCACTTTCAATCAAAGGATGGCTAACCACACACACACTTATTCTGTTCGTCCAATCTACATGTTACAAACCTATCAACTAACTTAAACTACCGACTGTAGCGTAGGCATGATCCCAAATTTGTATGGAGGGATTGATCGAGAAACCCCATAAACATACTACTCTAATACACTGAAAAATTGTACTAAATCTGTCAAACATACAGTGAACAGCAAAATTCTTAGTACGGCAATATATTTTAGCCATTTCATGAATTTTAGCCAAAAGTTTGTATAAAAATTTATTGTTTATATATTTATTTTATTAATTTATTTCCGTTTTATTACAAAACAAACAATTTTTTAATGTTTTTCATAAAACAAGAGAAAAATAAGGAAAAGTTTCAGATGACTCCATAGGTACCGCCAAGGAGAACCCAGAGTAAATTTAAAATTCAAAGGTCTAATATGTTATAACTTGTATTTAGTAGAACATCCCTTAAGGTCCAGCACTCCATTTAAACCATTTGGAATTGTTTGTACAAGTTTTGTTTCGTGTTTTCTTATAGGAACATGACCATGTTTTTCGGTTGACTTTTGTTTGAGGTTTAGCGATTATGTAACCGTTCTTTCAAATGATCTCCTAAATACTCTCTTGAAGTCATATCGGGACTTTGTGTGAGAGTATTAAGCCTATGGGGACTTTTTTGTCAAAATATATTGCCGTACTAAGTCTTTCGCTGTCCACTGTATATAAACCGAAAACTCTATGAAATTTGGATCAACCAATGAAATTCAAAACTCGATAGTTTTCAATATGTATTTAACACAATGACTTGTGTCATTTCCAAAACGGTAATAGTAAGCCAACAAAATATTACTTACTTAATTGTTCATTACAATCCCTTTAGTCAGGATTAAAACCTAGCTTCTCGCACCACTTATGTTGGGCTTGTTAATTTTCCATGGTGGTGGGATCTACAGTCTAATGACGACTCCGAATGACAGATTTCTGAGCAAGTTATAATTTGATGCTCCAAGAGTTTTTGCCATAGGATTACTGCGAGGAAGTCCCCGAAAGAAATATTTTTTCATATTTCATTTTATTCGAGACACCCACTTTGTTCTATTCAGATTTACAGATAGGATGTGCTTACTGAAAGACCAAATACAGAAACAACACTGTATATAGAATAAAAAGGTGGCGGGTATAAAATAAGAGAATATAAATAGAGGGAAATGCAATGTTGCCAGTTAGTCATAAGTTAATCGTTGTCAATCTTTATTGTAAAAAAGGACGACGTTATACACAGCGGTATTGTGCACTGAAAGTTTGGTCTTGGTGATAAAGGATCGCGATTAAATCAATTAAATTCTTTTAAATAAAAGTATAAAGGATTTATTTACAGAAATAAATAAGCAGAGAATAGAAAGGAAACTAATCATCGAAATTATGACAAATAAGTCTTCGAGCAACTGAAAAACTTCACACTATAAATGACTTTGTACAGTCTAGTTGTATTGAAATTTTGTAAATCAATTAAATTTTTATTTAACACATCCATAGTATTTAAAAAAGTTCTACAAAACATTTCTTCCATTATCAGTCAATTAAACGCTGCGAATGTCATAATGTAGGTAATCCGTAAATAGTTAAGTGGCTGACAAAATGTGAAAGAAAGACTACGGAATGAATGTACAGAAGTATAGAGGAAAAAATGAATAATTTCACATATTCAAACACATACAGCACATACATACATAGATAAGTAAAAAGACTTATAAATCTAATAAACAAAGGAGTGTATTTATAGCATTTAAGAGTATAATTTATTAGCAGAATTCTGTTGTAAATTTTTACCACAAAAACTCCCAAAATGCAAATACAGAGCAAACCGAATTCATAGCATATAAACAAGCAAACCTAGTGAGAGAGAGAGAGAGGGGGAGAGAGTATGAAATCAAAAATGAAAACAAAAGCAAGCGGTTTATTTATTGATAATAAAACCATTTAGGGAATACGTTAAAAACAATTGAGTTCATAAAACGACAATGTACATACGCAAACATTAACAACTAAAACACACACACTCTTTTGCACACATACAAATGTATATTGTATGTACATTGTAATAGTTTTTTGTAAATATTTAAATGCATTCATACATAAAAGTTATTATTATCATATGCAATATGCAAAGGCCATACAAGTGATGAAGATATATTAGACTTGTGGCCATGCTTGTAGTATTTCAAAACATAATTTTAACATTAACTGTTAATCGATCTGATCGATTTACAATTATTTTAATGAAATTAATCTAATTTAACTGAATGAAACATTTTAAATGGGTTATTGCTTATAGCCATCGTATAGAGGTGTCATAGTACTCTACCGATCTACAACCTTTACAGATTTATTTTCACGTACATACCCAATACGTACGAACTCGTGAGAATAAATACAGAGACAGAGACGTCCATACGATTCTGTTTAAATAGGTTATTGGTACACTTCCTGTCCTATTTATGTCAAGTAAGTCTGGTAATGAAGTAAAATTTGTCTGTAGTTCTGGATTCAGTAGAGAATTAATACCTTGTCTAGTGGACAGCTTAGAAGAAGTAAGAGTTATACCTGTTGTTATATGTGGATGGAAATATAGTAGGAGTGTGCATGCTCTAGCAATACATCAGCTGCACAATATCTTGGTATATTGCTGCGACCAGAAACTCATATGAGATGGACAGTTTGGACCTGAAGATTATACTCGAATGAGAAAAGATTGGATCTTAGGAGTATGACAGAGCATTTAGGGGCATTGTAGGAAGTTCTGCAATTGTCTGGATACAAACCAATTAAGCACTCCAAAAGCATGCTTTTATAGGAGCAGTATATAAGGTACCCGGCATCTGTATCACAATAGAACTCCACGGTTTATCAAAGAATACCACATTGTAGTTTTTAGTGACAGCTGTCTACCTAGTCATACCTTGAACGCATACTCGGCGCTGCGATAGCGAGGTCGTCAGCATAAGCAACGACTTTGTTGCTCTAGGAATTAGGTCCAGCAGGAAGCATGTTAATCGCAAATTTCTAGTAATGTGGAGAGACAATCTGATCTTGCAGGATACCTGTGCTTACCACATTCTTACACTGATTGTGTGCAAAGGAATGAGTAATAAGTTGAGGATCGATTTCAGAATTGTATAGGGCGGCAACAGTCGCATTAGGGCAAATACTGTTTATGACGCCCATATAGTCATCAAATTAAATTGTCAACTGCTATTACGTAGTGTAGATCTTCTGGAAGAATTTAGTATTATGAGTGGAAGGCCACTTAAATTGTATCCGAATTAAAATCATTATAAATAGTTGGGACCAGATAGGTTCATATGAGGAATTCTTAAATTTCTCAATAACGCACACAGTCACACAAAAATTTCAAAATAATTTATCTGCCATAATATTGTTAAGAAAATGAAAACTGTGTAACATCATTTAACATTAAAATGATTAACAAAAGCTACACAAACAAATACAACTAACTTGTTACAAATAAGCCAACATCAGTATGAAAGAAAAGAGGATAGACTTGTAAGCGAGAGCGAATCAACAAGCAATGTTAACAAAATACACAAACAACAATGAAGTTGCGATAGAATTCTCGAGAAGGCGAAAACACGAACGTTCGACTTCAAGATCATTCATCAGACTGTTTACGTGGGCATATAAAAAGGAAAGACAAAGCAGGCAACGAGCAGTAATAATTCAGTCCACTTAATGTGAAGACCCGTTGCGTGTGAAAAGAACAGTCGTGGTTTGAAGATCGCCGTTGTAAAGTTCAACCGAACAGTTGTTAGTGCTTACGCAAGCAGAAGTGTAAAGAAGAATAACGAACTAAGCAAATTGTTGTTGTAACATCAAGTTGTGAAGAGTGGCACATAAAATAGTACTAACAATAACGAATTTATTTAAAACTAAACACAAATTTATTTTTATTTTGTTTGCAATCAACGAACTCATAGTTTAAACTTTTTTAAAAAGATAAAAACGAAACAATATGTACAAAGTTCATAACGAGTCTGTGCATAAAAGTTTCCAGTGTAGGCTACAAGGTACTCGAAACTGGCCGCCTACAATTTCCTTAATTATTCTCTTCATTTGTGTGCCTGTCTTTAATTGTGTTTGTTATAGATTTTAAATATTTACAAATATGTATGTATCTAAATTTGTACATATGTATGTTATGTAAAAAGATTTCATTACTGTGAGAGGGAAAGCGTGTTTTATATGTAATAATAAAATATACACACGTCAACATTGCCTGATGATAACAACATAAGTAATAATCACTACGAAAACAACAATATTATGGTCATTACAACATAACCAGCAAAAGTTATTAAAAAAACTAAAACGATAATATCTTAAACACGAAAAGTGAAACTATTCTATTGTTTAGCAATGGAAATTAACCATCTCATGTCATTTGTTACCTACAGGCAACATTGTATTCATGAGCCTATAAATCCCGTTATTTTAATTTTTTTGACTTGCGGTTTTTTGCAACATACAGATATATATTTTGTGCAAAATAGTCAAGTTACTTCGCTCGTATATAATTAGGATATAATTTGTAATTGTATTGTAATTAATAAATAAATAAATAAATAATAATAATATTTTGTGCAAGCTATCAGTTTATTATTTTTGTGTTAGTTGTGCACGTGTTCGTGAGGCAGCTTTTATTCCTAGAACGAAAGCGTTACAATTTTTTCGTGGTAAAAGTGTTTAAACAAAAAGTGTGTTGCAAAACTGAAGTAAACATTTTATTTAAAAACTAAGTTAATACTATTGATAAATAAAGGAAAGGCAATTATTAAAAGTAAATTAATCATGTGAAAAAAGTGTTGTTTGTTTAAAATAATTTTTTGAAAGTGCTGTTGCCCATAGGCAACATCGGTCAATTGTGGTAATTTTCTAAAAAAATATATTTCTTCGTGTTGATGCGTCCTAAAAACACAGACAGACATTGAAAAAATCGTTAATTTTGACTGGGATGACTCAGAAGATGAGGAAAATGACGAAGATGAGCAGGAAAGAACGTTAAATTTTGAAACGATTATTGAAGAAATGTTGCAAAGTGTAATTGATAACGGCGAAAATGTGGATTTGATTGTGATTGAGGGACTAATTGGAAAAACTTATGACACAGCCGCAAATGATGAAGATGTTATACAAGAAGCTACGGAAAAAATTGATTTGCAAAGTTTGAGATGGAGAAGTGCGTAAATACTGGAATGTGATATTCATTGGAAGGGTGAAGTGCGTAGTAACGAGGTAAAACAACCAATCGAATATTTCACCCAGTTCTTCTCAGATGAAGTCTGGCAAATGATTTGTGATGAAACAAATCTCTACGCGGTACAAACTGATGGAGCAGAATTAAAGTTTAATGTATCTGAAGTAAAAAGTGTAGAAATATACAACTAAAAGACGTATATAGTTTTTCACAGCCAACTAATATTTTTTCTGAATAAAAAAAAATCATTTTTCCTTTTTCTGTAATATAAAAATTTAGTACAATAAAGAATTTCTTATAGATAAGACGTGTGTCGTTTTATTTGAATTTGGATTTTTATGTGCTCCGCCTAAAATATTATAACATAGGTTATGGGCCTTTCTCACAAAGACAGAATCTAGATCAAATTGAAAGCGATAACAGCGGCAGCGAAAGCGATACAGGAACCATACAAGAATTGGAAAAATCTATTTCGGAGCGAGCAACAGTTGGTGTGTCCACAATGTCATCACATTTATTTAATATTGAAAAATTAGACGAAAGGAACTACGACTCATGGTGTCTCCAAGTACGCAGTGTCCTTATTCATTCAGAACTGTGGATGATTGTATCAGGAACCCTAAAAAAGACACAAGCAAATAGCGAACAATGGCTAACATTAGATGAAAAAGCGCTTGCGACACTGGTATTGGCAGTGAAACCCTCACAAGTAAGTCAAATTAAAAATTGCAAGACTTCTGAAGAGGCTTGGAAAAAATTGGAATCAATATACAAGCCAAAGGGACCAGCGCGTTAGGTTACGCTTTACAAAACATTATTAAATCTCCGTTTGTCGGAATAAGAAACCGTAATGGAATTTTTACATAAATTTTCTAACATTGTAGAGAAGCTTGCGGAAGTAGAAATAGTGCTTAATGATGAAATTTCAGTTATTATATTACTTTCCAGTTTACCTAAGAATTATGAGGGATTCGTTATCGCTATTGAATCTAGAGATACATTACACACATTTGCAGTACTTAAAATAAAACTGACTGAAGAATACCACAGGAGACAAAATAATCATGAAGACAAACAAAACAACAAGCTTATGTTGCAAATCACAAATACAATAATTTCAACAAGCAGAGAGCTAACTTTAAAGCTAACAAAAACATTCCCAATGCAGGAAATAATAATAACATCGCCAGCGATTAGGGAAGGCTAATGCTACGTTTGCGGAAAACGCGGTCATTACGCAAATAATTGTAGATATAAAGGTGTCAAATATGAAAAGAACCTCTTCGCGCAGTCATCAATCAACAAATTGGAATTTAATAATTTTAAGGACTTAAAGAAATCTATTTGGTTAATAGATAGTGGTGCTAGCAGTCATATGTGCAAGGATCGTGAACTGTTCGTTTCATATAAAGAACACAAGCAAAAAGTGATGGTTGCTGGAGGAAATTTCGTTTACGCAGAGGGAAGAGGAGAAGTAAAGATTAAAGTAAATAAATATAGTATATCTCTGGGAAACACATTATATGTCCCTTCTTTGCAAGTAAATTTTTTGTCGGTTAGCAAAAGTGTAGAAAAAGGGGCAGAATTAAATTTTAAAAACGATTTTGTATTAATTAAAGACAAAAATAGTAACATACTGATTAAAGGATTTAAAAAAGGTAATTTATTTATATTCAAAAGCGATAATGAAGTGAATTTTTCGTGTATTGAAAAATCAATAAAATGGCATGAAAGGTTTGGCCATCTAAATTACCAAAGTTTAATTAAATTAAAAAATCAAAATATTGTGCGTGGCTTAGAACAAATTAAAATCCCGAACGAAAAATGTGTGACGTGCATGACAAGCAAAATTAGCGTAAAACCATTTACTAATTGTTATGAAAAACAAATTAAAAAATTCTCGACTTGATTCATACTGACGTTTGCTGGCCATTTGCTACAAAATCACTTAACAAATCAAAATATTTTTTAACGTTCATAGACGATTTTTCAAAAAGAGTGTTTGTTTATTTCATTAAAACTAAAGATGAAGTGCTAGAAAAATTTAAAATATTTAAAGCACTGGTTGAAAATCAAACAGGATTAAAAATTAAAAAATTGAGAACAGATAACGACCGGGAGTATGTTAATCGGGAATTTAATGATTTTTTGAATACACACGGAATACAAAGAAAAACGATTTGCTATACACCGCAGCAAAACGGAGTGTCGGAACGATTAATCACACGTTAATGGAAGTGGCCCGGTGCATGCTTGTGAAATCGAATTTCATTTTATGGGCTGAAGCGGTAGCCACAGCAGCATATATAAGAAATCGGTGTCCGTCAAAATCATTAGGTGATGTAACTGCTTATGAAAAATGGTACGGTAAAAGGCCCTCGGTTAAACATTTTCGTGTATTCGGTTGCGCGGCGGTGACACCAAACAAACAACAAAGAAATAAATTAAAAGCCAAAGGTAAAATATATTATATGGTCGGTTACTCATGTACGTCTAAAGGGTATCGTACTGATGACCGTACTGTAGTCGAGCGTCGCGATATAATTTTCGATGAAAATTTGTTCAAGAATCGACACGTTACAAATTCAACATTGAATATGGAAAACTTTGAATCGGAAAATAAAATTGAACAAACTATAATTAATCAAGATAACAAAAACAAATCAGTTAAACGAAATGCTGTTGGTAAAAGCAATAAAAGCAATTCTGCGTCTACGGAAAATAGTTCAACTTCGTTGAGGGTGGGACCTGGTAGACTCAGAATTTTACGAACCAAAAGACCAGGTATTCCTACTAAACAATTTAATGTACTAAGCGCAGCGGTAGAGATGGACGACGTTGTCATTCCACAAAGTTATTTGGATATTAAGGGCAATAAGTATGAAAGTAATTGGTATGATGCAGTACAAAGCGAATATGACTCATTACTCAAAAACAATACGTGGTCGTTAGTCGACTTAACTTCCGGGACTAAAGCCGGTTGGATGCAAGTGGGTTTTTAGTTTGAAAAAGAATGTGTATGGAAATATTGAAAAATTTAAAGCAAGACTAGTTGCTAAAGGTTTTAGTCAGCAGTATGGAGTAAATTATTTCGAAACATTTTCACCAGTTGTAAGATACGCAACAATTAGAATGGTAATTGCCATAGCAGCGAATAAAAAATGCATTTACATGAACTGGACGTTACAAAAGCCTATCCTAACAGCGACTTACAGGAGGAGTGTTACATGAAGCAAATTGAAGGATTTATCGATCCAGAATATCCAAACAAAGCTCTCAAATTGAACAAGGCTCTCTATGGTTTAAAGCTGTCTGGCAGAGAGTGGAACTCTAAATTAGACTCGGTACTGAAAAGTTTTGGTTTGACCCAATGTAAAAATGAGCCATGCTTATAAGAAACAGAACGACAATAAAAATACTGTGCTGGTAGCTGTCTACGTTGACGATTTAATCATAGCGTGTTCATCAAAGGCGGAACTTAATGATATCAAGCAGAAATTAGCTAATGAGTTTGATTTAGTAGATAAAGGTCCAATTAAATTGTTTTTGGGCATAGAAGTCGAACGTCAGGGTGAAGTTGGTGATATTAGTCTGGGACATAGGCAATATATTGAAAACTTATTAAATGCCTATGGCATGGAAAATTTTCGTCAGGGTTCGACACCGCTTGATGCGGGATATCAGGTAATTAAAGATGATACTAAAACCAAAAATTCAACAGCCTATCAATCCTTAATTGGGGCGTTAATGTATTTGGCGGTAACTACACGTCCGGACATTATGCATTCAACTGTAAAGCTCGCGCAATGCAATGTTGACCCCAATGTAGACGATGAAACTGGCGCAATGCAAATTCTGCGATATCTGTCAAAAACCAATTACTTTAAGTTACATTATGGCGACAGAAGTGATGATGTTTATGGGTACTCAGATGCAGATTGGGGTGGCAACGTAACTGATCGAAGGTCATTTACGGGTTTCGTTTTTATGCTAGCTGGAGGAGCCATATCATGGGAATGTAAAAAGCAAACGACAGTGGCGCTTAGTTCAACTGAAGCAGAGTATATGGCATCATCAAGTGCAGCAAAAGAAGCAGTGTATTTAAGAAATCTGATGGCTGAAATTGGTTTTTTCAACGAAAATAAATCTATTGTTCTTAAATCCGATAATTTAAGTTCTCAACAATTGGCAAAAGACCAAGTCTATCACGCTCGTAGCAAACACATTGACATTCGCTATCATCACATAAGAGATATAATTAAGAGTAAAATATTGGTTTTAGAATATGTTAATAGTGCAGAAAATGTAGCTGATGTATTGACAAAGAACTTATCAAAAGAAAAACATATAAAATTTGTAAATAATCTTGGAATATTTTAGGCAAGAAAAATTGAAATTGTATTTATGTATTAAAAAAAATATGTACTGTATATACATACATATATATATATATATATACTTTACACATTTCTTAAATATTAATTATTAACCATAGCAATAATGAATTAAATGCATTATAGACACATGATATTCGGTTTGAAGAGGAGTGTAGAAATATACAACTTTGATTTTTGTAACAAAGCAACCTAATCATGCAATCTGTTTTTTCTATTTTTTCATTATTTTTTTTTGTTTCCATAGCCTACCAAGAAACTAAAAGACGTATATAGTTTTTCACAGCCAACTAATATTTTTTCTGAATAAAATAAAACCATTTTTCCTTTTTCTGTAATATAAAAATTTAGTACAATAAAGAATTTCCTATAGATAAGACGTGTGTCGTTTTATTTGAATTTGGATTTTTATGTGCTCCGCCTAAAATATTATAACAAAAAGATATATTGGTATATTATTATATCTTGCTGTTATAAGAGTTCCGACATACAGAATGGCATGGGCACCAAATTTCAAATTGGCATCCATCGCAAACGCTTTGCCTGGAACTCGCTTTGAGGAAATAAAAAAATACTTTTATCTTAACAATAACTCCGTTCAGCCTCATAGGGGACAACCTGGGTATGATAAGTTATACAAAGTTCGCCCATTGCTAAATTTTATAAAATCAAAATTCAACGAGATTTCCCAAGAAGAATTCCAAAGCGTCGATGAGAAAATTATTGCATATAAAGGTAATATATCTTCTGTTCAAATACGATACGATACATATAAATATATACATAAATTTTTTTTAGGTCAACACTCTTTGAAGCAATATCTGTCAAATAAGCTTCACAAATGGGGATTAAAGATGTTTACCAGGGCTGGTGTATCTGGCATTATTTACGATTTCACCCTTTATATCGGAGAAGGAACATGCAGATCTTTTGGCTTAGGAGTATCTATGATATTGTTTTGGACTTGGCGTCCAATATTCCGGAGAACCAAAATTTCAAATTATTTTTAGACAACTGGTTCACTTCAATAATGCTCTGAGACAGAAAGATATATTAACCTTTGGTACAATACGAAGCAATCGACTAAAAAATTACACTCTGAGCAGTGAGAAAGAGCTTCAAAAACGTGGACGTGGATCAAGCGATTTCAAATATGAGTCAACGTATAATTTGATTGTTTGTCGGTGGTATGACAATAAGAATGTGCAACTGCTATCTAACTATGTAGGTAAAAACCCCATGAGTGAGTGCAAGAGATGGTGCCGAAAAGAGAAGAAATTTATAAAAATATCACGTCCATGCATAGTCGATTGCTACGATAAGCATATGGGCTGACATGCTTTTAGAATTATACAAAACCAACCACCGCACAAATAAATGATATATGCGCATAGTATACTGGTGCGCGCTCAAAGTGCAGCAAATGCAATGTTTACCTATGCTGCAATCCACAATAAAATTGTTTTGTATCTTATCATACTTAAATTTCAATAAAATTTTTTTCTAAAATAATTTTATATATTTTTTAATTAACCACTATGGACCAATGTTGCCTATAGGCAACATCCTGTAACTAGCAAACTAGGACATCAATGACTTTGAATTTTTGCTCAGTTTATCGGGCATGTTCTGAAAAACGCAAATCGCCTGAATTTTGCGTTTTCGTTTTGAAAACGCCAAGAAGGTGTTCTGGCGAACGCAAATCGCAAAAAAAAATTTTATACGATTCGAAATCGCCAAATAGGTGTTCTGGCAAACGCTTAACGCTAAAAATTTGCGATTTCAAATCACAAGGGTATATTGCAGTGAACTGATGAAAATATGTTCAAGCAGAACTTATTAACAAAAAATGCGATTTTAAATCATAAGAATATATTGTAGTGAACTAATAATTAACAAAAAATTATAACAATTTTACACTTTTCTGAATAAAAATACCAATCTAAACACTTTGCTTATTTTTAACCAATTTCTTGTGTCATTTGTTTACTTAAAACTGGCGATTTAAACGAACAGCTGATACTGACGATGTTCGAAAAATGTGTTTTGTTAGTTCTGTTAGTGCTAAATGAAGTACTTGGTTATTTTATTTCAAGTACTTGAAAAATATATGAGAATTTTCTATTAAAACATGTAAGTATATTTAAAAAAATTGCAAAAGAATTTTTATGGTGCGTTTGAGTGTTGATACAATTATCAACATAATGTGCAATAATAAAACAATTTACAAAATATCTTTTACAACGAGTACCTACAGTGAAAGTAATCTATTTTTTTAACGTAAATAAACTCGATGTCACTAGCAAAATATAATTATTTGGCAGTTAAAAATTTTTTAATTAAATTTTTGAAGAGGAAAAATGTAAGTAGTTTGCAAAATTTATACATATATATTTTATTTCATTTATAATTTATATTCATTCACAGGGCCCCACAAAAATCTTCTGAACAAAGCAAAGTATTTCTCTGTTTTATGGAAAATCATCCAGATATCGCCAAAGGATTTTCCAAAGGCGATAAGGTGAAGCAAGAGCAATTGTGGTCTGAATTGGCCGATCTTTTAAATGCCAGCGGACCACCAACTAGAGATGTTGCGAGTTGGAAGAAGGTATGTATATATATATTAGTGTTCTAACTTCTCCATATACTGTAACATAACATCTTCGTTTAGACTTGGTGTGATTGGCGTAGAAGTATAAAACGAAGAATGGCTGAAAATAAAAGTTTTCTTAGAAAAACAGGAGGAGGTGACTACCAGCAACATATCCTTTCGCCAGTAGAAGAACAATTGGCCATTGTATGTGATATCTTTCATGCGGTCGACGGTGTAGTGGGGGCAAAGACTTATGGTGGAGAACCAAGAAAGGACACAACCGAAAAAATACAAGAAGAGCCAACAACATCTGCTCAAAAGCTACCTACACCACCTCCTACTGCGTTTGAAACAGAAGAAAAGAGCCAAAAACCCAAACGAAGGCGATTAAACGACGAATTTCAAAACATAATGGGCGAAGAAAGAAAAAATGTCCAGATAGTTGGTACAAAATTGGATGCACTAGGTGAGGTTATGACAGATAGTCAAAAATATTTAAAAAATTTAAGCAGGAGCATTGAAGAAATACGCTCATTAAAAAGGAAAGAGTTAGAGGAAACGAAGAGGCATCACATGGAGATGGAGAGAATTGCTATCAGTCGCAATGAGTTGAAATTAGAATTTTTAAATTTAGAGAAAATGAAAATGAACATACCATTAAATGAAGATGAACATTGATCTTTTAAGTATTTTTCTTTTGTTTTTTTTTTGTACCCTGTATTAGTTAAGATTTGCTATATGAATTGTTTATGTTAAGTATTTTTCTTTTGTTTTTTTTTTGTACCCTGTATTAGTTAAGATTTGCTATATGAATTGTTTATGTTAAGTTTTTTGTTTTATTACTAAAAAATAATATTAATAAATGAGATTTTTTTTTTAATTAATTCAAAACAGATAAAGGTAAAAAGATTTTTTTTCACATCAAAGTTCTAGCAATTCTATTTCTTATTTCAACTCCTTGGTTATTCGCTTGTAGTTCATCAGAATCTTCTACTTCTTCACTTACATCTTCTATTCCTGTACTAAGAGTGGCGACTGTTTCATCTACATCTTCTACCGGAATGTTAAAGTGCTTACAAATATTGTGCAAAGCACAACATACATTTGTTATTTTACCTACTTTTATAGGAGTGTATGGAAGACACATCTGCAAGCATCTAAAACGACTCTTTAAATTGCCAATAGTTCTTTCAACTATATTTCGTGCGGACGAATGTCTTAAATTAAATTTATGTTCCATTGAACCGAAAATAGGAGATTTGTATGGTACTAAAACATACGGCTGTAGGGCATCGACCAGCAACCAGTAACCACTCCAGTCTCCATTAGAATATTTTTCTGAATAAAATTCATTGGCTTTACTTAAATTCCATACAAAAGCATCGTGACATGAACCAGGTCTAGATGCGTCAACAGCTCGTATCTTCATTTGGTGGTCACAAATCTACAGTAATCACTTTGATTGTTTAAAATACTAAAAATAACCTTCATATAGGATTACTTACAATTAACACATTTAAACTATAAAATCCCTTTCTGCAAAAATAAAGTTCAGAACCCGATGGCGGTTTTACTATCCTCACATGGGTGCCGTCTACCGACCCAATTACTCCTGGAATTTTAAACTTTTGATAGAAATGCATTTTAGATGCTTTCATTTCTTCATCTGTCATGCCCAAATTGATCCAAAGAGGGCATAGTCTTTCTTCAAAAACATTAAGTACGTCCCATAACATTTTACATAATGTAGAACGTCCCATGCTGAGATTTATGTCATTGGCAATCACGCCTTGAAAGGAACCGACCGCCAGTAATCTTAAAGCGCTCAGCAAACGAATCGTGTCTGGAATAGTACTTTTGCATATATGCGGAGCAGTTTCTTCATAAACCATCCTAAATGCAGTTTTATTCAGCCGGTAAAGCGCTATAAAACGTAACAAAAATCCACATAAACATTACTCCTACTGTACATTACTCCTTCATATGCAGATATGTTTATACTTACGCTTGCTCCGGAACGTCTAATGGGTTAGAATGATCCCTCAGGACACGTCTTTTTAATTTTTCTTTTCTGGATTGCAGCTTTTTTAAATAAATTATGCTTAACAAAAAACCTGTAGGCATTTTTGCTCTTTATTTGTTTAGTTTTGATGTTTTGATTTTTATTTGTAAACCTAAAACATATGTTTTGTTTTTTTCGTAAGTGACTTCGAAAAATCGAAAATCGCAAGTAAAACGCGTGAGTTTCAGAACACCCTGAAATAAATTTGGCGTTTTCAAAATCACTTGCGATTTCAAATCGTGCGATTCTCAGAACATGCCTGATACATTTGAACTAAGATTAACACATATTTGTCCTCCAAAATTTTTTGCCCAAGCCAATTTTATTATAACATGTAAGGGTTAAGGACAATTTTTTTGTTGGTATTGTATGGGACAGTAACTTAAACTGGAATTTGAATACACAGTCCAGAACCATTAAGAAAAAGGCAATAGGTCTAAACCAGTGGTGCTCAAACACATACTATCATAGTTTTGGTTGTGTTGGTAAAGCAGCGGAGAACAAAATTCAACTTAATTTTTGAGAATCGTACACCGGGAAAATAAAAAAAGAAAAAAAATGGTTTTTAGTGTCTTGTGTGTATGTTATTACATAATGATCTTATGTATGTATGTATGTATGTATGTATGCAAGTGTATATATATTGATTGATGTATGAATAAATGTTTGTATTGTTGTGCTGATTGATGTATGTATTTACAAAAAACAAAACACGTTAACGGTCGGCTAATTCATCCAAATAATAGATCAGTTATATGACGGCCACTTAATTTATTTCGTAGTTTACTTACAATTATTTTTAAATTAGAAAAAGCCACCTCGCAGTTATAATTAATATAATTAATAATAATTTTAGTATCTCATTTTTAAGGTTATAATATTTATTTTCATCTATAAGCTTCCAAAAATTTGTTCCAGTTTCCAATGGAACTTCTAAATCGGAACGTAAT
This sequence comes from Sarcophaga subvicina, assembly GCA_936449025.2. Classification (NCBI taxonomy): domain Eukaryota; kingdom Metazoa; phylum Arthropoda; class Insecta; order Diptera; family Sarcophagidae; genus Sarcophaga; species Sarcophaga subvicina. Next base: position 55,117,625 of record OW388083.2, on the reverse strand, counting down.
TTTTTAATGTCATCTTGAATATATCTTGGTCTTTTATTGAACAATTCAGAGGATTATCGTGTAGTTCGATAATATTTTCAATCAATTTTAAATTCTCAAATCTATCCTTATAATTATCTCTTAAAGATTCAACTATTTTGTCATATTTTAATTTTATCAAAGTTATTAAAATTTAATTCGGCAATAATTAACGAAGTTTTTTCATGATTTACAATGCTATTGTTTTTTAATTGGTGGATTAGAAATCTAATTTTTGACAAAAATTGTTTAATATTGTGTTTAATTAAGATTAAATTAAGATTATTTAACATTTCGGTTATATCGCATTAAAAAGCTAAGTCTAATTGGAATTCGTGGTGTTCTAGTGCAGAAATTAGCTCTTACGAATCCTTATTCGGATATGTTTTAAAAAAGAGTATTATTTCATTTTTTAAATTAAATAATAAAGCAGTAAGTCGCCATATTCGGAATTTTAATTTTATTTATTTATTTTAATTTTCTGTGCGTAATTGCGTTATGACCACCTCTTAGTTTATTTATAATTATTATTTAGAGAAAAGTGAATTACACAGTGAAATTATGGACAATTAACTCCATATTTGTTCAAAATTCTTAACAGACCCTTATTTATGCTTCTCATTACATTTGCTCCATCTGAGCAAATTGAAGTTAATTTATTTTTGTCAACTATTGAAAAAACCTTCCAATCGTGTCCGGCCACGTGTCCATGTAAAGAAACTACTTCAAACATCTCTATAAAACAGTTTAAATTTGCATCAACTGTTTTTATGCAAATAAGAAGTTGACAGATATTATTTATGTCTGTGCTTTCGTCCAACGAGATAGAAAAATATTTGCAATTTATTAAACTTTTTAGGCTGCATTATGTATACATACATAATTGGTCATTACAACCCTTCAGTCAGGATTACGACCTAGTTTCTCACACCACATGAGTGGCGGGACCTACAGTTTAAAGTCTACTCCGAACGACAGATTTTTGAGAAACGTTTCATGGCAATTTTATTTACTCTCAGAGTTTTTCCCAGAAATCTGCTGAGAGGAAGTCGCCGAAGAAATACTTTTTGTATTTTGTTTTGATGTCTGGCCTGGGGCTCGAACCCTGGCTTTTCGTCTAATAAGCCAACACACTACCTACTAGACCACGGCGACATTCAATATTATATATGTATTTACTAATTTCCTCCGTCCTACGTGTTATTGTGCATCGAGATAATGGAATGTTTTGACAAAGTTTTACAACTTCTTGACATTTTTCGCCAACCAAAACAACTCAATACGTCTGTCGTCAAATTAAAAAAAAAAAAATTTCCGTCATCGAATGGATGGCACTGCTTTGCTAAAGCCAATGCGACTGTATATGATGCCTTTTTAAAAGGCAACGACAATTTCTCGTGATTAGATGGTAAATTATTGTAATTTGGTACGTCCGTTTCGTCAACCATGAATTTTAAAAAAAATTCTGCTTTTAATTGCAATAATTTTAAAGTCCAATCATTCCCTTTAATGTTTTCGAAAAATCTATGGCTAGCCTCGTGATGTCTTTTTATAAAAAAAATTGTGACACAAAGTTCAATAACACACAATACATTCTGCATTACCATCCATATTCTCTATAAGAATAATCATATTCCCAATTTTCATCAAACATTTTGCTGCGTGTATTTGCAAAAAAAAAAAATTTTATTCAAAAAAGTTACTTAGCGACGTTTTGCTTCATCAAGTGCTAAACACTATGGGTGTGCTAAACACCAATTGAATTGATTTTGTTCTCTGAGATCAACACAAAACAACAAACAAAGCAACAAACACACGATCATTATAAGAAACCACAGAATTAAGCTTATAGTGTAGGTATATCAACGGAGCATCAGCAGAATTATCTTGGCCTGTCACATGTGAAAGGAAATTTCGACTATGAGCGTCGCTGGTCTAAACTGATGTATTAATATCAAAAACATATCCTTAAAAGGTCACTTAGAATTATTTATTGAAAGAACTTCTCTAGTGATTGGAAAAAAAATCTACCAGGAATTGTAGTCTTATGCTGAAGTAAGTGTACTGGTACTACAGATGGTGCTAATTTAAACTGACCTACGAGAGTGTCAAGAAAACTGCGTTTTTTTAAATAAATTGCAAGTATTTTTTTTACTGCCCAAAAATCTCATAATTCTAGAAATTTCTGACAGAACTGCCTGAGGTTAGAGTAAAGAAAATATACATTTACTGAATTAGCTTGGTGGGCTAAAGCCAAATGAATCTTCCTAATAGCGAATGTCAGCGCATTTGACTTGAAATAAAATTTGATAATTATGATTGGTGACACCATCCAACTTAATCTTTTTAAAATCTCCAAACTTACATTTCTTTCCTTTCCTATAAAAAAAAAATTATAATTAGTTCGTCTCCATTCCAAGAGAACACAGACTCTGTAAGACATTGTGAAGATTCCGCGCTGATTTTTTCATCTTTTGATCCTCTTTCAGACCAGATTCTTTTCAAATCGTATTAAGTTTTATCAGAAGAAAAGCTAGATAAAAGCTATAAAAAATGTTTATGTTAGATGGGACATCACGCTTTAGCAGGTACACATGGAGACAATTACCATCAAAGAACAACCACCAATATTATCTGCTAAGCAACGCACCTAAATTTCCAAGTGTTTCTATTCATGTTCTCCCAGTAACACAGAATATGTAAATGCGATTCCTTGTTTAAACAATACAGAATACAAATATAAATATCTTATAGGTAATGGTGTTACCAATTGTGGATTTTATTATCGGCCCTAATTGAAATTTTTGTATTAACTTGCTTTCTATTTACGGAATATGTGGCTGAAGGAAAATCATCTTCATATCATTTCCTTTGCTTTTATTTTGATATCCATATTTTTCACATTTGTACACTTCCAATATTTTCATCAGCCAGATATATCAGATCCTCGGTTTTTTGTTACATAAAATACTGCCTGGCAATAGAACAACACTCGATTTAATCTGTTTATTGTAATTCGGAAGGTCTTCAGAGAAGTTATCAGTTATTGTTCTTATATAAGAACCAAGAGAGAACACTCTTCTGCAGAGATCATAATAGAGTCATCTCGGAAATCCATAGTCGGATTCGGTAATATCAGTTTCTCCGCCATTGCCCTGAATTCAGATATAATCTACAACAGCCCAGTTACTTCTCCTAGCTTCAGCATCGATTTGACTGAATCGTTCCCAATGAAAAAAATTCAAAAACGTTCTTTTGTCCGGTAAATTTTACTGTGATCATTATTGCAGATGGAGAGATAGGACTTCTTATTTATTGTTCTTATCAAATCCTATAAGTTATTCCAATAATGTTTACATGTAAATAAAGTTCGTGTTCTTCTGGACTTCGGCCTACTGCTGCAATATTATCTTTGGTACGCACACTTGCTTGTTTTGCCGAGGTTTTTATTTAAAAAGACTAACATTACAACGATTAATAACTGTTCAAATTGCATGGCCACCAAGACTATTATGTTGATTGTAAAATGGGTAAAGCAATCTATGAACTGTACGAATAAATTTATTTTTCAAATTAAATTTTTACAATTTGGAAACGCTGTTCCGCGTTAAGCGATTCGTGATGATCAAATCTTACTGAACAGAAATGTCAATTCAGCAGTCAAACCATAATTATCGATAACAATAGTTTATATGCAGTTAATAAAAAATTTCTTCATTAATTAAATATTTTTAAACGTTCAACAAAAACTTGTTCTGATAACTCTAATGAATTTAATGACGAACAACGATGCTCTGTATAGAGAATTGAAAATGCTGATCGTTTTCAATAGCAAAAACACTTTTTAGAACTTTTGGGAGTGAATTTATCATGATTGAACAGTGATTGGTGATGAAGAGTAAGATGCCTATTATAAGGTCAAGGAAAAGCAAATACAACAGAAATGTGTTGACTGTCAGAATGGAATTTTTTTGAACAAACTAATGACGTAGAATTTTATTTATGGATCAATGGATACATCAACAAACTGAATTATGAAATTTGATGTATAGACCAGAGAAAATCAGTTTATTACCTATCAATACACCCTGAAAGGATCGTTATGCTTCTTGTGGCCCGCCGACTTCATTGGGTCGCATCCTTCGAGAACAATGAAAATCACAAAGTTACAGCCGATGAAGCAAGGCACCGCACGTATGAGCTGTTTATTTTGAAAGTGGTTTAAGTCCATTTTTTCTTATATTGAGATATTTTAGGGTTTGCGTTTGATCTGTTTCTAAAATATTGTTAACTGGTATTAAGTCGTTTTTATGGCTATGAGACCTTAAACATATTAGAATATATAACGTAATACGATTTGTAAACTTTACTAGAAAAATAAGCTGTGGTTCAGAACCTCAAATGGACTAAAACCACTTACAAAATGAATAAAATTACTTTTTTGTTTGTGAAAACGAATAAGTCCACTTTGTGTTCTTTGTTTAATATTATTATAAGTTAATTTTTCCACTTAAAGTTACTCCACCAGTGATAGCGATTCCTCTAAATAGTTATCCTTATACTTAAGAGTTGGAATGGGACGTACATTATTGTATAATGGTGTTAATTTTATTCTGCTGAAATTCCTTGGTCTTCCCCGACAAGGTAATAAATCAAATATTTCGAACTCTGTATCCACTTCCATAGATTCTTTATAAATCATTATATAGTGTTCACTTTTTATAAATCGCATCCAACATATCCTTAGCCAATTTACAGGTTCGCCACTGGTGTTTTTAATCTTTTATGTTGATATAAATTTGTTACTCTTTCTACATGTTTTTACGGTTTCATAGTACCCTTGGGGGACACATTAAATTATTTTTTCTCAAAGCCATTTCTTTACTACCAAGCGAGGATTCAGACAGAGCAATAACCTGTTGTATGATAAGAAAATAGGTCTGTAAGTCAACGAATTCTTAATCTAAAAAATCTACTACAATTGACTTCGAGGTTGCGGAACAGTCTGTTAACTTCGTTACCACTGTAACTGAAATGAGTTGTCATTTTATCAGGTAAAAAATAACATAAGTTTTGATATAAAATGCATAACTTGTCTTTCTAACAAATGGTATTTTGGCGTAAGGCGGTAGTTAGGAAACAAAGGCCCTCTGTGCTATTGTAAACAACTTTAAGTTTGAAGTCACTGTTGAAACAGTTGACACATATCCTACATCCCTATTGAAGGGCAAATAACATGTAAGTTTTCACAAAAAGCGTCCTTATGGCGGTCGGAATTGAATACTTTTGCGCCATAGATGATATACGCCCTACTGCCTGTTGTTGAATATGATTTTCTATTTTTATTTGACTGTCATTATTTTGGAATATTATTATTGTTATTTATTAAAACAAACTTTGATGTCTAAAGATTGATGCTTAATTCATTGCTCGCAGCCGTTTCACTTATCATGGCTAAATCACTGTTTATTTTATCCAAACATGAATGGATATTATTTACCCTACTGTTATTGTAATAATAGAACGTGATTTGAAAAACCAGATAATAATACCTAATATCGTAAAGAAAAACATTCAAGACATTGTTAACAAATACAAGATCCATCAACATATTGAAAATGTGTTGCTGTATCTGCATTCAGAAGAATCAGGCAAACTGATAACATTGGATCAATAAGGGTGTTGTGTGTTAATAAATTGTTATTAAAATTACCAATAATTACGATGACAGTATAATGGGTAGAAATAATATCTAAACATTTATGAAACCATCACTATCTCTTTGCTTATGAGGTCTAAAGACACTCCCCCCTTAGACTTTGCAATTTCATTTAGCAGTGATATCATATATTATATGGCACTGAAGTATAAGTGAGTGTAGAATTTCAATCTGCGTCGGCGGGGAATATGACAACGCATAAACGATGCGTATTATGTCGACATTGACATAATAAATCCATTAATGAATAGAGACTGCAAAGGCTGGTATATTGTGCGGTTCGCTGAAGAGCGTGTCCGTTCGTGTTATAAAAAACCTCTCGGCGTTTGTTGTATGAAATTGGAAAAATGTGCACAAAAAAGAAGTGCATGGACTTTTATGTTCGTCCTATGACCTTGGTTTAATTGTTACGTCATTCGTCAAACACCGAGTAGCAGAATTTTAAAATGATTTCAAACTGTTGTGTGATTAGTGATAGATAGAGTTCCATCATTAATTTTATACCATTTTATCTATTTAGAAAGATAACTTAGTTACAAATACATGCCTATTTAAATAAATTTTCAAGTTTTTATTGCAAAAAATAACAACGTAAACACAGCATCCGTTTATCGTAAACAATTTCAAGTCATATTATTAATTATATTTAATACCGTTAGATAATATTCAAATAGTCGAGGGCAATAAATCATAATTACCAAATAAATCGTTTCTATTAACTAAACACTAAATGAATATATTAATACAAATCAGAAAATTGTAATCAAAACAATATAAATTGATTTTTTAAACCATAACCAATTAATTAAAAAGAAAAACCAGAACGTGAATAAATAAATACGATTTCCTCTTATCAACACTATAAAATCTTAAAGTTATTCCGGTCGAAACTGATAAGAACATTAACATGAACACAAGTAATCGGTAGCAATAAAGAAATCAATTTTAATTAAAAGTAATTGAAAGTTAATACCTCTAACGATAACAGGCGAGCGTATAAATGAGTTTGCTTCGCTTTATTAAATACTAGCTGTACCCTGCGCGTGTTGCTGCGCCACCAACTAAAATAAATTTGAAGGAAAGACATTACACAAATGACCAATTTACCAAATTACTGAGAAAATGGATCGATTTGTTTATAAAAATCTGTTGGAAAACGTAATGCTACCATACGCAGAAGAGAACATGCCACTGGTTTCTGTTTTCCAACATGACAATGACCCAAACCATGCTTCAAAATTTGTTAAGGAATGGTTGAGTCAATCAAAAGTAAGTTTTCTAGTGTGGCCAGCTCAATCGCTAGACCGTAACCCTATTGAAAACCTTTGGAGCATCGTTGACCGCAAAATAAAAAAGTATTTAGGGACAAATAATCACATAATTTTTAATTGTATCCAGAACGCATGGAAAAGCATTTCTAAAGATCAAATTGAGAGGCTAATTGATTCATGCCCCGTAGATGTGCTGCCGTCATTAAAAATAAGGGTTACTCTATTGACTATTAATTTAATTTTTAAGTTTTGTTACAGAAATACAAAAGTTGCTTTAGTTTTGACCACTAGAATTTTATGGTTATTTTGTTATTTTGAAAGAAAAGCAATATTGTAAGCAAATTTATTATAATTTTTTTGCATTTTCATTTAATCCGAATAAAGTGTAAACATAAAAACAAAAAACATTCAGTTTTTACCTTTTTAGCGGAACATATTTGCTAAAATATCAAAGTGTAATGTCGGTTGCTTTAGTTTTGGCCACCAGTGTATATGTTTCAGTATTTCAATTACTTTCGTGCATAAAATATTGACGGGTGACGTATACGTAATAATTTGTTAGACAATAAAACTCATATTTTTTATTTATTTTATTTTATTTTATTTGCCTATTTCAACATAAAAAGTAGCCTATAACTCCTTCCAGATATACAGGAAGGTACTGTTAAAACTTCAAGAAAATCGGTTCAGCCGTTTAGCCGTCTGTAGACTTCAAACAAACCCACAAACAAATAAACGCACATTCATCTTTATATATAAAAAAAATTCATTGGCTGCTTAAAATAAAACAATAAATAAATTTAATAATAAATTTAACTAATATAACATTTTCTATTACATACACATACACGTAGCCAGTCATACATTAAATTAAAATGTCAGTTACAATTAAGAGACTTTTGGGTAAATGGCTGACAGCTGTAACAAAATCTGGCACTTGGCAGGCATGTAAGAGTCCTTTTTTTAAATCTTTATTCCGCATCCAACGTAACCAAGCCACCTGTTGACGTACATATATCGTCACAGATTATATACGAAGCATTGATGTCTTTTAACGTGACATGAGGATTATTAACACCGACCAAAGCAATACCACGCCTGGGATAACGTGAACGATCAATTAGAACCCGATAGTAAAGCTGATGCACAGGCAAAATGCCATTATTATTACTGTCTACTGTTAAAAAGAAGTCACGGTATTGTGTATTATTTGCTCTTATTTTATGCGGTAATTGCAATATGCCCTATGGGCTAGTGTAAAAATCCAACGACAGTTAAGACTTTGCGGCAAACTTACGCACTTCGTCCTCAAGTGCTGCCCACTGGCTTCCATTGAATGCCTGCCATTGAGGTGCAACATTAAAGAAATTAAAGGTGGCTCTTTTTGTTGATTGCCATAGATAAAGTCAGCTTTTGCAGCCAAATGGCCACGAGCCAAAAACAGTGTATTGTTGTCGAAAAGATGTTCATGTATGCCCTGCAACAGCATGGCTGACTGTTCACGTTGATTCTTTTGTGTGTAGAGTAGATTCATATTGATATCCTTAAAATGTCCGGCTTTGCTGAAATTCAAGCGTTTAATGAATTTTTGAAAATGCACATTGGTACGCAACATTGTATGTTGAACATAAAAAGGCCGCACTAGCGTATCATCATAGCAAAATACGCATAGTTTCACGTAAACGTCCGCCTGTAATGTTAAAACCAACACGGTATATTGTGATACTATGGCTGCCTGGTCCTCCATCAAAGCTGGACATTTTTCATGCAGCTGTTCAACCAGGTATTTGGCCGCAAATAAATTGCGGAAACTCTCCCCCTTCTCCCTTCTTCCCCTGTCAAAGGAATGTTTTACCAAGTGTGTGTTCTTGGCCAATTTAAGGACATTGTTAAATTTGGTAGTATTATTGGTGGCGTTGTTGTTGTTGTCGTCCGTTGCGTTGGCAAATGATTGCATCCAATGTAGTTCAATAGCTTCTCCACGTGGTATTTGCAACTGGCCGCGTGCATTCGGTATCCAAAATTCATTTGTATCGGGTATAATGTACAGAGGCTGGGCTGTATTTTTCTGTAGAAAATCCATTTGTACATCCTGCAGACATAGAGGACCTTAATTGGCGAGAAAAACAACACACGTTAAATAAATATTATTAATGTCGGTTAATGGGGTGATTGTTATATTAACACATGCTGGAATGTTTTGTTTTATAGTTTTATTGTTTTACTTTTAACATATCGACTACAAGAAATGCATTTTTTTTTTTTGCAAAAAGAAATTGAAAATATGTGAACGACAAATATAAAAATAAGTTTTAATAAAGATTTTCTCCTTATTTTTATATTTTTGCTAACAATATTCTATTCCCGCTGGAAGTAAAACTTAACTCCTCCTACAGCATAATTAAGAATGTTAATTGTGATAGAATTTAAAAATTCTACAATCGCTACTTGACTAGAAGAGCAATTGAACAATACTGGGTTGAGTTAGAAATATATGATTATATACAGCCGTAGACAATCGTTTGACCGCACTTAATTTTCTTTGATTCAGTTTAGTAAAGAAAACGAAAACAATTGATGATCTAACAGCTTCTTAATACCAAATATTATTTAATTTGTAAACTTAGTAAACTTATTGTTGCTGTTATAAAGACATTCGTTTGACCGCACAGGTCAAAAACTTCATTAATATGTGACATATGTACTATGTTCAAATAAGTGTTTTTCTAATTTTTCTGTTTCAATTAAATATTTTATCTAAAAAAATTCGCCGTGGTCTAGTAGGTAATGTGTTGGCTTATTAGACGTGAGGCCTCGATTCAAATCCCAGGTCAGACATCAAAACGAAAATTTGAAAAAATATTTCTTTGGCGACTACCCCTTAGCAGATTTCTGGCAAAAACACTGAGAGTAAATAAAACTGACATGAAATATTCCTCAAAAATCTGTCGTTCGAAATCGACTTTAACACGTTCATCGCCATGTCAGTCACATGTGTCTGACGGTAAGAGTTCTACATAAGCCATGTCAGTCATATGTGTCTGACGCTAAGAAGCCATGTCAGATATATGTGTCTGACGCTAAGAAGTTCCACATAAGCCATGTCAGACGTACGCGATCTGTAGTCCACACTATTTTGGAATTGTATTTTACAAATTTATTTTTGTAAAATACGCATTTTAAATAAATAAATAAATACAAAAGTTTTAATATAGGGCCAGTTATATATGTGTGACATAAAAAATAGTTTTTTTCCGGGAATTTTGGCAAAAAAAATTTTTGTAATACATTAAGTTTCCGTTGAAAAACCTTTGAAACTACAGCTACATTGCGGTGACAATAGATTTGGATATTCTATTGTCATTAATGAATAATTAAGCTCTGTTTTGCACAAAGTCGCGAAGCCCTAAACGGGATTTCGGTCAAATATAAGAAATGTAGACGCTTGAATGCTTAATTCGGTACTTGAACATCGAACGTGATAGAACATCGCATTATATTTTCATGACCAGAAGAACATCAGAATCTTCTGACTCTCTTTACTGTCATCTATTAAAGATCGTTAAAAAAATATGTCGATCGTTTAAAAATCAAGTAACGATATCTCCATTAGATTATCAGGAAGGGATATACCAAATGAGAAACTTTTGCCAAAGACGGGTATATGAGATGGTGTCTCTTTGCATACCTATGCAATACGGCAAGGCCCGTGAGTAAAAAATTTAAATTTTCTTTTTATTTAAATAGTTTATTGGTAATAATAGAAAGCTTTTCTACCCAATTTTAACCTAGAGAGTCTGTCACTAAGCAAGATTCATCCTTAAACAAGGATTTGTCAGCCTCCAATAAAAACAATCTAGCGGCGTAATTTTCCATCTAAAATGGAAGGGAAACCTGTCTGAAATTCTTATTGCAGTCAAAAACAAAAAGACAGATTCTTAAATTCTTATACAAATTATTGGTCCCTCGCCTCTGCAAAATGGGCGCATGTTGCTTAAATTGTCAAATATAATCCTCAGTTCTGTAGGTTGTCATTAAAACGCTTTTTACCTCTTCAGGCACGATTTTTTTTATGGTGACAAAGAAATTATTGAATTTTGTTTTTTTTTTTTAATTAATTAATTTTATTTTAATAAGAATTCAGAAAAAAAGGAAAACAATAAAAATTCACAAAAAAGAATAAAGTCCACATTTGTGGCCACTGAGCGTTAACGGCAATTTATGTCTGAAATGATGTCATACATTCCGGGCATATCGGTTCTAAATATTTCTCACAAATGTAGCGACATAATTTTTGTCGTGACATCTGGGGGAATTTTTCACTTCCTTTTTTAGGATAATGAGCTATAACGTCCAGTCTAATTCCAGGATTAACTTTAGTGCAGCCTTTGGACTTTTTAGGTGGGGGTGGTCGAAATTATATTAAGTATATATGATACTAGCTGTACCTTGCGCGTGTTGCTGCACCACTAACTAAAATAAATTTGAAGGAAAGAGATTACACAAATGTCCAATTCATTTTGAATCATTTTTATTGATTTTGTTTCCCTTTGTCCTGATGATTCAGATGAACGGGCCTGAGTAGTACGCATTCAATCAGTTTCTAATCTCACTTCTCGTTGTTCAAGTGGTTCGACCGAACGGGTCAGCAGCATATACTCGAAGATTTTCCAGTCTCAATGCTCGACTGATTCTGACGCTCGTAATGCTCTTTTCTTCCGTGCCTGAGGTGTAGGTCGACCAATTGATTGTCATTCATTTTGAATAATTTTCAGTGACGCCATCCATCGGAAATTAATCGCACCAACTTCCGTCGACTCATGCGCAACAACTTTGTTGAAGAATGCACAGTTCACGATTTAATTCATTTTGATTAATTTTCAGTGGCGCCACCTGTCGGGAATTAGTCATAAAAACTTAGAAACCTTCCCCGGCTCATGCGCAACAACTTTGATAAAGATCATAACATAACATAACATACAAACAAACATACACTTTTATATATACAGTGGCTCCATCGCATATTCGGACAAGCATTAGTCTGATATGTATGTGATTAAAACTTAAAAAGAAAATATTAAATATATGTTTTTTTTGCTTTTATATAAACTCTACATTACAGCCTTTCAGATTAATAAAAAATAACAACATTTTTCATGATAACGGTAATTTTATAAAGAAAAAGAAAATTAACTCAAATTTTTGCGCTCAACGAATAATCGGACAAAGAAGAGCACCATTGCTAAAAAAGACGAAAGAGAACAATTAATACTTTGTGACATGTCCTTTGTGCTCAAGAACGGCCTGTAAACATTTTGGAATTGATTTTATCAAATTGTAGCATACCTCAGGCTCTATGGAGTTCCACGCTTCCAGTAAAGCCGTCTTAAGCTGATTCAAAGTGTTAAATTGTTGTTAGTATACTCTTCTAGCTAATTCTTCCCAAAGATGTTCAATTACGTTGAGATCTGGGCACTGTGCAGGGGTTTCTATACGTTTGGGGCAATTATGGATCAACCAAAGCTTTGCCACACCCGAAGTGTGCTTGGGCATTGTCCTGGTAAAAAGCAAAATCATTCGCAATATTAAGAATGTTAATTGTGATAGAATTTAAAAATTCTACAATCGCTACTTGACTAGAAGAGCAATTGAACAATACTGGGTTGAGTTAGAAATATATGATTATATACAGCCGTAGACAATCGTTTGACCGCACTTAATTTTCTTTGATTCAGTTTAGTAAAGAAAACGAAAACAATTGATGATCTAACAGCTTCTTAATACCAAATATTATTTAATTTGTAAACTTAGTAAACTTATTGTTGCTGTTATAAAGACATTCGTTTGACCGCACAGGTCAAAAACTTCATTAATATGTGACATATGTACTATGTTCAAATAAGTGTTTTTCTAATTTTTCTGTTTCAATTAAATATTTTATCTAAAAAAATTCGCCGTGGTCTAGTAGGTAATGTGTTGGCTTATTAGACGTGAGGCCTCGATTCAAATCCCAGGTCAGACATCAAAACGAAAATTTGAAAAAATATTTCTTTGGCGACTACCCCTTAGCAGATTTCTGGCAAAAACACTGAGAGTAAATAAAACTGACATGAAATATTCCTCAAAAATCTGTCGTTCGAAATCGACTTTAACACGTTCATCGCCATGTCAGTCACATGTGTCTGACGGTAAGAGTTCTACATAAGCCATGTCAGTCATATGTGTCTGACGCTAAGAAGCCATGTCAGATATATGTGTCTGACGCTAAGAAGTTCCACATAAGCCATGTCAGACGTACGCGATCTGTAGTCCACACTATTTTGGAATTGTATTTTACAAATTTATTTTTGTAAAATACGCATTTTAAATAAATAAATAAATACAAAAGTTTTAATATAGGGCCAGTTATATATGTGTGACATAAAAAATAGTTTTTTTCCGGGAATTTTGGCAAAAAAAATTTTTGTAATACATTAAGTTTCCGTTGAAAAACCTTTGAAACTACAGCTACATTGCGGTGACAATAGATTTGGATATTCTATTGTCATTAATGAATAATTAAGCTCTGTTTTGCACAAAGTCGCGAAGCCCTAAACGGGATTTCGGTCAAATATAAGAAATGTAGACGCTTGAATGCTTAATTCGGTACTTGAACATCGAACGTGATAGAACATCGCATTATATTTTCATGACCAGAAGAACATCAGAATCTTCTGACTCTCTTTACTGTCATCTATTAAAGATCGTTAAAAAAATATGTCGATCGTTTAAAAATCAAGTAACGATATCTCCATTAGATTATCAGGAAGGGATATACCAAATGAGAAACTTTTGCCAAAGACGGGTATATGAGATGGTGTCTCTTTGCATACCTATGCAATACGGCAAGGCCCGTGAGTAAAAAATTTAAATTTTCTTTTTATTTAAATAGTTTATTGGTAATAATAGAAAGCTTTTCTACCCAATTTTAACCTAGAGAGTCTGTCACTAAGCAAGATTCATCCTTAAACAAGGATTTGTCAGCCTCCAATAAAAACAATCTAGCGGCGTAATTTTCCATCTAAAATGGAAGGGAAACCTGTCTGAAATTCTTATTGCAGTCAAAAACAAAAAGACAGATTCTTAAATTCTTATACAAATTATTGGTCCCTCGCCTCTGCAAAATGGGCGCATGTTGCTTAAATTGTCAAATATAATCCTCAGTTCTGTAGGTTGTCATTAAAACGCTTTTTACCTCTTCAGGCACGATTTTTTTTATGGTGACAAAGAAATTATTGAATTTTGTTTTTTTTTTTAATTAATTAATTTTATTTTAATAAGAATTCAGAAAAAAAGGAAAACAATAAAAATTCACAAAAAAGAATAAAGTCCACATTTGTGGCCACTGAGCGTTAACGGCAATTTATGTCTGAAATGATGTCATACATTCCGGGCATATCGGTTCTAAATATTTCTCACAAATGTAGCGACATAATTTTTGTCGTGACATCTGGGGGAATTTTTCACTTCCTTTTTTAGGATAATGAGCTATAACGTCCAGTCTAATTCCAGGATTAACTTTAGTGCAGCCTTTGGACTTTTTAGGTGGGGGTGGTCGAAATTATATTAAGTATATATGATACTAGCTGTACCTTGCGCGTGTTGCTGCACCACTAACTAAAATAAATTTGAAGGAAAGAGATTACACAAATGTCCAATTCATTTTGAATCATTTTTATTGATTTTGTTTCCCTTTGTCCTGATGATTCAGATGAACGGGCCTGAGTAGTACGCATTCAATCAGTTTCTAATCTCACTTCTCGTTGTTCAAGTGGTTCGACCGAACGGGTCAGCAGCATATACTCGAAGATTTTCCAGTCTCAATGCTCGACTGATTCTGACGCTCGTAATGCTCTTTTCTTCCGTGCCTGAGGTGTAGGTCGACCAATTGATTGTCATTCATTTTGAATAATTTTCAGTGACGCCATCCATCGGAAATTAATCGCACCAACTTCCGTCGACTCATGCGCAACAACTTTGTTGAAGAATGCACAGTTCACGATTTAATTCATTTTGATTAATTTTCAGTGGCGCCACCTGTCGGGAATTAGTCATAAAAACTTAGAAACCTTCCCCGGCTCATGCGCAACAACTTTGATAAAGATCATAACATAACATAACATACAAACAAACATACACTTTTATATATACAGTGGCTCCATCGCATATTCGGACAAGCATTAGTCTGATATGTATGTGATTAAAACTTAAAAAGAAAATATTAAATATATGTTTTTTTTGCTTTTATATAAACTCTACATTACAGCCTTTCAGATTAATAAAAAATAACAACATTTTTCATGATAACGGTAATTTTATAAAGAAAAAGAAAATTAACTCAAATTTTTGCGCTCAACGAATAATCGGACAAAGAAGAGCACCATTGCTAAAAAAGACGAAAGAGAACAATTAATACTTTGTGACATGTCCTTTGTGCTCAAGAACGGCCTGTAAACATTTTGGAATTGATTTTATCAAATTGTAGCATACCTCAGGCTCTATGGAGTTCCACGCTTCCAGTAAAGCCGTCTTAAGCTGATTCAAAGTGTTAAATTGTTGTTAGTATACTCTTCTAGCTAATTCTTCCCAAAGATGTTCAATTACGTTGAGATCTGGGCACTGTGCAGGGGTTTCTATACGTTTGGGGCAATTATGGATCAACCAAAGCTTTGCCACACCCGAAGTGTGCTTGGGCATTGTCCTGGTAAAAAGCAAAATCATTCGCAATGCCTAATTTCTCGGCACTTTGCTTTACATTTTCCTTCAAAATGTTGAGGTAGCCAAATTTGTCCATTTTACCATCAATAAAATGCTAATTGCCCACCCCAGCACTCGGCATGCAGCCTCAAACCATAACAGAGCCTCCTCCATGCTTAATAGTAGCTCTTGTATTTTAAGGATTAAATTCTGTATTTGGTTTACGCCACGCAAACATCTTGCCATCTGAACAATGCAAATTGAATTTGCTCTCGTCACCTTGTATCGAATAAAAACTATCAGCAAAAATGTATTTTGAGATATCTTTACACCAAATTACCTTATTCCAAAAATCTTCTGTTTTAAGCAAATACTCTTTAGCAAATTTTATACTCTTGTTTTTATTCTTAGGCCTAATAAATGGCTTTTTTCTGGCAAGTCTACCATGGTAGTTATATTTGTGCAATGTATTACGAATAGTATTTAAGCAAATATTTTTTCCATTGCTGTTTTTCAAAGATATTTTTAGTTCCTAGGCATTGCGAATGATTTTGCTTTTTACCAGGACAATGATCCCAAGCACACTTCGGGTGTGGCAAAGCTTTGGTTGATCCATAATTGCCCCAAACTTATAGAAACCCCTGCACAGTGCCCAGATCTCAACGTAATTGAACATCTTTGGGAAGAATTAGCTAGAAGAGTATACTAACAACAATTTAACACTTTGAATCAGCTTCAGACGGCTTTACTGGAAGCGTGGAACTCCATAGAGCCTGAGGTATGCTACAATTTGACAAAATCAATTCCAAAACGTTTACAGGCCGTTCTTGAGAACAAAGGATATGCCACAAAGTATTAATTGTTCTCTTTCGTCATTTTTAGCAATGGTGCTCTTCTTTGTCCGATTATTCGTTGAGCGCAAAAATTTGAGTTAATTTTCTTTTTCTTTATAAAATCACCGTTATCATGAAAAATGTTTTTATTTTTTTATTAATCTGAAAGGCTGTAATGTAGAGTTTATATAAAAGCAAAAAAAAAACATATATTTAATATTTTCTTTTTAAGTTTTAAGCACATACATATCAGACTAATGCTTGTCCGATTATGCGATGGAGCCACTGTATATATTGACTATGAGGGGTGACACGCCCACTAAAGCCAATCAGCCCATTTTGTTCATATATACGTCAAAGTCGTCCATACAAAATTTGAGGAATCTAGCTGTTGCAGTTTATGAGATATGCGACATTAAATACTTATTGGGCGTGGCACCTCGCATACTTGAAATTTTAAAATAAAAAGTAGCCTATAACTCCTTCCGAACATACAGACAACTTAAAGACACTGTGAAAATTTCAAGAAAATCGGTCCAGCTGTTTAGCCGTCTATAGACTTCAAACAAACAAACAAACCCGCAAACAAATAAACGCACATTCATTTTTATATATAAGATTATTTTTTTCAAATAATACGATTTCTTGATATAATCCAATAAAACAGATTGCCGAAGAATTACTTCACGTTTTTTTATGTATCTAACTGTACATCGGAAATAATATCATCAGTGCAGACAAACGGTAAAATTTTATTTTTTTATTATCAAATTTTTGTTCTTTTTATTATTATATTATAAAAAATTAAACTTCCACATACATACATACAGTGGACAGCAAAAGTCTTAGTGCTCCAATATATTTTGAAAATTTCATGAATTTTAACCAACAGTTTGCATAAAAAATTAAATTTTGTATATTTATTTTATTAATTTATTTCTGTTTTATTATAAAATAAGCAATTTTTTTAATGTTTTTCGTAAAACAAGAGAAAAATAAGGAAAAGTTTTAGATGACTCCATGGGTACCCCCAAGAGGAACCTTAAATTTAAAATTTAAGAACCTAAATATGAAAATGTTATCTCTTGTATTTAGTAGAATATTCCTTAAGGTAAAGCACTCCAGTTAACCCATTTGGAGTTGAATGTACAAGTTTTGCTTAGTGTTTTCTGGTGGCACCATGAGCAAGTTTTTCGGTTGACTTTTGTTTGAGGTTTGGCGATTAGGTAACCGTTCTTTCAAATGATCTCCTAAATACTCTGTTGAAGTCATTTCTTTGTGCAAGAGTATTAAGCCTGTTGGCACTTTTTTGTCAAAATATATTGGAGTACTAAGACTTTTGCTGTCCTTTGTGTGTGGCCAAAGACGTGAAGAGGTTAAACCTAAAATATAATTCTTATTTAACGTACTACATGCGTAAAGCCTTACAAACTAACATTTCTCTGTAATCAAAAATGCTGCACAAAATAAAAATAAAATTAATTTCCTATAAATCAGTTGCTATGTATGCAGTCACTACGAAGTTTGTGTACAACAGAAATCAACCTGTAGTGCAGCAGGCAATTATGTGTGGTCACATAAACCCTTCGTGATCATAAATTTCCATTAAAAATTATGTGAATTGTTATTAGATTAAAATTTTATAAAAAAAAAAACGATAACAAGTAATAAATATTTCCATATTATTTCAATATTTTATACAATTTAATTCAATTTTATTTTATTCACATAATGTTAATGGGAATAATTTTAAAAATGGAAAACAATTTCACAGTCGGTTAGGTAGATTAAATAATTTAAAACTAGAGTTCTTTATACCCTACACAGGGAAACTTAGTTATTTCTTCCAATTCATAATAAACTTCTGCGCAATAAAATTCGGTAAAATTAATTAGTAAAACTTAGTAAAAATGAATTATTTCCACGGTAAGTGGAAACGTTCACAATATGCTTAAGGTCAGGCCAAGAAAAAACTTCCAGGTATTGCAATTTAAGGCATTTCACTATTGTTTTTATAGGACATTAATTAAACATGTTGTTCATTTCGACTAAGAGTAATATGTTATATGCAGATCCTATTAAGTTCTAAATCATTCTGCAGCCAGTTTACACCACAAAAACAACGACTGTTCAACAATGCGCTTCTTTCCCGAGACCTATAATAAAATACTCGTGATTTTTTTCGCGTATAAATTCTCAGTGTATTTTTTTTAAGTTGAAAAAAGTAGACTCATGGTGCGTGAGAACTTTGTTTCCATTTTTGTATCGAAAGACTAACTTCGGCTAACGAAGCTCATTCTTGACGAATTTAGAGTAAGTAGCAGATATAAGCAGTTCAAAGCTGCCAACGTGCCCCATTTAGAATGGTTTGCGAACATCATTTAATCATACTTTTTATAAGAACGGAAATACTTTGGTCAGTACCAAAATGGAAAAATTAGAATTCCAAAATTCAGTCTCACATATGTATCTCATGCCTGCACAGGTTGTCGTGAATATATTGCGAAGAGAGTTTCGTAAGTAATACGGTGCGACAGTGACCCGAGTAACTGCATAGTCTAAGTTATTCACTATGTTGAGTAGAACTCAAAATTACTTTTTTTATTTTTCTCAAACCGTCCAAACTTGTTTTATTTGACAGAAACGGTTTTTTTGATCTTTTCACACAAAATTATTGATTACCCAAATATATTTGAACCTATTTTAAAACTCCAAAGTTTTTTTTAGAAAGGGGAGGAATTAGCCTTTAAATCGGTATACATAAACATTTTGTTCAAACTTATATGTTTATGAGTCTTATCAAATGAACTTTGAGAAATTGCCATTGATGAGTTACCGGCCGAAATACGCGAAAAGTTATGGAAGGACCACTTAATAGCGTAGCCATTGACACAAACTCTACACTTAACGTATCCTCACATAAAGTAATCCAGACGCGTTAAATCGCACTAACGATAGGACCAGAGAACTGGACTACTTCTGTAAAGAAAGAAAGCGTGGTGTGAGGCAAGTTGCAATGACTTTTTGACATTGATAAATAGTAATGCAAGACCTCGAAACCATCTTGTTCAAGATAATCGAAAAAGTAAAATTTGTGAGAAAACAACCAATAATTGCACTAATTGCTTGCTTATTAGCACGCTATGGTGACCATAAAAGGGATGAAGTCCTCTATGTATTCATAGGTGTTACTAATACAGCCAGTCCCTTGTCTGAAGCGATTTCTGATCGAAATCCTAATACAGGACTTAAATTTATAACTTTAAGACCGTTCTACATGGTTTCGAAAACATGACAATCTTTAGCCTAAATGGCGGTTTCATCAAAACATTTCAACGTTACTTCCTGGTCATCAAGAATTTATTTGGCTTGGCATTTTTATAATAGATGTCTAGTAGTAGTGTGTCGGTCAGACATCTCCATCAAAACGAAATATGAAAAATATTTCTTCGGTGATTTCCTCTCAGCAGTTTTCTGGCAAAAATTCTGAGAGTAATTAAAATGGCATGATGAGTTCCTTAAAAATCTGACGTTCTTTGTCGACTTTAAACTGTAAGTCCTGCCACTCATGTATGTATATAATTAACACACGCAACATGGATTGTGTGAGAAGCTAGGTAAGCTAGGTTGTAATACAGACTGAAGGGTTGTAATAACCACATACATTGTTATAATAGAACACAATACTTTTTTTGTTGGTTAATTTTTGCCATTTTAACTAAATTGCTTGCGTTAATCTCACAAAAGATCAAATACAATCATGTTACTATGTTGTAGAAGCTCATAATAAATGATTAATCTTCATTTCTCAGAGATAAGGCATTACTTTCCTTGGCGCCAATATTGGCTTTGCCACTTTCAGCTTAGGTTCGTTTTGCTTCGTTCATGATCTTTACGAATATTGCTGTCATATGTTATCATTCATAATCGTTTGCTCGGTTTCGTTTCTCTGTATTGCAAATAGACATTCGGTTCATTAAATTTTAAAGTGACATCCATAATGCCTTGTTCCCAAGCAAAATCCACACTGCTTATGGTCGGTCTTTCGCAATTTTTAATTACTGGTGTATGAAGTAGCCGTCTGTCGTTCGAAATCGACTTTAAACTTTAGGTCCCACCACTCATGTATACAAATTAACTCACACAACATGAGTGATGTGAGAAGCTAGGTCGTAATCCTGACTGAAGGGTTTTAATGACCAATTATGTCATTACGTATGTAGGGTATAACGTACTAGGACATAACCGTTGCCTGTATTTTCTCTTGCATTTAACACATACAAGTGCTGCAAGCTATTGATAGAATTTAATTGAAAAATTTTAACTCCGTTGACATGAATATGAAAAATGTCAAAAAAATAATAATGAACTCAAAATAAATGGAGCAAAATGTATGCACAGCGAATGTATGGTAAATACAAATGCAAAAAACAAGAATTGAAACTTTCATTAGGATTAAAAGGAGAAGAAGAAATTATATGAAAAAACATACATTATAAATTGAAATTCATTCATAAAATTTTAATCACATGAGGGCTGTACTCAGTTTCATTATACAAATTTTGTGGCAGCTACAGGTTCCTTTACAATATAACGCGGATAGAAATACACTGACTCAAATAATTGTGGGTACAGGATGCTATTGACAAGAGCTGATTGTTAAACTGCAAGTTTTGTGGAAAAGTGTTAACAGTGTTAAACCAAAATCAACAGTTCAATGTGTGATTGAAAGTTAACACAAGACTACACGTTTGCTTTTAATTTCCCCATGAAGTGATGAAGCAAAAAATGAAAAATGCATCGTTGGGAAGGAAAATCGAATTGATAGCTTGATTTAAAAAACCAATGCTGTTCGAAGAGAAAACTTTTGCAAATTTATAAAAATTACGCGGTGCAACAGTGAAAATACACCCGAGTAACTACATAGTCCAAGTTATTCACTAGGCTGAGTAGAACCCAAAAGTACTTATTTTATTTTTCTCAAACCTTCCAAACTTGTTTTATTTGACAAAAACGGTTTTCTTGATCCTTTCACACAAAATTATTGATTACCCAAATATGTTTGAACATATTTTAAAAATCCAAAGTTTTTTAGAAAGGGGAGAGATTAGTCTTTAAAACGTTATACATAAACGTTTTGTTCAAACTTATATGTTATAAGTTTTGAAGGGTTAAACTTGGAAAATATTATTTTTTTCTAATTTTTACAAGTTTAGATATTCTTAATTGGAATATTTAATTAAAAAATATAAAATAAGTGATGAAATTCTGAAAGTGCATTATCTTGTGAAGAGCTTCTCACTGCTTTTGATAAAATCGGACAAAATCGGATTACCGTAGTTCTTATATAAATAGTATAATAGTAGTGTTATATTTTTTATATATGTAATTTTAGTTCAAAAATGTTCAAAAGTTTTGATAGAATTTGATTGTTTATCGCTAAATGTGTCAATTTCACGTTTGTACGACTATCAGAAGTCGGATAATATTTGTGTTTTCTGCAAATATTATTATTTCGCTTTGGCAAACATTGGTCAATTGGCCATTGATTGATGGCTATAACCTGTAATTGACACATTTTCCAATGAACAATCAAGATTCATCAAAAATTCTGAAAATTTTTAAACTAAAAATTCATTTGATAAGATGACATATGTAAAAAAAATATAAGAAGACTGCTATACTATTTAAATTATAACTACGGTAACTTTTGTTCGATTTGATCAAACGAAGTGTCAATCTCTTCATAAGATTATGCACTTTCAGAATGTCATCACTTACTTCATATTTTTAATTAAAGTTTGCTACTATGAACTCACAAACGTGAAAAAATATGAAAACAATTCGAATTTATCAAGGTTACCTCATCAAACCCCATAGCATATGAAGTTAAATAATATATATATGTATATCGTTTTAATGGCCCATCTCGCAACTTTCTAATAATTTTAAATTTTTTACATCGGCTCAGAAATCTTTGTGTAATCAATAAATTTTTTGCGTACAGTAAAAAAACCGTTTATGTCAAATAAAACAAGTTTGGACTAACAAGTTTCAACTAATTGAACAACATAGACTAGGTAGTTACTCGGGTGTATTTTGTCGCATGGTGTTATTAATTAAATTCGCAAATCTTACGGAATTTTCTACTTATGAGCGAATGTGAGGCATGTTTTCCACGTAAAAATCCTTTTGTATCAGTAAAGGATATGCCACAAACTATATTAAGGGTAGAAAATTATTGAATACAACAATAGTTGAATATGGAGCTGGTTCAATGGTGGTGTGAGGTGTAATGGGCCCAGTGAGTATCTCAAATTTTATGCTTGTGTAAAAAATAATGGACCAATTTCATTATTTAAACATTTTAAAATTAAATTTTGAAATTAGCCCTATAAATTAGGCCATTCGATACTATTTTAGATTCCTTCACGATAATGATCAGAATCATTCATTCAAGACCGATTTGCATTAAATTTTAAAGAAGTAAGACCCAACCAATCCAAAGTACAGACTTAGACTTAATAAAGCATTTAAAGTGTATTTCACATACTTAATTGGTCATTACAACTTTTCAGTCAGGATTACGACCTAGTTTCCCACACCACTCATGTTGTGTGTGTTAATTTTATACATGAGTGGCGGGACATGTAGTTTAAAGTCGACTCTGAACGACAGGTTTTTGAGATACTTTTCATGGCAATTTTATTTACTCTCAGAGTGTTTGCCAGAAATCTGCTGAGAGGAAGTCGCCGAAGAAATACTTTTTGTATTTTTGTTTTGATGTCTGGCCTGGGGTTCGAACCCTGGCTTTACCTCGTGAATACACTTTAAGATGTCGCCGTAGACTAGTAGGTAATGTGTAGGCTTATTAGACGTGAGGCCTTGGTTCAAACCCCAGATCAGGCAGCTCGACCTGTACAAAATATGACAAAATATTTCTTCGACGACTTCCTCTTACCAGAGAAAATGGCCAACGTACATTAAATCCGTCATTAAACATAAATTATGAATTAATCTCTTTAAATGTCCATTGCTTTACGGATACTTTTTGAAGTTTGCATTTAAGTGGCGAAAAGAATAGTCGCAGTAGTAAAACGTAACAAGTAGCGCTGCAAGCTGTCACAATTTAAAAACGGCTATTCAAATTGTTGTCAATAGAATACGTAGTTGTAGCAGTCCCTGCTGTAGAAGCTGAAGCGCTAGTTTCAAATTTTCGAACTGTGTCTCGCGACATATAAAAATTGTAAAAAAGTTTCCATGTTTTTCAATACATTTAACATTAAACATGTGAAGAAAAATATAGTTAGATATACATTCATTATACAATTTGATACGTATTTTCTTAGAAAATGCACATAATCTTCTTGATTTATTTTGGAAGTTTTTTAAAAAGATGTTTGGAAACATTATAAGAGAGCTTCACTATTCTGTTCTCGCTTTTTCATGCTGCACTACTCATTACAGCGTAGGCCTCAGCATCTACTACAACTATTTCATTCTGTTCCAGGCTGTGGAATTCTTTGTTTGTTGCGCATGAGCCGACGAAGGCTTCTAAGTTGGTATGACCAATTTCTGCCACTGAAAATTACTCAAAATGAATTAAATCGTAAACTTTGCATTTTATCATGCTATGATCTTTAGCAAAGTTGTTGCGCATGAGTCGACGGAGGTTTATAATTTGGTGAGATTAATTTCCGATAGATGGTGCCACTGCAAATTATTCAAAATGAATTGAATCGTAAACTATGCATTTGATCATGTGTTGATCGGACAAATGCCAGACATTTTAGGATTCATCATTTATGATTTTAATAACATTTCGTATAACTCATTCCTGTAAAATATCAATAACAAATTTGAAAATTTCATGATCACCGTCAATATTAACATTTCTATCCATTTCTGAACATCCGGTTCAACTGGATTGGGTACATTGTGAGATTCTAATAAATTTACACGCATTTTTCACCTCATTCCCGTGCAATCATTCCTCTAAAGTCGACCTACACTTCAAGCACGGAAGAAAAGAGCATTACGAGCCTCAGAATTAGGTGAGCAACGAGCATTGAGACTGGAAAATGTTCGAGCACATGCCGCTGATACCCGTTTGCATGAATCACTTGAACAACGAGAATTGAGATTAGATACTGATCGAATGCGTGCTACTCAGATCCGTTCGTCTGAATCATCTGGACAACGAAAAACAAAATCAATAAAATGATTCAAAATTAATTGGATATTTGTGTAATGTCTTTCCTTCAAATTTATTTCAGTTGGTGGCGCAGCAATGCGCCCAGGGTACAGCTATTTTTTGTATATTCTAAATAGTCTCACCCTAATAACAAATTTTATTTTCTATATCTCTGTTATTATCCATCACCAAATGTTATAAACTCATTCCAATTATGAAACAAATATTTTTTGTTTAATTGAATGAAAAACTGGTGGCACAAATTTCAATTGTCATGAAATAATGAATTAAATTCTGAGTGATGACAAAAGCTGAATGCGGAAATATAGCCATTAGATTGTGATATACGCTATCAAATAAGATGATTTCGGTTTGTCTGAATCCGAATACTAATAGAAACTAGCATTACCGAATTAATGATATTAATCACACATGTTTAGGAGTAACTTTAAATGAATTACAATGTACAATAATGTTAGGAATGGGATCCAGGTCCGTTTAGAAAATAACAATACTATATATAGAGGTATTATTAGTGTGGAGATCTGGTCAATGGCGGACATGCCAGTCCAGTTTTTGATTTACCAATCAGTGCTTTCACGAGTGGCATCTTTCGTTCACACCATACGCCCGTAAGCGAGAACGCTTATAACTCTATAGTTGACGCATCCGTAGGGTCATCCTTTTTCAGTAGAGGACACGAAGCTTCCAATCGCTCGGCATACTTTCCACTAACTATATCTGGTATATGCACTCATTACCTCCGGTCTTAAAGGATACAGAAAGCAGGACATCTGGACCTGCGGCTTTATTGTTCTTATGACACATAATCGGTACTTTGATCTCTTCATAGCTAGGCGGCGGAATCTCCAGGCTGTCATCATCGATTGGGTTTGGTACATCATCTTTACAACCGGTATTGTTGTCGTCATTGTCTCGTTGAAGAGTATAGAAGTGTTTCCTCCTTAATCTCGGCAGCCCCTGTGGATCTGTTTCCCTCCTCATCTCTCCAGGAAAACGAGCCGGGCTTCAAACCTTCGGTTTGACGCTTCACATTTTGAATTTTCGAGCCTCATTCCTACATCTGTGTATCTCAACCTTCTGCTGCCTCTTCTTGCGTCATCCGTTCTCCTTTCTCGATAATTCTCGAAAATGGCTCGTGTAGCGGCGACTGTTACGTTATCTTGTATGCGGTATTTTTCGCGACATTCCTCATGGTACCATTGGTTTCGTTGGGGTGGGTGCTCGAAACCAAGGGATGTTTCCGCAGTAGTGCACTGAGAAATCAGCCCGCAGTCCAGCAATGTCGCTTAGATTAGATGGAGAAGGACATAGTGAAAACACCAATACCATTATAACTAACTCTAAGAAATTTCGGTTATAAAGATTCTGTCCCGGTAATACTGGAACGCCAATTTGTAAATATTACTATAAAATAATGTTTTAAATCACTTGTACTAGATCGGTTACTAGTAACGGATCACGCTTGGGCTGACGGTCCCTTTTGTCAAATTCTTGATTCGAAACTATTTTAAAGACGTCCGGGTTTGGGATTTACCAAGAATTCATTTAAGGTATTGGTGTACTTCCACACTATGCATGAGTATTTGCTACCAAATGATTATACTTTGTTACTTTTTTATGTTTACTTTTTTGTTTGCGAAAAATTCGAATGAAATTCAGTCTACGAAAATTTGTTTGAAATCGTGCAAGTTATGTTAAATAATGTCATTAACCTCTATTACAACTTATACAATGAAGTTGTTTTGCAAAAGTACTTAGTACTGAGACCATACGAGGTAGATATTAATTTTTTTTTTTTTTTTTTGTGAAATATTTAACCGGTTTCAAGGGACAAATGTAATTGTTCTTTAATTATTCGGTACTCCAGATAAATAATAAATAGTCTTATCTATTGCAGTAAACTTTGTTTTTAGTTCATTCAACACCAATTTCATTCAATTTGCTTCTTTCTCTTGTGCAAGAATTGATTCCATTGCTGTGGTTGATGTTCTACAAAATTAAATCAATGTTCTTAGCCTGGGCAAGCGTCTACTTGACTTATTGCAGATTCCATTGACCGTGTTGATGTTTGCCTCTTTGATGATAGGTTGCAGGATAAACTATTAAAGTAGTCACATAACAAGACGCCACTGTGCGTACGAAGTTGGTATAAAGTTCTGGTTGAACTCGTGTTTGAGGAGTTCTGTCGCAATGTCATATTTTTTTTGATTTATGTACACAAGTGTACCTCTCCAATAATTCAACTATTTTCTCTTCTAATACGTTCCTACGATATAAAAAAATGAAGTAAAAATTCCAAATATTTCTCACATTTTCATTGCAATTCACTTCACAAAAATTCACTTTTTATCATACAGCGAGAGAGAGCATCAAAAATTCCTCTTTGTAAATGGTTTTGGTTTAAAGGATTTTCTAAATAATTGTTTCCGTATGTTTTTTTTTTAATTTCCATTTCAATTTTCTCTTTTCACTTATAGCGACACAATATTTTTTTTTAATAAGTTTTTCACAATAAAAAAACGCGAACCAATCTCTATGCCAAATACATAAAACAGAAATTCATTTGAGTTTTTGTTTTAGGATAGCTAAAGTGAAAACAGAAACTAATTTGAGTAAAAATGCTGTGGTAAAGAAATGCTTTCCTAAACGATTTTTAAATTTCGTGTTTATGTTGAATTTACTCGTCCGTTCGATAATGAGATCATAAAAAAGGGGAGTTAAACTTAAATTACTTAAGTTTTAGATTTTTCATAGCTTTGCGAGACATGTACGTTAGAAAGCAAAACATTTAAGAAACTTTACTTCAGTTGAAACAAATTTGATGAAAGTATTTATATTAGTTAGAAACTCTGTTCTAATCCTGACTAAACTGTTGTAATATGAGTACAATATGAGTGTATGTAAAGTGAGTAAGAAAAATCACGTAATACTATGCTCAGGCATCAATTTTAGTTGAGTCAATATTCGTTTAATTGACAAAATTATTTTAAGTGTTAAGGCATACGCAAACCAGCATATTCAATAATCACTTGACAGCTGGAAAAGAACAAATTTTTTTATTTTTTTATAACAATTCATAAATTTAACACTAAGCCTGCCATGCCGGGAATAATTACTTATTTAAGATTTTTTAATCAGAATTTCTTGAATATAACATTATAACACCGCTATTTGCCTTTACGACTTCTTTTAAAAAATACATCGAATATATTTTTGATGATTTACTCCTATCTTGTACTTTTTTACTGAGGAATGCATGTAATTTGTTCTGACTACTGCGGGAAGTTATTTGCCATGTATCTTGATTTGCATATTTTGTGATCTAAAACCACTGTTTTGGACATTTTTGGCATTGCCTGGTATGATTCGGTATATTGAGGTATATTGTTTGTTTTCTGGCAGATGGATATTCACTCTACTCTAAGCGAGTATTACAGTAAATATTTTGTATTAGCAATATTGTTAATAACAATTCGTATTTCATTTTTTTGTTATAGTTCTTATCCCCAAAATTTCGAAACATTCAAAATATTTGAAATCATTAGAAATTTTAAATAATATATAGGAGAAAGAGAATGGAATAACAATAGTAATACAAGAAGTATCGGTAGGTTTAGTGTTACTATATGTAAATAAACTTACCTTCCACAAGCCAGAATAAAATAACTAGAAAGTTAATTGAAAACCTTTTTTGCGATTTACCAACAGTAGTTTTAAAGTACATAATTGATAAACTGCATAATTTTTGTATTCACAGAAACAGCAATTATCTGAACAAGTTTCAGCTACAATGTTTATAAACAAGTAACATTATCCATTAGGCCAATCAACCATGTTTGATTTCATTATTGTTATACATGCTGATTCAGATATTTTCAGTAATTTTTATTGATATTCTCTGATCAAAATTGCGTACGAAAAATTTGATAGGCAACGAACGTAGTCAAAATTATGATTTTGTTTGAAATTATGCATCATTGTTTCACTTGTACTCTTAAAACAATGCGTGTACAATGTATAATATTCATGACGTAAACAAATATTAAGAAATTAAAAAATTAAATAAAATATAAACAAAATAAATTATAAAAAAATCACTTCTACTAATGCCAACAAAATTAAAAACTCACGATATTCATAAATATTGTGCGAAAGAATTTCGAATATTGACAGTAACTTGTTGCAGTTGCAAAATAAGGTTGATATAAACATTTCGCACGTCTTTGACAATAAGACTATTTCAAACAGTTTTTAAACATTTCATAAAAAATACATCTACATATTTCGATAAATATTTCCGCAGAGGACAACGCTTAATAATGAAATCAAGTATGATTGATAAAGGATTATATAATGAAGTTTACGTTTCTTGTTCATATTAATTATTGTTGATAAATATAAATTGGAACATTTTTAAGTTAAATGCTGTTTCAGTGAATACACAAAATTCATCATTTACTTTAAATTGCTGGCAAATCGTCAGCTACATTTACAATCTTAAGTGCAACATGCTGATACAATTACATTTTTAAAAAATGTTTATAGAATCAGGTAGTGTATGATGCTAACATATAATGAAACCAAGTTTTACATTGGTTTGAAAATTTTATTTATAACATCGTTATATAATCATATCGTGTATTTCAAAACTGCCGGCACAGCAAGAACGTTAGCTGTTGATAATCTAGTAATTAAGTAAAAGCCTTGGCAACAGAAAAGAAGGATTGTTTGGAGCGCATTGTGATTACGAAAATTGCCTTAGAAGAATCGCTAATTGAATATTATGAACTCGACGGTATGCGGTTTCAGACAGTGACACGAGAACATGCAACATAACTGATTTCGGCTCTATTTCAAGAGAAGGAGGAAGAGTAATTTCACATTTTGAGATCGCCAATAAGCACTAAGATCGGGATTAAAGGCCGTTAGATTTTTATCTAGCATTATCTGGAGCGAACAACGTTGAACCATCTGAAAACCAACATTCATTATGTTTTCGACTGTTGCAATCAATCTAGGGACACTCATTTAACATGTTATTTCGTGGGTAGAGAAAATACTGTTACCCTCTCTGTTGGGCTTGTGTGAATTTTCGGCAAAGAGCAGGCAGATGAGCTTGTAAGTAGGGGATGCTGATGCTAATAGAGCCAGAAACTTTGTATAACGTGAGAAAGATGTTTGAAAGCCTGTACTTTGCATAGAGAAGATAGAGAGAGACGAAACTTTTTGAAAAACAAATGAGTTTGAGACAACCTAAACTTTTATTAAATAACAACTATGAGAGGAGATTTGAGTTAAGCATCCATGATCTTAGTATAGATTTGTATCTGGCGTTATGATATGGTCCTATCTATTCAAAAAGCACCTATTTAGAATAGAGGTCGCTCGACTCGAACTGAATATGTAAATTCTGTGCTGATGAGAATGAATAATCAAAATAAATACTTGCAACCTGAGGCATCGTAATTGCATTCCAGAAAGAAACACCTGAGCATATATCAGGTGCTGCGAATTGTGTTTCTTGACACCGAGCACGATCCAGAAGTTTGTCAGATCAATAGTTTTGAGGAGATTTTATTTATTAGAGATACACAATCTAGATTAAGGGCAATACAAATGATCGTTTGATCGTAGTACTATGGTACCTCTGCGTGTCATATGTGAACAGCAATACATTTTTGGGTACAAGAAATTAATAATATCGAATGACATAGCAAAAGTCTAGACACGTGTGTCAGCACCAGATGTAGGCACTTTGCAATTAAAGAACACTTAAACATTCTAAAGAACAAATTGACCAAAAGTTCGAAAGAATTGTGAATTCGTAAAGGTTATTATTTTAAACAATGAAACCAATCATACTGCTGCTAATGTTAAGATTTGATTTGCCTACCAAAGTGCCCACAGGCTTAATACTCTTGTACAAAGTCTCGATTTGACTCCTAGAAAGTATTTAGAAGATCACTTGGAAGAATGGTTATCTAACGAAATTTGCTGATGAGTTTGTGGTGCCAAATATCAACAGAAAACGCTAAACAAAACTTGTACATTCAATGCCGAATGGGTTAAATGGAGTGTTTGACGTTAAGGGTTATCCTATTAAATATTGGGTATAACGTGGCCTTTGAATTTTAAATTTACTCTGAGTACTTCTTAGGGGTACCACCAAAAAGATTCCCTTATTTTTCCTATAGATTGTGAAAGCTTTAAACAATTTTTTGTTTTATAATAAAAGAGAAATAAATAAATAAACTACTATTAAAAAAACATATACATATATAAAAATTATTTTTATATATTGTATATATTATTATTATTATATATAAGGGAAACAGTGTACATTGTTTAACATTAAGATGAGCAAAGTTTAATAAACCGGTGCCACATACCACACAGTATAGCACGGTACCATGAACCTATTTCGAGTTGAGTTTGACGAGTAAACATTTTGAAGCAATACATTGGCCGCCAAGAGAATTCAATTTGATTTTGGTAGTTGTTAAATATTGAAAGAAATTTTTATTCTTAAGGCGAGACTTCTTTTGGAAAATAGTTCTAATGCATTCCATTATTTCTTTCCATTGTCTGATAATGTTCCTGTCTTGTTCATAATGCTCCTTTCATGTAATGTTGCCATTAGAATGATATTTAAAACCTAAATATGTTTATCTTTTTAACATTCTTAAAGTGGACAAAACTGTCTATACAATCGTGAACATTAATAACCTGAATAACAAACTTTAATAAATGGGGAATTCACATAAGCCCTTGTATCGTTGTATGGCGTGTATTGCTGGACGAAAATGCAACAGTGTACGCTTGTTGTTGATAAATTTCATATAAAAATCCGATACACTTAAACATATTTTTTCATATGTTTTTAAAAGTTGTATTGGTTTCGTGCTATTATGTAAATGCCAGTAATCAAGAAGAAGAATATAAATGCAAAATATTTTCTATGCAGCTTGAGTCAACAATTAATATTGCAAAATTATATATATTTTTCGCATAGATATTATTTGTTAAACTTATATAAAATGCCACTTTGTTTTATTTAAATTATTTTAAATTAACTTTTTTTTATTTATTTTTAGCCGTAAGATCTGTCCTTTTTCACAGCATTACAACTTTAAACTAATTTTAAAAACTCGATTCCGATTAGCCAATCATAACTTGACGAACTTCGTTAAGTAGGAATTTAGAATCTCTACGCTTATTGGTCAATCAATACGTTGCCACTGGTATTATGCCTTGGTTACGCAAGCGTCAGAAACGTAAAATCGTAACGTACGTAGCCTTAAAAACGTTTGTGTAGTTATAGAAACGTTTAAAACGGGACATATGTCAACGAAGAATGTAAATAAAAACGAAACAGAACACAAAGCAACACACAAACAAACACAACACAATGCATAGAAATTGGTATACAGACTCATCATCAGTGTTGCCGTTTTTTGTTCAATGTGTAGATTATTCCGGATTTGGTTATTATTTTTCTTATAAAATAGCTTTTGTTTTGTTTGTTAAAATTAATTAATTATGGGACTATAATTTTGTTTTCTTATTTTCTGTTTCTTTTTTCTCAATTATGACTTAAATTTGTAAAAAAATAAAATTAAAAAACTGCAAATTTAATTTTGATCATATTTTTCCTTATTTGGTGATTTTTTCACAAATGTTGGTTACAATATTTTTTTTTTCGTGGCAGCACTGCACTCTCTCTCATGTTCTCTCTCTTATGTTCAAATGTCACGTAAAAACGTGGGAGAATTCTGTTTTATACAGATCGTTCCGTTTTGCTAACGAGAGAGAACGTTTGGGTAAGCGTTTACATTGTTCTCCATATGCTAAAAAGAGAACGTTTTCTACGGTACGTTACGTGTGGGTAACTCCAACATTAGAAAGGTTTACGGAGTAATTACTTTTAGTAACGTTGTCACTGTTAAAAAAAAGAGTTCACAAAGTAATTACTCATTACATATTTAATTTACTTTTTTCCGCAATATTTTTCATTTTGCTGCTCGAAAATCAAATTATAAATACTTCTTATCGTTTTTTGACGTTTGGAATACGAACTACACAATACAACATAACATTGAGCGTTCACAAACAAAAATTGTATTCAATAAAATATACACGATACAAAGTCGTGTGAATTGCCTTAATACAAAATTCAAAACGAAGCACAAAGAGAATTGTTTCAAGCACGTAAACGTACAACAAAATAAAATCATTTAAACTTTTTTAACTTGTTTGTTTATTTTCTTCACTTTTCATTCGATTTTTCTTCACTTATAGCACATTTCGCTACAATGAAAAACTTATTCTGTTGTTGTCCATTTTTGCTTTACTATTGTTATTTTCTCTATTGTTTTAGGTTATAGTACTTTTCTTATTATTTATTGTTTTGTCTACTCAGCAGTTGAATGCAGATAGTTATGAATGAATGAGTTTGTGTTGGATATTATTTGGATTAAAGTTCATTAAAGCGCACAAAAGCTTTTATTTTCAATTATAATTTCGAATACCATTTTGTATTTTTTTTAATATGTATATTAATATAATTGACCTTACAACCCATTAGGTATTACTATCTAGCTTTTCACACCACTTATGTTGTGTGTGTTAATTTTATACAAGAGTGGTGGGACCTACAATTTAAAATCGACTTTGAACGAAAGAATTTTGAAAAACCTTTCCATGACAATTTCATTTACTCTCAGAGTTTTTGCCTAAAATCTCCTGAGAAAAAGTCGCTGAAGAAAAATTTTTTTAATTTATCGTTTTGTTGGTGATGTCTGACCTGGGATTTGAACCGTGGCCTCACGTCCAATAAGCCAACACAGTATTTACTAGACTACGGCGACACTAAAAAAGTTTGTTATTTTTATTATCAAACCCAAAAAGCCTAAGTTTTTTCTGCTTTGACCACGACTGCTAAACCACTTAGAATATTTTTAGAATCCTGAACGATAAAAATCACGGACTAAACAGAGACAACCATCAACTTCGGCTACAAAACCAAATCGATTCGGCAGAAAGATATGCTGTGTGTCGTGCTGTAGCACAATCTGCTAAAACCTGGTGAAACCGTTAATGTAGATCACTACCGACAACAAATGTTGAATTTGAACCATGCATTAATTGAGAAACGACCGCAAGACACAGCAGGACTATGCACCTCCTTTGATAGGCTAAAAGCTCTATTCACCAGAATTGGATCCTTCCGACTACTATTCATTTTGAACGCTATGACACGAATTGGCTAAGCAACGCTTGGAGAAAGTCGAAAATTGAGTGGCTAATTGATTTGCTTTAAAAGACGAACAGTTTTATTGGTATACATACATACATAATTGGTCATTACAATCATACAGTCAGTATTACGACATAGCTTTTCACAACACTTATGTGGTGTGCGTTAATTTCGATTTGATGTCTGACCTGGGGTTTGAACCGTGTCCTTACGTCTAATAAGCCAACACATTTATTAGCTTAAAAAAATTACAAAATCAACAAATTGCCAGAAAAATAGATAAACGTGTACCCAGCAATGGCCAATACATTAAATAAACTTTTTACTCCTATTTTAAATATCAGTGTTTAATTTTCAGAATAAATAACACGCTCACTTCATACCAGTACACCTTTGATTAGGCTAACTTTTCATCACAGTTTTCACAGTTTGCAATTGTAATTTAAGTCTAAATATATTGAAAAAATCATATAAAAAAATTTACTTAAGACTAAATTTAAGCTCATTTAAGGGCTTAGACCTTCTGTTATCCCCTTTTTTAATTCTAAAAGTTCTTATTGCAACAAATGATTACTTAAAGTTTCAAAATAATATAGTACTTTAGTTATTCGAAAGTTTTTATGTCACATTTACTTTGAAAGCATGATTTCGAACGCATCAACGCTGTTATTGTCCTGTCGATATTATTATGCTCTCTACTCAACAATTTTTGTCATTATAAAACAGAGAAAACAAAGTGTTCTTAAGTAAATTGTGACTCAGACACTTGGATTGTAAGTAAGTGAATACGCGTACTGGTGCCTTTTTGTTAATTTTTGGTGATAGAATTTTTTTTTAAATAGTTAGTTATTGTTGCTTTAGTGAAAACATTATCTTGAAACAACTGGTAGCAGCAAAAGTGGCAACACTATTGTTTTATTATACTTTCATTCTAAATGAAGAACTACTTGTTATTCTAAGAAGAATAGGTACAAGAGTTCTTGATGCACAACAACAGATACAACTGCTTTTGCTTTCGTTTATTTTTTGTAAAGCTTTTTGCAACTTTAGCTGCAGTATTTACAAAACAAAACCACATAAAACAAAGGGAATTGAGAACAAAGCAAACTAAGTAGAAGAACAAGAAAGTATTAAAATGTTTGTTTCCAACCGAAAGAACTCTCATTCCATGTACACACTTTTGATAAAACACTAAAGAAATTTATATTTTCGAAAATGTGCGTGGTAAATGGTATATGGTATACAATTAAGAAGGTTGTCTGAGAAAATATCTGGAAAAATTATACAATAATACTTTTGTGGTTTGATGTGCTATCTGGTAAGTATTATTAAGAAACAAATCGGAAAAAAAGCTGTGTGGAAGGCAAGAATTTAAATTCATGAAAAAATTGTCAGAAAAATAAATAAATAAATTGAAAGGTTTAAAAAAAAAATATTTTTATTGTAGTAAAACAGATAAAATTAAAAAGAAAGGTTTTTTAAAAAAAATATTTTTATTGTAGTAAAACATATAAAGTTAATTCAATATACATAGATATTGTTACATTATGTAAGCGTTGGCTCTTGGTTCTCTACCTTAGCTGAAGAATGTGATAATACTAATATTTCTTATAAAATCTCTTATCTTCATTTTTTGATATATTTTTTCCAAATATCGAGAAGTTTTATATCATTTTCAAGAGAACCTTCTTCTTACTTACATAACTTATATCTAAAAGAGAATGGAATACAAACGTATATTTTGAGACATCTCGGTAGCAATGTGGCTTGTGTTTCATTGCTCTACCGCTACTACAACGGATTATGCTCGAATGAAATAAGGGGAATTGTTCCCGAGTAGCATGTATTCCTACGTAACACTCGTCTTTCCCGGCGAGCACATCACTTTGTGGTCGATTGACCAGTGGATCGCGCACTGCATTGCAGATAAAATTAGTTTTTTAGTCAGACTATTCGCATAAAATACAGAAAAAGCATAATATGTGTTTGCAAATAACTTCACTCCTCGTTATTTCTCATCTAAATTTACAATAGTAACAATTGCAGCGCAAATACAAAGCTTAAATTTGCTTTTATGTACTGAAGTAAAGAATATGATGTAAATTTTTAATATCAATATGTCAATATGACATTTTTGGAGCTCAAATTCGTCCAAATGACGATGAATAGTCAAATCCGGTCTACAGACTCCGAACGACAGACTTTTTTTAAAAAACTTTTCATGGAAATGTTATTTACTCTCAGAGTCGCCGAAGAAACATTTTTCAATATTTCGATTTGATCGAGATGTTTGCCATACTATCTACTACACTACGGCGACTTCATGCTTCCAATTAATTGACCAACCTCGTATTTTATATATTTGTGTTTGTTTACCTACTTATGGAATTTGTCTTCAGTTTGTATAGCAAGTTGTTATTAAAAATTATTGAAGTTTCATAACAACTGATAAGCTTTAATAAGAGAACAATTAAACAAAAACAATGTTTGGATCTTTAATGAAACTCCAGAAGAAAATGGGCAATTTCGTGTCAAGTGACCCAATTTTTAAAATCGATGTCTTCCGATTTGGATGAAATTTGCACCAAGGTTAGTACTATTGGCCAGACGCAAATTTTCAGCTCTATCAGTCAAGAACTGCCGGAGTTAGAGGGGGTCAAAGTTGGACATTTTGGTCATACAATTTTCCAAAGTATATTAGATAGATATTTCTTCAATCTTTCCATAAATAATTTTTTTAACTTTTAAAAAATTTTTTTTATTTTTTTTTAATAATTTTTTTTTTCAATATGGGCCTTTTTTTGCTCAAAAGAAAGCTTATAAAATTTTATTTAAGGCCTTTATAATCGCTTAATGGGATGCGAATAGGATATCTATCAAAAAAATTATTTTTTAACTCAAGAATAAGAATTTTCAATATTTGGCATAAAGACGTACTACCTAAATGATCTTAAAAAATTTTGCTAGGACCAATAGGTGAAAAGTTACACACATTTTAAAAAACCCTGTATGACCAAAATGTCCCTCTAACTCCGGCAGTTCTTGACTGATAGAGGTGAAAATTTGTGTCTGGACTACTATCCAGTAGTACTAACCTCATCCAAATCGGAAGACATCGATTTTAAAAATTGGGTCACTTGACACGAAATTGCCCAAATATGTATTGACACGGGAGTCTATTTAATAATTCATATCAGTTTACTTTGGGATTTTTCATAGTGAAATAGGAAAAGCAATCACAACCGATTAGATAAATTGCACTAAGCAATGGTAAATAATGGTAAATAAGTCGATAACATTATTTGTATTAGAAAACCTATTCGTATAAATTTGTTGTGAAAATAGTTATTCAATCAGGTCTGCCTGATAGCGACTTCCGTACTGTGACAGTTGATGAAGCTAAATCTGCCAAATTAGTTGTGTTAAATTATCACGAACGGCCATTTACAGCGACGTGTGTTCTTTTTAACTAGATTCTGGAGTAGTTGACAATTGATGCTCCTTTTTATCGAAAAACCATTTTCAACTATGACGCCAATTTCTGGATGAATGAGTAAGTGAACAGACAGAATTGTTGAATTTGGAGCGATAATAATCCACATGAGATCAAAGGCCGTCGAATGTATGCTGTAATAGTCACAGTGAGTGAATTTTTGCCTGGAGGTGTCATCGATATATATTCCTTTGAAACTACGTTAACTAGAGTCTTCACTGTAAACGGTGAGTCTGTTCAAGGGATTTGAAGGCGCGGTTATCTCATGTAGAGGTGATTTGAACCGGCCATCGCGATCGTGAGATTTGAACCCCGCTAAAATTATGCGAGTGTTGGGATACTGTAAACTTCAAATTGTTCCACGCAGAGAAACTCTGGCGGACATTTGACGTTGTTATATTATATGTCATATATTTCTGAGATATCTCATGCACTGTTTTATTTAAATTTAAAGCGAAGAAACGCTTAAAAAGGTAGGAATCATAGTAACCTGAAGCTTTCATATTCAAGGCATAATATACATTTTTGGCTATACTGGCTAACTTAACCGTACTTAATTGATCATTACAACCCTGTAGTCGGGATTACGACCTAGTTTCTCACACCACCCATATTATATGAGTTAATTTTATCTATAAGTAGCTAGCCCTACAGCTTAAAATGGACTCCGAACGACAAATTTTCGAGAATGGCAATTTTATTTACTCTTAGAGTTTTTGCCAGAAGACTACTGAGATGAAGTCGCCGGAATAAATACTTTTTCATGTTTTGTTATGTTTGATAGGACCAAGGGTTGGACCACGGGCGCTTGTATGATAAGTCAACACACTACATAATATATAACGGCGGGTAATATTGTATATTGTACCTGTGGCTTAGCTAATTTTAAAACCATTAATAGCTTCTTTAACCTCAATATTAGCA
Organism: Sarcophaga subvicina; assembly: GCA_936449025.2. Taxonomy (NCBI): domain Eukaryota; kingdom Metazoa; phylum Arthropoda; class Insecta; order Diptera; family Sarcophagidae; genus Sarcophaga; species Sarcophaga subvicina. Next base: position 55,079,157 of record OW388083.2, on the reverse strand, counting down.
AATCTGATTGCAGGTCTAGGTGTCACCTAGAAGTGATTGAATTAAATTTTCTGATATGGTTGATGAGGATGTTGTTGTCAATTAGTTATGGAAAAAGATTTCCTTAATCATTGTAAATAATTTTATATACTAAATAACGTAGGTACTTTTAATATAAAACCTTTGTTAACTTTAGGGCCATTATTACAATTTCCCGTTAAAGTTGGGTTTAGTCAAAAGTAAATTTAGCTAAAGTGAGCTTTATAGTCACCTTTAACTTATTTTCTTTTTTCTTTACTTTACAATAGAGTAAACTTTTTCAAAAATATGGCAGTGCCGAAGCAATGTCGGTAACACTGCTCAATTAAATATGTTTTTTAAACGCAGTGGCAACGACGGGCTTCGTTTTTTTTTGTGTTATATATGCTCATTTTGTTCATATTTGAAGTTGCCACATTGAAAAAAATATATTTATATGGCAAGTTATAACATAAACTTAACTTTAAAAGTTAACGGTAGGATGATGTTCCCTTTAGCTTAAAGATCAGTTCTACCATATTGTCTACTTATAATAATGAAAAACAAATTATCTGTCCGTTAAAATTATCCCTTTAGTTAACGGCAAGTTGTAATAATGGTCATTAATCTACCTATAAAATAGGGTATGACCGTATACAACTTTCTCAGTAACAGCATTTTGAAGAAAATTAAAATTTTTTTACTTTTCAATTTCATTTCTATTGTTGGTTTTTGTGCAAGTTGTGAATTCCAATTTGTAACTTCCTGTACCGAAAAAGAGCACGAAGAGAGAAGCGGAAATGTATAAACCTGTATGACAACAATGGAGACATTTAGAAGCAAAAAATGCCTGAAGCAACAACCAGGAACGGAAAAGAAACTTAAATTAGAGTTTAAGTTTGGGTTTCAATTTTTTTTAACACCAATTTTGGATGTTTGTTGAATGCACTTTAAGGTAATAAGAAATTTAAAAATGTATTTCTATTTTTGTAATTAAATTTACTTTAAAAAGTAGAATTATTTTATGTCATAATAAAAAGGATTAATTCATAAACTTGTAAACTCTTGAAAAACTTAAACGAGTGATACATACTTTAATAAAACCTCTGCGTTAGAGTATCTCTTCACTTATCTCATACAGTAGTTCTCAAAATATTAAGATTCGCAATTAATGTTTTAGACTTTCTCACTGGAGAGATAAGTTTAATGTCTCTTAGGGTCATTATTGCAACTTGCCCTTAACTAAGGATTTTAACGGGGAGATAAATTGTTTTTCATTATTATAAGTGAACAATGAGGTACAAGTAAGCATTAAGCTTATTTATTTATGCAAGTTCAAATTTATGTTTGAACTTGCATACAAATATATTACTTTCAATGTGGCAATTTCAAATATAAACAAAATGAGCAAATACAACAAAAAACCCGCCGTTGCCACTGCGTTTAAAAAGAACTTGTTTAATTGAGCAGTGTTAGCGACATTGCTGCGGCATTGCCATATTTTTGAAAAAGTTTTCTTTATTTTATCATTAGGTTGTAACGAATAGAAGATAAAGCTGGCTTTAACGAAATATTGGTGGTAAGTACATAAATACAAACATAATTGGTCATTATAACTAGCTTGTCACACCACATCTGTTGTGTGTATTAATTTTATACAAGAGTGACGGGACCTACAGTTTAAGTCGACTCCGAACGACATATTTTTGAGAAACTTTTTATGGCAATTTTATTTACTCTCAGAGTTATTGCCAGAAATCAGTTGAGAGGAAGTCGCCGAAGATATATTTCTCAATATTTCGTTTTTTCGTGAAGATGTCTGACCTATCGTCCATAAGCCAACACTATCTACTAGACTAGAGCAAACTTAGTATCTAAATATATTGCAATAAAAATGAAACTATTAATTGCTTTAATTATATGGTCAAACTAGAAAATAACCATAAAATTAGAAGAACAATTAAAGCATGAAGCCAGAAAAAAATGTTTACGATTTCACATTTGCAATAAAATTTCAAGCCTAAAAACTGCATTAAACTTATTTTTAACGATCAGTTCGATATTGCATTTTTTTGCGTGTAGTTTTTATGTTTTGTTTTGTTTTTCATTTTATTTTTTCGGCCAGAACAAGAGAATTTACTTTTTGAACTTGTTAGTGGTAACGTGTCTGTCACGTCGATATAATCAAATACGAGTTACAAAGTATTTTGGAACATGTTTTGGTTGAAAACAATGCCAACAAAAAAATATACGGTGTTTTGCAACAATTACCCGCAGCATCCCGCTATTTGGTTTCTGTGGCTCTTTCGTCAAAAAAAACAAAATTTTGAGAAAGTCGTTACAACAGTCACGGAAAAAAGTTACATACTATTTTCGACGTCACAACATACAAGTTTTTGAATTGTGCAATGCACGCAGTCGACGAGTATTTTGCCAGCGTTTAAAAAATTATCGAATGCTGTTGTAGGAAAACAAATACCCGAGCATATGCTCACACAACCGCTTCAATGGGCATTGCAAGATAGTATATTAGGTCCGTTAGAGGTGAGTATAAGTAAGTTCTGATAAAATAAAAATAATGAAGAAATATTCCATCAAAAAAATTCAAAAATTTTTTCCTTAATTTATTTTTCCGGGGGAACATACTGCATTCCATTATCTATGTCATAATTTTCGTAATGTTTTACTAATTTTAATCAGTATTAGTTTTCTTTATTTTTGTATAACATTTGGGCTTTGTTAGGCTAACACATAGTTCATGCTACTAGTATTGATGATTTTTATTTATTTCTAATGTTATAAAGTCGTCGTGGTGTAGTAGGTAGTGTGTTGGCTTACTATTCGTAAAGCCCGGGTTCGTATCCCAGGTCAGACATCAAAAATGAAATATAAAAAAAAAAAAAAAATATTTCTTCGGCGACTTCCTCTCAGCAGATTTCTGGCAAAAACTCTGAGAGTAAAATAAACCTGCCATGAAAAGTTTCTCAAAAATTCTGTCGTTCGGAGTCGACGTTAAATTGTAGGTCCCGCCACTCACGTATAAAATTAACGCACACAACATGAGTGGTGTGAGAAGCTAGGCCGTAATCCTGACTGAAGGGTTGTAATGGCCAATTATGTATGTATGTAATGTTATAAACACAATGAACGCAATGCAGCAAGCACAAAAATTTTCCGATTGTAGCCTCGGGTAAACTGCATGCGCTTTAAAATAATAAAGGCAGTAGCAGCAAAGCATTTACAAAACAAATAAAAAATTAACATTTCATTAATTCCTTATCAGTGGTGATACTAAAACTTTTTTTCTATTTCATGTATGATAACTTAATAAATCAAATTTTCTTATTTTATTAAAGTAACAACTAAAAAAATTTATTAAACTAACTTATATACATTAAAGAATATTGTATAAATTTTACTACATTTTCTTTCAGTTTTAAAATACCACAATCAAATAAATTTCCTTTATAGGAATCAACTTCTGTGTAAATTCTACGTCGTTTGATTAAATAGCAAATCAATTGAACAAAGACTTCAGAATATTAGGCAATCAGTTAGAATATACAAACCTATACACCAACTCATACAACTGTACTGAACCAATATTATACAAAGACACAATTACTGTTAAAGAAATACCTCTTTGGACACACGTAACTTTACAAAATCTCTTTGTGAGTCATCGTAACAGATGGTCGTACGTGCACAGTTAAACATGGATTTTAGTTTTTTGTTTTAACTATTGAAACTTTAATTCAACATTGGCTTTATATTAAATTACTTTTTATTAAAACGAGTAACACACATTAACTAATCCTTGTTCTTCCGATGAATTGCGATGGCAGTAAAGTTAAAAATGTGTTAGGAGGGTGGCAACAGAATTTTCGATTTTAAACTTGAATCTGTTTATATTGAAACTGACAGTAATAACTTTTGCAGTATGTGACTCCACAATTATCAGAAAGTGTCGACTTCATTGTCAAGTAAACAAATATTTTTCACAAAACATGATACTTAACATATTGTGACGTTTTTACCTTTTTAAAAACGTTAAAATATGAGTTCGTTAATTGCAAACAAAGTAAAAACAAATGTGTTTAATTTAATTGCAGTTAAACTTTTTATTCTTTACACTACTTTTGTGTGCCACCGTATACAACTTAACGATACAACAATAATAATCTGTTTATTCACTTTACTAGTTCACGCAAGTATTCACTGGATCTTTACAACCACAACTTATTTTGTTCACACGCAACTTCACACAAGGCTGACTGAATTCTTACTGACTGCTGCCTGCTTTTTCCAGCCCTTTTATAGTCCGACACAACCACTCTAACGAACATTTTTGAAGTGGAAGTTTCTTGATCTCGCCTTCTCGAGAGCTCTATTGCTAATACATTGTTGTTTATGTACTTTGCTTATGTTGTCTATCCCTTTTTATCACATACATGTTGTTGTTGGTACCAGGCGCAACCGGGTTCGCTGTACATATTTGTGTGTGCAGCTTTAGATAATCAACACGTTCATTGTATTCTTAGAGTTAGTGTCTATTTGTATCGTGTGGCTTTTGTTTATCGTTTTTGTTGTTAAACGATATTAGGTCGTTTCGATTTGTGTAACAATATTGTTACGAAAATGGAAATAGTGTTACATTAAAATGATAAACAAAAGCTACGAAAACAAAAACATGATAAACAAGTAAACAAAAATATACCAACAACATCAGTAAAAAAGATCGTTCATCAGTCTGTTTACGTTGGGATATAAAAGGCAAGACAAAGCAGACAACGGGGTTAGTAAAAATTCAGTCAGTTTTGTGTGACGACGCGTTGCTTGTGAAGAGAATAATCGTGGTTTGAAGATCTCCGTTATAAAGGTCTGTCAAACAATTGTTGGTGTTTACACAAAAGAGTGTAAAGAAGAATAACAAACAAAGCAATTGTTGTTGTTTACATCAAGTTGCGAACTGTGGCACACGGAGTTGTGTGAACAATAAAGAATTTAATTAAAACTAAACACAAATTTATTTTTATTTTATTTGCAATCTATGAACTCATATTCTAAAGGTTTTTAAAAGGGGTAAAAACGTAAGAATATTAGCAAGTAAATTTAACATTTTTGGATCAGAGCGTAGAATATTTGTGTGATGGAGCAGAAACACTGGGTTCCAATTAAAGAACTTAAAAACAACCGTTGAGTATGGAGGTGGTTTAATGGTGGTGTTAGGTGCTATGACCCCAGTGAGTACCTCAAATATATGTTTGTGTAAAAAATAGTGGACCAATTTCATTATTTAACTATTTTAAAAGAAAATTTCAAAATGAGCGCTATTTCTTTGCGATAATGATGCGAATAACTCATACAAGATTGTGGAAGAACGATTTGTATACAATGTTAAAGAAGTAAGATGTAACCAATCCAGGTAGTAGAAAAACCAAATCTTTACAGCACTCAATAACTAATAAGCATAATCCCAAAGATACTACATTTACAGAAGTGTAAATTATTGGGTTAGAAATTACACAAAATCTGGCAGCTTCTTTGAAGTATCATTTAAAAAAAGCAAAGGACAATGAAACCCTTTATTCAAAATAAATATCGAATAAATCAATTTAAACGTCCGTACATTTTGATATGTTTTTAATTTTTTTTTTTTTTTTTTTGTATGTTAAACTTTTTAACAATGTCGAATGTAAACACAAATTGTGAAGATAAATAAAAAATTCTTTGAAAATTTAAATTCACGTTTTAAAGCTTTCAACTGTTGTTCTCATATTAGAATAGTCAACGTAACAAAAACGTTTTAATTTTTCTGGAGTGTTTACGTTTTTGAATATTCATGTTTTCGCGAGTTCAATGTACAATGTAATTTATTTTCAATAGCGTGAACAAGCGTTTGAGTCAGTGTAGTTACTTTAGAATTGTGTATAAATTTTAATGATACCCAATTTCAAAGATTAGTTAATGAGTGTTACTATTTTTAATAAAAAGTTTACGTAATTTATTATAAAACCAATGTTTAAGTTTCAATAGTTAAAGCAAAAAACTACAATCCATGTTTAACTGTGGACGTACGATCATCTTTAACGATGATTCACAAAGAGATTTTGTAAAGTTACGTGTGTCCAAAGAGGTATTTGTTTAACTATAATTGTGTCTTAGTATAAATTTGCTTCAGTACAGTTGTATGAGTTGGTGCATGCGTTTGTCTGTTCTAAATGATTGCCTAATATTCTGCTATTTCATCAAACGACGTAGAATTTACACAGAAGTTGATTGCTATGAGGAAAATTTATTTGATTGTGGAATTTTACATACGTACATACATACATAATTGGCCATTACAACCCTTCAGTCAGGATTACGGCCTAGCTTCTCACACCACTCATGTTGTGTGCGTTAATTTTATACGTGAGTGGCGGGACCTACAGTTTAACGTCGACTACGAACGACAGAATTTTTGAGAAAATTTTTCATGGCAGTTTATTTTTACTCTCAGAGTTTTTGCCAGAAATCTGCTGAGAGGAAGTCGCCGAAGAAATATTTTTTTTTCATATTTCATTTTTGATGTCTGACCTGGGATACGAACCCGGGCTTTACGAATAGTAAGCCAACACACTGCCTACTACCTCACGGCGACTTCATTTGGAATTTTAAAACCGAAATAAATCAAGGAGAATTTCTAGAATATTTTTAAACCATCAACTCTATACATATATGTAAGTTCGTTTAATAAATTTTCTTTGTTTTGATCTTTTATATATGTAAAGACGCATAACTATAGACACATTTACTATGCAGTTGTTACTTAAGCAAAATAAGAAACTTTCCCATTTCTTCATTGACCACAATTCATGTAAAATCGCTTCTTTAAGGTCAAATACTACGGTTGGTAGTTTTCCCTACAAACACATCGACTCAACTATACAATTTGTCGTAGTCTAGAAAAGGGTGGGAAATTTAAAGTTTAAATTTAAAAATGCATTAAAGCAAAAACGTTTTAAAATTTTGCAAAATTTATTTTTTTGTTGTGAAGTCCAATTGTTCCGGTTAGAAATGAAATATTATTTCGTTCATATGGCTGCCGGGGCTAGCCTCACAGTATCTTATTCGATCGGACCAATTTAGTGCACTTTTTCCATGCGAAAACGAAGCGATTGGTCATGCGGCTTCAACTCTTAAACGAATTGAACTTTGTAAGGCGTCATACAACGATCTTTTCGCAAAATTCGGTACAAACTGGTGCGTGAAATGTTTAATTCTTGAGAACGATGACGAGTTGATGTTGATGGATTCTCTCTCACGTACACTCTCAGCTAGAGCTGCGATATTTTCGGGTGTACGCACTGTACGAACACGCCCACGTCTTGGCGAATCAACAATGAAACCAGTTTCACGAACTTTAGCAATAAACTTGGATATACCGGCACTGTAAGTACTTGTGTCTTTTGATGTTTTTTTTAAATATACTAAACTTTTTAATAAATTTTTTGTGTCTAATGTAAACACAAATTGAATTTTTAAAACAACTTAGCTTTATTAAAATCTGGTAAATAGTTTTTGAAATATTCTGAAAATAGACCTCGCCTGCTTAATGTCCGGACAATTGCAACATACACTTGGCCGTGTGAAAATACAGGAACCTTTAAATTTATGCTACAAATATGCAACAACTGACTTTAATTAATATCCATACGTTGAGAATCAAATGGCATACAAGTGAGACGAATTGAGATTTATGGTAGAAAAAAAAAATACACTTACTCACCTTTGATTTTCCCATTTGGAGTTGTTGCTTCAGTTACATACTACATTAATTTCTTGATTAATTAATTAATGTTGGTGAATTACTGCGGTATAAAAGGAAGCATAATGATTAGAGATTGAATTTTCATTTGCCAACGCAAAAAAATTTGTCACTGCTTTTATGAGGAAGAGGAGTTCATTGATAAGGCAGGAAACACTTTCTTTTAGTATAACAGAAGGAATAACGAACGGGACGCCATACAACCAAGAATTTGAAGTCTAATGTCAGACAAAATTATGAACAAAATAATGTAAGAAGAGCAATATGAGGAATGTGTTAAAAAGCTTTGTGAGACGCTGCTTTGCAGAAAGAAAATGGATCTTAATGGGCTTGTCTGTCTGTCGCGGGTTGGCTTTTAGTTGTTATTGTCTAAGTGATTGAAACCGACATATTTCTAGTGCTATGGCATTTAGCAAATGCGTAAATAGATTACTTCAAGAAAAAATTGTGTTAAAATCGTAACGTATTTAAGTTCTAATGATTATTTGAAATAAATCGTGTTCTTTAGACTAAATTGCGCTGACCCCTTGAAGGAAGAAGTCTCATCTAGGCCCATGGTGATAAATTGTGCTCCTTTGTCTGTTAATAATTATTTATTAAAAAAAAGAATTACTTTAATTACATTGTTCAGAAAATTTAAAAAAATCTAAATACTGGTGTTTTGCATTTACATCGTTTAACATTAAAATTATAAACAGAAGCTACGAAAACAAAACTATGAACTTGTTTACAAATTATCGAACTGCGTAATATACCAACAAACACCAGCATAAAAATGGTAAATAAGTAAACAAAAACGCAACAAGAAACGCTAAAAGAATAAATGTAAACAAAACATTTACAGAGGTCTCGGGAAGGCGAAGCCACGAACATTCGTTTTCAAGAACATTCATCAGACTGTTTACCCTGCCATATAAAAGGCAAGGCAAAGCATGCGAGTTAGTGAGTGAAGTTCAGTCAGTCTAACGTGAAGACGCGGTGTGTTTTAAGAGAGTAATCGTGGTTTGAAGATCTCCGTTAAAAAGATCAGTCAAATAATTGTCTAGTAATTGTTATTGTTTATGTAAAGGTTGTAAACAGAGGAATAACAAACAAAGCAATTGCTACTGTTTACATAAAGTTGTGAACAGTGGCACACAGAATTATACGAATAATAAAGAATTTTATTTAAAACTAAACACAAATTTATTTTTATTTGCAATCTACGAACTAATATTTTAAACGTTTTTAAAATAGTAAAACCATAACAAAATTAACAAGTAAATTTAACATTTTTGGACCAGAGCGTAGAGTATTTGTGTGGTGGAGCAGAAACACTGGGTTACAATTAACACTAGAAAGACGGGAGAATTAATATACCTTAAAAGACGGGTAGGAGTCATTTGACTCCCTTTAAGTCTTAGTAGCAAAAATCTACATTTGAATTTCAAAATTTAATTTTAAAATTGCTTATTTATTTTAAATATAAAAAAAAATTAATTGTATATTCTGTATTCTTAGTTTATAACAAAAAAATAAACATAATTCATTTAATAATACGTATTTGAAAAGAAATCAAGTTTATATGTGTACGTACATACATATAATAAAAATATGTACATTCAAAACACTAACAGTACTTGTTGTTTTTGCATTGAATGTATTTATGCGAGATCGAGGTATGTCGAGATCGTGAAAAAGGTCAATAATGATACGATTTTTTTTTAAATCTGTCTTTTACATGCATCCAGTGCATACAAAATGTTTTGATATATTACAGGTTCTGCATAGGGGTTTCTGGCATATTTCACTCATTTTATTTGTTTTGTTTTTGGAGCCAGTCGTATGACAATATCGTCTTTTTATGGATTGAACATGTGAAACTTGTGGTTGAATATTTACCGCTTGCGGTTGCTAGTCAATGTGACTAAGTTCACACGCTACTTGTAAAATAAATTCTCTTCTACGAATTTTTTGTCTGTTACTTCTTGGAATAGCACCCAATGCATTTGTTGCTGACAAGTCCAATATGTTGAAAAAACCTTGTACTGGCCATCGTCTTGCAGTTGACTGCTATATTTTCTAGCCATTTGGTCAACAACATCAACAAATTTAGTTGAATTATAAAGAGTTACAGTATAGGGTTTGCGTTTGCCATTACCTTTATCTACTTAACCACTTCGAGCAAAATACTTAGCAATAAAACATTTTTGTCTCTTTGCTTGGCAAACTGTCAGAAGGCGCTTATTATTTTCGGTTTTTAGAACTTCATGGGCATGCAAATTTAATTTAAATTTTTTCACATATGGTGAACATCCCGTCTTGCATTATTGACTGTTCCAACTAGTGTTGTACGTTTGAAGAGCAATCTGTCTGCCACCGATACTGAGGTAAAAATGTTGTCAGTCGTCAAATTTCTCCCTTTGTTTACGAAAGGTCCCATTAGACGTATTACAATGTCTCTCCAAGCGTAATGTTATGTGGACGTTTGTCATATTTTCCCAAGTACAGGAAGCCGTTGAACAGATATTTCGATTTGACATCTACGCAAAGCCAAAATTTTATACCAAATTTGTCGGGTTTATTCGCCATGTATTGTGTAAATTTGCATCTTGCTTTTGTAGAAAAGAGTTGTTCGTCAACAACTATGTTTTCACCTGGTCTATAACAAGATTTGCAATTTTCAATAAAACGGCTCCAAACATACGAAATTAAGGTGAACTTCCTCTGTTTTGTGTGAGAAACTAGGTCGTTATCCTGACTGAAGTGGTGTAATGACCAATTATGTATATATGTATCTGTTTTTAGTCTAGTCGATTTTTTCTTCTCGCACGTGAAAACGAATATATTTCATTATTTGTTTGAATCAGTCTCTAGACATAGTTTGTGAAGAAAAACCAACTCCATATTTTTTGTTCCATAACTCATTTACATATATATTATTAAATCCACAAGCACCACCTAGCGTACAAAACTGAGATGAATTTGTCCAGTTCTTGTAAGGCATAATCCAAATACACCTAATTCTGTTTTTACACGGTAGATTGGTTCCAGAAAAAACCGTGTAAAATAAAACCGTGTAAAAAAAGACACTGATCGTATGAAAAGATAGGTGATTGGTTCCTAATCTCTAAAACCTATTAAAATTAGTGAAAAACTGGGATTTTTTAAGAAGTTTTGCATTTGACATTTTCTTTTAGGGATTCATAAAATATTTAACAAAATTAAAGATATAAATATCTTAATAAATATAAAATATTTTTTGGCTTACCTTTCATCTTAATGCGTTAAAATGTAACGATAGAAAAACAAATTTGCCAATAAAAAATTTCTTTACCAAACACAAAATATTAACACATTCCAATTGCTCTGACCTTTGTGCTTGTATGCACAAAAGGGAATTCCCCTAAATTTGTGCCATTTACATTTGCTTTGACCAGTAAATTTGCTTGTCGCGCAAAAAGGGAATTCCCCTAAATTTGTGATAAAAAAATTAAATTTGACAAAAAAAATTTAAGCACAAAAAATTTTAAATCGTGCTAAATGGAATAAAATCGTGTAACAAAAATTAAAAATATTTTATTTTCAAACCGTGTTATATCAAAACCGTGTAAAAAAAGACCGTGTAAAAACAGAATTAGGCGCTTCAATATCGAAGAGATCTAGTCATAAAAATATTTTGAAAAACTGATAAAAATAAGTAAAAGTAAATTGCGCGTTGGCTGAAATTACATAACGGCATACTAGAGAAAAATTAACCAAAATATAACTGCATTTTAATAACTTTATGAAATGAAAATTGGGAAAAGTAATTGATAAAATAAATAGATAAGTGAAGGGTCAGTCGACCTCTCTCCGTCTTTTTAGGTAGTTGCTTTAATAATTGCAATTTGGAATACCTTAATAAAAAAATTACTTTTAAATTAAATTTTATGGAATACTATTAAAAGTCATGAAGTAAGAGATCTGTGCATAAAGGTCAAATGACCCCTGTCCGTCTTTCTAGTGTTAAATAACTTAAAAACAACCGTTGAATATGGAGGTTGTTTAATTTTATTTAATTTAGGTGCTATGATCGCAGTGAGTACCTCAAATTGTATGTTTGTGTAAAAAATAGTGGGCCAATTTCATTATTTAACTATTTTAATAGAAAATTTTAAAATGAGCGCTATTCTTTTACGATAAAGATCCGAATAACTCATCCGGGATTATGGAAGAACTATTTGTGTACGATGTTAAAGAAGGCTTCAGATTTAAACATTATAAAGCTGTTACAGTTACATATATATGTTGGCGGACTGGGATAGTGGTCAAAGAGTTTGACTATAAGACGAGAAGCCCAGGTTCGAATACCACTGAAGAAAAAAATCATTCATCATTCTAATTTTAAACTAAGTGGCTTCACCCAATACAATCCATCTCAGAACCCTCTCAAATCCTGTAAATGAAAAGAAAAGATAGCATCACAAGAAAGTTAGGCAGTGCCGTCACTTAGTGGGAAAAAACGTAGGAATCATCGATTAGCAAGGTTCGCCACCAGTCCATCAAATATTGGGACGGCGTTGTTTCCAATGTCTGCTACTGCAGACCAAATCATCTGCATAGTTGAAAGTACAAAAAATTTACGAAGCCGAAACAAGGCAGAATAACAACCAACCGGATCTTTTATCAACAACCCTTGGACCGCAAACAGCAGCCAACCATATAAGATTGAAATGCTTTATGGAAGCTATATTCCCCAAAAAGGGGTAATGGAAAAAAAAAAATAAATGTAATACTTGAATTATAAAACTGAAGCCAAGCCAAAGCTAAGTTAGTGTACTTACTTCCTTTTATTATTTTAGTTTGTGGCACATCATATGGTCAGTAAAAAGTTAACAACTGTCATAACATTTTCCCAATAGAATGGTCATATGCAAGTTAGGAAGAGCTCGAAGAGATATAAACCCACTCTTGTGTCAGACAGCAAATATCTGTGACAAGTTGGACAAAAATAATAAAGCAAAACCATAAGGAAACGTCACAGTTTTATTATATTCTAATTTTCATTGTACAAAAAACTAATGAAATATAAAAAAAATTGGAAAAAAAAACAACTTTTCTCCCATCATTGCTAACAAATTTTTTTGAACTGTCCTTCATAAAAACAAGTACGCAAAAAAAACTGACAGAAAGTTAAGAAAACAATTGTGTTGGAGCAAATAAATAGTGAAAACGGGCTAAAAACTATTGAAAGCAATGACTTTAAAAGCAACCAGCTGGTTACATAGAAAGTTTGTAAAAGTTTTCTAAAAAAAAATGGAAAAAATATTATCTGAACCCTACACTTCAGATGGAGTATGATTATAGACATTAAAGGCCATTATTAGAACTTGCCGTTAACTAAACGGTGGATTTTAACAGGCAGATAAATTGATTTTCATTTTATAAGTGTACGATAAGGTAGAAGTGAGCTTTAAGCTAAAGGGAAGATCATCCTACTGGTAACCTTTAAAGTTAAGTTTATGTTTGAACTTGCCATATTATGTATTATTTTCAATACGGCAACTTCAAATATGAGTGAGCAAATACAATAAAAAAAAGAAGCCCGTCGTTGCCACTGCGTTTAAATAAAACTTGTTTAATTTGAGCAGTGTTATCGACATTGCTCCGCCTTTGCCATATTTTTGAAAAAGTTAACTTTACAGTTCCCTTTAGATAAAGGTACCTTTAACTAAACTTAAGTTTAACGTCAAGTTGTAATAATGGCCCTAAGAAGGGTGAAGTTTCAGTGCGATTAGAATGGAAGTAGCATTTTCCTCGTCTAAAGAGGCAGGGTATTGAGTGCTGATGGCATTCGGTATTCAGCTTTGCGGAATATTTTCTATCCACATTACCTTAACCAACTATTCTTTATTGCTATTGTATTGAAGAGGTTCCGCGACCATTAGATCACCATGAACTTTATAATGTATCCCTATAATGTCTACTCCAAGCCTTTCACCCCGAAAAGTTTCCGGATGGCGCAATGACAATTCCTAACTAGTACTTCATATGCACCGAGGTGTTTCCTCCTGGAGTGAATTAAGGAATTAATGTGATCCGATGAATTCGCCGTAGTCTAGTAGAGAGAGTATTGGCTTATTAGACGTAAGGCAACGGTTCAAACCCTTGGTCAGACATCAAAACGAAAATATAAAAAAATATTTCTTTGGTGACTTCCTCTCAGCAGATTTCTGGTAAAAACTTTGAGAGTAAATAAAATTGCCATGAAAAGTTTCCAAAAAATCTTTAGTTCGGAGTCGACTTTAAACTGTAGGTCCCGCCGCTGAAGTATAAAATTAACACACACAACATAATTGGTGTGAGAAACTAGGTCCATAATCCTGACTGAAGGGTTGTAATGACCAATTATGTACGTATGTATGTATCACAAAGTCTACATATTGGATTCAAGATAAACTTCATTCCGAATAAAATTTCCCTAAGTCTTGTGTGAGCTGTCAAAACACCATCTGTTTGGGGGAATTAAGGTAGCTGACCCAAAATAATTTAATAATTTTAATATGAGCCAAAGAAAGTACATGAAAGTATTAGAAAAAAACGGATACAAAATAAATGTTTCAAAGTAAACGCTTTACTTTGTTTGGAAGTTGATCGAGAATGTGAGCGATCAATTCTTTTCATAATAAGCGTATTTATATTACTAAATTCTATTCACTTAAAATTGGGGTGACCAACTTAAACACCATCCTTAGGCTATTCCCCGATAGTCTGATACATGATTCAGACATCTTCTTATTGCAGTTTCTCAATAATAGTTTCTAATGCCTCACACCCACTTGTCTTGGACACAAAAATCGGCTCTCATTCTAAAGAAGGCTTCCCTCCTCGCAAGCTTGTTTGCTTCCTCATTGCTAATAATTCCTATGTATAATATTTTGTACTTTCAATTCAAGTTGAAGTGAGCAGATATTTGGATGACGCAGAGTTGATATTGGACTATATTCGCGAGTTTCCCCATGGACTCAGAATATTTCATTCTGGAACTAAAAACTTCTGCTCTGTTCTGAAATCCGTTCTTTAGCCATCTGTATAAAACTCTTTTAAAAGGGTATGCAGCTTACATATTTCTCTATTCATTTTTGCTTCTAAGTCACGTGTTTTCATCGAAAAGAAAAGTAAAATTTTTACATGAATTCTCATCTTAATTCCTGCAATTCTTGCTTTATGTGACAATAGAAATATGAATTATTTTAAAATAACAAAAAAAATATTAAACATCACTTTTAACTAACAAAATCACTTTATTTTCTTCCACATTATCACTATTACTGTAAATGCATCTCCATAACTATTAGTTTATCTGCGATATTAGTAACACGGTGTGACAGTGAAAACACTCCCAAGTAACTACATAGTCTAAGTTATCCACTAGGTTGAGTAGAACTCAAAAATACTTTTTTTATTTCTGTCTAACACTCCAAAACGAACTGAAAAAACGGTTTTTTTGATCTTTTCACACAAAATTATTGATTAACCAAATTTGTTTGAACTTATTTTAAAAATACAACGTTTTTTAGAAAGGTCAGATATTAGTCTTTAAAACGGTATATAAATATAAACATTTTATTCAAACTTATATGTTATGAGTTTTGATGAGTTAAACTTGGAAAATATTATTATTTTTTTTATATTTTCAAGTGTGGCCATTCTTATTTGCAAAATTTAATTAAAAATATGAAATAAGTGGAGACATTTTTAAAGTTCATTCTCTTGTGAAGTGGTTGATACTTCGTTTGATAAAATTGGACAAAAATTACCGTAGTTAATATTTAAATAGTATGACAGTCAGGTTATATTTTTTATATATGTATGTCCTCTTCTCAAATGAACTCTCATATTAAAATTTTTGGAATTTTTAATGGATCTTGATTGTTTACCTGAGAATTTACTCTTTGCATGTTTTAACGACTACCAAAAATAGCCTAATATTACCGTTTTTCGCAAATATTATTATTTCGCTTTGCGCAAACATTAGCAGTAGTATGTTTATGGGGCTTCGGGCTCAATTATTTCATACGAATTTGGGATTATGCATATCTGGAAAAGAGTAAAAACATTGCAGAATTGTGAAATGAATTGTGTGCGCTCGGTCTTTAGGTTTGTAACATGTATTAAGAAAAGGTAATACTTTTTAATGTGTTTGTGTGTGTTAAAATTTGAGAACATGCATATCTGGAAAAGAATTAAATCATTTTCATTTTAAATTTTTCCATTCAAATTTGGGATCATGCCTGCTTCTTCTTGTTCCTTTTATTTGTATTGCTTTTCAAACGAATGATTGGACGGACAGAATAAGTGTGTGCACGCGCACAAGATCAATAAGAATATTTCTTAATGTAAACAAATAAACAATTTTGGATGTGGTTTCGCTTAATTAATTTTTTTTGTTATTGTGATATATTTCCGTTATGTGTGTGTGTGTGTGTGTTTTTCTTGTGAACAAATGTGGGATAACGACAGATAAACAATAGCAGCGCTTTGTTATAAATAATAACAGCGTGACTCCTTATCATTTCTTACTCTTCAGCATAAGATCAATAATAATATTATATTTTTAATGTAAACAAATTTTAAAACGCTGACTCAAGAATTATGCAGCTGTGTGCACGTTTACATCGTATACCTAAATATAAACATGATTGTGCATATTCATTTTATTTGTGTTAATATGAGTATATATGAGTATATGTACTTAGAACAGCTCTTGTCTTTACAAGATCTTCTAACATTTGAGTATGGTAATTTTTAGACATTGTGCTAATTTTTTCATATTAATTTTGATCTGCTTCGTATCTGCTCACGATCTACTTGGTATCTGGTCACGATCTGCTTCGTATCTGCTCACGATCTACTTGGTATCTGGTCACGATCTGCTTCGTATCTGCTCACGATCTGCTCACGATCTGCTTTGTATCTGTTCACGATCTGTCTTATGTCTATATCTTTTGAATTTGGGTACGCTGTATCGTGCTTTCTACAAGCAGCATCCCATAAATTTATTCCTTTGTCTCCTCTTGCTAATCGTTTTTAAACTTTTGTATCAGGTCTACAAAACTGATAACCAGGTAGATGTAATTCAACAAGTAATTTGTTTAAGTTGTTTACAAAACCTCTTACAATCTTACACTAATTAGGTTTATTTTTTTTGTTTTGACTGTAGTTTATAACCATTGTTTTCGTTACTTTCATGCCTCTTCGTATGAAACACTATTCTAGCAAGCTATACAATCTGTACTAGCTATACTAGCAAGCTGTACTAGCTATACTAGTAAGCTATACAATTTATACTAGCTATACTAGCAAGCTGTACTAGCTATATTAGCTATACTAGCAAGCTGTACTAGCTATACTAGCAAGCTATACAATTTATACTAGCTATACTAGCAAGCTGTACTAGCTGTACTAGCAAGCTGTACTAGCTATACTAGCAATCTGTACTAGCTATACTAGCAAGCTATACAATCTATACTAGCTATACTAGCAAGCTGTACTAGCTATACTAGCAAGCTGTACTAGCTATACTAGCAAGCTGTACTAGCTATACTAGCAAGCTGTACTAGCTATACTAGCAATCTGTACTAGCTATACTAGCAAGCTACACAATCTATACTAGCAAGCTGTACTAGCTGTACTAGCAAGCTGTACTAGCTATACTAGCAAGCTGTACTAGCTATACTAGCTATACTAGCAAGCTGTACTAGCTATACTAGCAAGCTGTACTAGCTATACTAGCAAGCTGTACTAGCTATACTAGCAAGCTGTACTAGCTGTACTAGCAAGCTGTACTAGCTATACTAGCAATCTGTACTAGCTATACTAGCAAGCTATACAATCTATACTAGCTATACTAGCAAGCTGTACTAGCTATACTAGCAAGCTGTACTAGCTATACTAGCAAGCTGTACTAGCTATACTAGCAAGCTATACAATCTATACTAGCTATACTAGCAAGCTGTACTAGCTGTACTAGCAAGCTGTACTAGCTATACTAGCAAGCTGTACTAGCAAGCTATACTAGCAAGCTATACAATCTATACTAGCTATACTAGCAAGCTGTACTAGCTATACTAGCAAGCTGTACTAGCTATACTAGCAAGCTGTACTAGCTATACTAGCAAGCTGTACTAGCTATACTAGCAAGCTGTACTAGCTATACTAGCAAGCTGTACTAGCAAGCTATACTAACAAGCTATACAATCTATACTAGCTATACTAGCAAGCTGTACTAGCTATACTAGCAAGCTGTACTAGCTATACTAGCAAGCTGTACTAGCTGTACTAGCAAGCTGTACTAGCTATACTAGCAATCTGTACTAGCTATACTAGCAAGCTGTACTAGCAAGCTATACTAGCAAGCTATACAATCTATACTAGCTATACTAGCAAGCTGTACTAGCTATACTAGCAAGCTGTACTAGCTATACTAGCAAGCTGTACTAGCTATACTAGCAAGCTGTACTAGCTGTACTAGCAAGCTGTACTAGCTATACTAGCAAGCTGTACTAGCAAGCTATACTAGCAAGCTATACAATCTATACTAGCTATACTAGCAAGCTGTACTAGCTATACTAGCAAGCTGTACTAGCTATACTAGCAAGCTGTACTAGCTATACTAGCAAGCTGTACTAGCTATACTAGCAAGCTGTACTAGCAAGCTATACTAACAAGCTATACAATCTATACTAGCTATACTAGCAAGCTGTACTAGCTATACTAGCAAGCTGTACTAGCTATACTAGCAAGCTGTACTAGCTATACTAGCAAGCTGTACTAGCTATACTAGCAAGCTGTACTAGCTATACTAGCAAGCTGTACTAGCTATACTAGCAAGCTGTACTAGCTATACTAGCAATCTGTACTAGCTATACTAGCAAGCTACACAATCTATACTAGCAAGCTGTACTAGCTATACTAGCAAACTGTACTAGCTATACTAGCAAGCTGTACTAGCTATACTAGCAAGCTGTACTAGCTGTACTAGCAAGCTGTACTAGCTATACTAGCAAACTGTACTAGCTATACTAGCAAGCTGTACTAGCTATACTAGCAAGCTGTACTAGCTATACTAGCAAGCTGTACTAGCTATACTAGCAAGCTGTACTAGCTGTACTATCAAGCTGTACTAGCTATACTAGCAATCTGTACTAGCTATACTAGCAAGCTACACAATCTATACTAGCAAGCTGTACTAGCTGTACTAGCAAGCTGTACTAGCTATACTAGCAATCTGTACTAGCTATACTAGCAAGCTACACAATCTATACTAGCAAGCTGTACTAGCTATACTAGCTATACTAGCAAGCTGTACTAGCTATACTAGCTATACTAGCAAGCTGTATTAGCTATACTAGCAAGCTACACAATCTATACTAGCAAGCTGTACTAGCTGTACTAGCAAGCTATACTAGCTATACTAGCAAGCTGTACTAGCTATACTAACAATCTGTACTAGCTATACTAGCAAGCTATACAATCTATACTAGCTATACTAGCAAGCTGTACTAGCTATACTAGCAAGCTGTACTAGCTATACTAGCAAGCTGTACTAGCTATACTAGCAAGCTGTACTAGCTATACTAGCAAGCTATACAATCTATACTAGCTATACTAGCAAGCTGTACTAGCTGTACTAGCAAGCTGTACTAGCTATACTAGCAAGCTGTACTAGCAAGCTATACTAGCAAGCTATACAATCTATACTAGCTATACTAGCAAGCTGTACTAGCTATACTAGCAAGCTGTACTAGCTATACTAGCAAGCTGTACTAGCTATACTAGCAAGCTGTACTAGCAAGCTATACTAACAAGCTATACAATCTATACTAGCTATACTAGCAAGCTGTACTAGCTATACTAGCAAGCTGTACTAGCTATACTAGCAAGCTGTACTAGCTGTACTAGCAAGCTGTACTAGCTATACTAGCAATCTGTACTAGCTATACTAGCAAGCTGTACTAGCAAGCTATACTAGCAAGCTATACAATCTATACTAGCTATACTAGCAAGCTGTACTAGCTATACTAGCAAGCTGTACTAGCTATACTAGCAAACTGTACTAGCTATACTAGCAAGCTGTACTAGCTGTACTAGCAAGCTGTACTAGCTATACTAGCAAGCTGTACTAGCAAGCTATACTAGCAAGCTATACAATCTATACTAGCTATACTAGCAAGCTGTACTAGCTATACTAGCAAGCTGTACTAGCTATACTAGCAAGCTGTACTAGCTATACTAGCAAGCTGTACTAGCAAGCTATACTAACAAGCTATACAATCTATACTAGCTATACTAGCAAGCTGTACTAGCTATACTAGCAAGCTGTACTAGCTATACTAGCAAGCTGTACTAGCTATACTAGCAAGCTGTACTAGCTGTACTATCAAGCTGTACTAGCTATACTAGCAATCTGTACTAGCTATACTAGCAAGCTGTACTAGCTATACTAGCAATCTGTACTAGCTATACTAGCAAGCTACACAATCTATACTAGCAAGCTGTACTAGCTATACTAGCAAACTGTACTAGCTATACTAGCAAGCTGTACTAGCTATACTAGCAAGCTGTACTAGCTGTACTAGCAAGCTGTACTAGCTATACTAGCAAACTGTACTAGCTATACTAGCAAGCTGTACTAGCTATACTAGCAAGCTGTACTAGCTATACTAGCAAGCTGTACAAGCTATACTAGCAAGCTGTACTAGCTGTACTATCAAGCTGTACTAGCTATACTAGCAATCTGTACTAGCTATACTAGCAAGCTACACAATCTATACTAGCAAGCTGTACTAGCTGTACTAGCAAGCTGTACTAGCTATACTAGCAATCTGTACTAGCTATACTAGCAAGCTACACAATCTATACTAGCAAGCTGTACTAGCTATACTAGCTATACTAGCAAGCTGTACTAGCTATACTAGCTATACTAGCAAGCTGTATTAGCTATACTAGCAAGCTACACAATCTATACTAGCAAGCTGTACTAGCTGTACTAGCAAGCTATACTAGCTATACTAGCAAGCTGTACTAGCTATACTAACAATCTACACAATCTATACTAGCAAGCTGTACTAGCTGTACTAGCAAGCTGTACTAGCTGTACTAGCAAGCTGTACTAGCTATACTAGCAATCTGTACTAGCTATACTAGCAAGCTACACAATCTATACTAGCAAGCTGTACTAGCTATACTAGCAAGCTGTACTAGCTATACTAGCAAGCTGTACTAGCTGTACTAGCAAGCTGTACTAGCTGTACTAGCAAGCTGTACTAGCTATACTAGCAATCTGTACTAGCTATACTAGCAAGCTACACAATCTATACTAGCAAGCTGTACTAGCTATACTAGCAAGCTGTACTAGCTATACTAGCAAGCTGTACTAGCTGTACTAGCAAGCTGTACTAACTATACTAGCAAGCTACACATTCTATACTAGCAAGCTGTACTAGCTATGCTAGCTATACTAGCAAGCTGTACTAGCTATACTAGCAAGCTACACAATCTATACTAGCAAGCTGTACTAGCTGTACTAGCAAGCTGTACTAGCTATACTAGCAAGCTGTACTAGCAAGCTATACTAGCAAGCTATACAATCTATACTAGCTATACTAGCAAGCTGTACTAGCTATACTAGCAAGCTGTACTAGCTATACTAGCAAGCTGTACTAGCTATACTAGCAAGCTGTACTAGCAAGCTATACTAACAAGCTATACAATCTATACTAGCTATACTAGCAAGCTGTACTAGCTATACTAGCAAGCTGTACTAGCTATACTAGCAAGCTGTACTAGCTGTACTAGCAAGCTGTACTAGCTATACTAGCAATCTGTACTAGCTATACTAGCAAGCTGTACTAGCAAGCTATACTAGCAAGCTATACAATCTATACTAGCTATACTAGCAAGCTGTACTAGCTATACTAGCAAGCTGTACTAGCTATACTAGCAAACTGTACTAGCTATACTAGCAAGCTGTACTAGCTGTACTAGCAAGCTGTACTAGCTATACTAGCAAGCTGTACTAGCAAGCTATACTAGCAAGCTATACAATCTATACTAGCTATACTAGCAAGCTGTACTAGCTATACTAGCAAGCTGTACTAGCTATACTAGCAAGCTGTACTAGCTATACTAGCAAGCTGTACTAGCAAGCTATACTAACAAGCTATACAATCTATACTAGCTATACTAGCAAGCTGTACTAGCTATACTAGCAAGCTGTACTAGCTATACTAGCAAGCTGTACTAGCTATACTAGCAAGCTGTACTAGCTATACTAGCAAGCTGTACTAGCTATACTAGCAAGCTGTACTAGCTATACTAGCAAGCTGTACTAGCTATACTAGCAATCTGTACTAGCTATACTAGCAAGCTACACAATCTATACTAGCAAGCTGTACTAGCTATACTAGCAAACTGTACTAGCTATACTAGCAAGCTGTACTAGCTATACTAGCAAGCTGTACTAGCTGTACTAGCAAGCTGTACTAGCTATACTAGCAAACTGTACTAGCTATACTAGCAAGCTGTACTAGCTATACTAGCAAGCTGTACTAGCTATACTAGCAAGCTGTACAAGCTATACTAGCAAGCTGTACTAGCTGTACTATCAAGCTGTACTAGCTATACTAGCAATCTGTACTAGCTATACTAGCAAGCTACACAATCTATACTAGCAAGCTGTACTAGCTGTACTAGCAAGCTGTACTAGCTATACTAGCAATCTGTACTAGCTATACTAGCAAGCTACACAATCTATACTAGCAAGCTGTACTAGCTATACTAGCTATACTAGCAAGCTGTACTAGCTATACTAGCTATACTAGCAAGCTGTATTAGCTATACTAGCAAGCTACACAATCTATACTAGCAAGCTGTACTAGCTGTACTAGCAAGCTATACTAGCTATACTAGCAAGCTGTACTAGCTATACTAACAATCTACACAATCTATACTAGCAAGCTGTACTAGCTGTACTAGCAAGCTGTACTAGCTGTACTAGCAAGCTGTACTAGCTATACTAGCAATCTGTACTAGCTATACTAGCAAGCTACACAATCTATACTAGCAAGCTGTACTAGCTATACTAGCAAGCTGTACTAGCTATACTAGCAAGCTGTACTAGCTGTACTAGCAAGCTGTACTAGCTGTACTAGCAAGCTGTACTAGCTATACTAGCAATCTGTACTAGCTATACTAGCAAGCTACACAATCTATACTAGCAAGCTGTACTAGCTATACTAGCAAGCTGTACTAGCTATACTAGCAAGCTGTACTAGCTGTACTAGCAAGCTGTACTAACTATACTAGCAAGCTACACATTCTATACTAGCAAGCTGTACTAGCTATGCTAGCTATACTAGCAAGCTGTACTAGCTATACTAGCAAGCTACACAATCTATACTAGCAAGCTGTACTAGTTGTACTAGCAAGCTGTACTAGCTATACTAGCAATCTGTACTAGCTATACTAGCAAGCTACACAATCTATACTAGCAAGCTGTACTAGCTATACTAGCTATACTAGCAAACTGTACTAGCTATACTAGCAAGCTACACAATCTATACTAGCAAGCTGTACTAGCTATACTAGCAAGCTATACTAGCAAGCTGTACTAGCTATACTAGCAAGCTACACAATCTATGCTAGCAAGCTGTACTAGCTGTACTAGCAAGCTGTGCTAGCTATACTAGTTATACTAGCAAGCTGTACTAGCTATACTAGCTATACTAGCAAGCTCTACTAGCTATACTAGCAAGCTATATAATCTATACTAGCAAGCTGTACTAGCTATACTAGCAAGCTGTACTAGCTATACTAGCAAGCTGTACTAGCTATACTAGCAAGCTGTACTAGCTATACTAGCAAGCTGTACTAGCTATACTAGCAAGCTGTACTAGCTATACTAGCAAGCTGTACTAGCTATACTAGCTATTTTAGTAAGCTGTACTAGCTATACTAGGAAGCTATATAATCTATACTAGCAAGCTGTACTAGCTATACTAGCAAGCTATATAATCTATACTAGCAAGCTGTACTAGCTATACTAGCAAGCTGTACTAGTTATACTAGCAAGCTGTACTAGCTATACTAGCTATACTAGCAAGCTGTACTAGCTATACTAGCAAGCTATATAATCTATACTAGCAAGCTGTACTAGGTATACTAGCAAGCTATACTAGCTATACTAGCAAGCTGTACTAGCTATATCCGCTATAACAGCTATACCAGCCATAACAGCTATACCAGCTAGACTACTACACCCGCTAGACTACTAGCTATACCAATTAGACTAGATATACCTGCTGTACCAGCTGTACCAACCTGGTATATACCTGGTATGTATCTGGTATATACCTTGTATGTATCTGGTATATACCTGGTATAGCTGGTATGTATTTTAGTAAGCTGTACTAGCTGTACTAGCAAGCTGTACTAGCTATACTAGCTATACTAGCAAGCTGTACTAGCTATACTAGCAAGCTACACAATCTATACTAGCACGCTGTACTAGCTATACTAGCAAGCTGTACTAGCTATACTAGCAAGCTGTACTAGCTATACTAGCAAGCTGTACTAGCTATACTAGCTATTTTAGTAAGCTGTACTAGCTATACTAGCAAACTGTACTAGCTATACTAGCAAGCTGTACTAGCTATACTAGCAAGCTATACAATCTATACTAGCTATACTAGCAAGCTATACTAGCAAACTATACAATCTATACTAGCTATACTAGCAAGCTATACTAACAAGCTATACAATCTATACTAGCTATACTAGCAAGCTGTACTAGCTATACTAGCTAGACTAGCAAGCTGTACTAGCTGTACTAGCAAGCTGTACTAGCTATACTAGCTATACTAGCAAGCTGTACTAGCTATACTAGCTATACTAGCAAGCTGTACTAGCTTTACTAGCAAGCTACACAATCTATACTAACAAGCTGTACTAGCTATACTAACAAGCTGTACTAGCTATACTAGCAAGCTGTACTAGCTATACTAGCAAGCTGTACTAGCTATACTAGCTATTTTAGCTAGCTGTACTAGCAAGCTGTACTAGCTATACTAGCAATCTGTACTAGCTATACTAGCAAGCTATATAATCTATACTAGCACACTGTACTAGCTATACTAGCAAGCTGTACTAGCTATACTAGCTATTTTAGTAAGCTGTACTAGCTATACTAGCAAGCTGTACTAGCTATACTAGCAAGCTATACAATCTATACTAGCTATACTAGCAAGCTATACTAGCAAGCTATACAATCTATACTAGCTATACTAGCAAGCTATACAATCTATACTAGCTATACTAGCAAGCTGTACTAGCTATACTAGCTAGACTAGCAAGCTGTACTAGCTGTACTAGCAAGCTGTACTAGCTATACTAGCTATACTAGCAAGCTGTACTAGCTATACTAGCTATACTAGCAAGCTGTACTAGCTATACTAGCTATACTAGCAAGCTGTACTAGCTATACTAGCTATACTAGCAAGCTGTACTACCTATACTAGCTATTTTAGTAAGCTGTACTAGCTGTACTAGCAAGCTGTACTAGCTATACTAGCAATCTGTACTAGCTATACTAGCAAGCTATATAATTTATACTAGCACGCTGTACTAGCTATACTAGCAAGCTGTACTAGCTATACTAGCTATTTTAGTAAGCTGTACTAGCTGTACTAGCAAGCTGTACTAGCTATACTAGCAATCTGTACTAGCTATACTAGCAAGCTATATAATCTATACTAGCACGCTGTACTAGCTATACTAGCAAGCTGTACTAGCTATACTAACTATTTTAGTAAGCTGTACTAGCTGTACTAGCAAGCTGTACTAGCTATACTAGCAAGCTGTACTAGCTATACTAGCAAGCTGTACTAGCTATACTAGCAAACTGTACTAGCTATACTAGCAAGCTGTACTAGCTATACTAGCAAGCTGTACTAGGTATACTAGCAAGGTATAATAGCTATACTAGCTATACTAGCAAGCTGTACTAGCTATACTAGCAAGCTGTACTAGCTATACTAGCAAGCTGTATTAGCTGTACTAGCGAGCTGTACTAGCTATACTAGCAAGCTATACTAGCTATACTAGCGAGCTGTACTAGCTGTACTAGCAAGCTGTACTAGCTATACTAGCAAACTGTACTAGCTGTACTAGCAAGCTGTACTAGCTATACTAGCAAGCTATACAATCTATATTAGCTATACTAGCAAGCTATACTAGCAAGCTATACAATCTATACTAGCTATACTAGCAAGCTGTACTAGGTATACTAGCAAGCTGTACTAGCTATACTAGCAAACTGTACAATCTATACTAGCTATACTAGCAAGCTATACTAGCAAGCTATACACTCTATACTAGCTATACTAGCAAGCTATACTAGCAAGCTATACAATCTATACTAGCTATACTAGCAAGCTGTACTAGGTATACTAGCAAGCTGTACTAGCTATACTAGCAAGCTGTACCAGCTATACTAGCTATACTAGCAAGCTGTACTAGTACTAGTATAGCTAGTACAGCTTGCTAGTATAGCTAGTATAGATTGTATAGCTTGCTAGTATAGCTTGCTAGTATAGCTAGTATAGAGTGTATAGCTATCTAGTATAGCTTGCTAGTATAGCTAGTATAGATTGTACAGTTTGCTAGTATAGCTAGTACAGCTTGCTAGTATACCTAGTACAGCTTGCTAGTATAGCTAGTATAGATTGTATAGCTTGCTAGTATAGCTTGCTAGTATAGCTAGTATAGATTGTATAGCTTGCTAGTATAGCTAGTACAGCTTGCTAGTACAGCTAGTAAAGTTTGCTAGTATAGCTAGTACAGCTTGCTAGTACAGCTAGTACAGCTCGCTAGTATAGCTAGTATAGCTTGCTAGTATAGCTAGTACAGCTTGCTAGTATAGCTAGTATAGCTAGTACAGCTTGCTAGTATAGCTAGTACAGCTTGCTAGTATACCTAGTACAGCTTGCTAGTATAGATTATATAGCTTGCTAGTATAGCTAGTACAGCTTGCTAGTATAGCTAGTATAACTAGTACAGCTTGCTAGTATAACTAGTATAGCTAGTACAGCTTGCTAGTATAGATTATATAGCTTGCTAGTATAGCTAGTACAGCTTGCTAGTATAGATTATATAGCTTGCTAGTATAGCTAGTACAGCTTGCTAGTATAGATTATATAGCTTCCTAGTATAGCTAGTACAGCTTACTAAAATAGCTAGTATAGCTAGTACAGCTTGCTAGTATAGCTAGTACAGCTTGCTAGTATAGCTAGTACAGCTTGCTAGTATAGCTAGTACAGCTTGCTAGTATAGCTAGTACAGCTTGCTAGTATACCTAGTACAGCTTGCTAGTATAGATTATATAGCTTGCTAGTATAGCTAGTACAGCTTGCTAGTATAGCTAGTATAACTAGTACAGCTTGCTAGTATAACTAGTATAGCTAGTACAGCTTGCTAGTATAGATTATATAGCTTGCTAGTATAGCTAGTACAGCTTGCTAGTATAGATTATATAGCTTGCTAGTATAGCTAGTACAGCTTGCTAGTATAGATTATATAGCTTCCTAGTATAGCTAGTACAGCTTACTAAAATAGCTAGTATAGCTAGTACAGCTTGCTAGTATAGCTAGTACAGCTTGCTAGTATAGCTAGTACAGCTTGCTAGTATAGCTAGTACAGCTTGCTAGTATAGCTAGTACAGCTTGCTAGTATAGCTAGTACAGCTTGCTAGTATAGCTAGTACAGCTTGCTAGTATAGATTATATAGCTTGCTAGTATAGCTAGTAGAGCTTGCTAGTATAGCTAGTATAGCTAGTACAGCTTGCTAGTATAACTAGTATAGCTAGCACAGCTTGCTAGTACAGCTAGTACAGCTTGCTAGTATAGATTGTGTAGCTTGCTAGTATAGCTAGTACAGCTTGCTAGTATAGCTTGCTAGTATAGCTAGTACAGCTTGCTAGTATAGATTGTGTAGCTTGCTAGTATAGCTAGTACAGTTTGCTAGTATAGCTAGTATAGCTAGTACAGCTTGCTAGTATAGATTGTGTAGCTTGCTAGTATAGCTAGTACAGATTGCTAGTATAGCTAGTACAGCTTGCTAGTACAACTAGTACAGCTTGCTAGTATAGATTGTGTAGCTTGCTAGTATAGCTAGTACAGCTTGCTAGTATAGCTAGCATAGCTAGTACAGCTTGCTAGTATAGAATGTGTAGCTTGCTAGTATAGCTAGTACAGCTTGCTAGTACAGCTAGTACAGCTTGCTAGTATAGCTAGTACAGCTTGCTAGTATAGCTAGTACAGCTTGCTAGTATAGATTGTGTAGCTTGCTAGTATAGCTAGTACAGATTGCTAGTATAGCTAGTACAGCTTGCTAGTACAGCTAGTACAGCTTGCTAGTACAGCTAGTACAGCTTGCTAGTATAGCTAGTACAGCTTGCTAGTATAGCTAGTACAGCTTGCTAGTATAGATTGTGTAGCTTGCTAGTATAGCTAGTACAGATTGCTAGTATAGCTAGTACAGCTTGCTAGTACAGCTAGTACAGCTTGCTAGTATAGATTGTGTAGCTTGTTAGTATAGCTAGTACAGCTTGCTAGTATAGCTAGTATAGCTTGCTAGTACAGCTAGTACAGCTTGCTAGTATAGATTGTGTAGCTTGCTAGTATAGCTAGTACAGCTTGCTAGTATAGCTAGTATAGCTAGTACAGCTTGCTAGTATAGCTAGTATAGCTAGTACAGCTTGCTAGTATAGATTGTGTAGCTTGCTAGTATAGCTAGTACAGATTGCTAGTATAGCTAGTACAGCTTGCTAGTACAGCTAGTACAGCTTGCTAGTATAGATTGTGTAGCTTGCTAGTATAGCTAGTACAGCTTGCTAGTATAGCTAGTACAGCTTGCTAGTATAGATTGTGTAGCTTGCTAGTATAGCTAGTACAGATTGCTAGTATAGCTAGTACAGCTTGATAGTATAGCTAGTACAGCTTGCTAGTATAGCTAGTACAGCTTGCTAGTATAGCTAGTACAGCTTGCTAGTATAGCTAGTACAGCTTGCTAGTATAGCTAGTATAGATTGTATAGCTTGTTAGTATAGCTTGCTAGTACAGCTTGCTAGTATAGCTAGTACAGCTTGCTAGTATAGCTAGTACAGCTTGCTAGTATAGCTAGTACAGCTTGCTAGTATAGCTAGTATAGATTGTATAGCTTGCTAGTATAGCTAGTACAGATTGCTAGTATAGCTAGTACAGCTTGCTAGTACAGCTAGTACAGCTTGCTAGTATAGCTAGTACAGCTTGCTAGTATAGCTAGTACAGCTTGCTAGTATAGCTAGTACAGCTTGCTAGTATAGCTAGTATAGCTAGTACAGCTTGCTAGTATAGCTAGTACAGCTTGCTAGTATAGCTAGTACAGCTTGCTAGTACAGCTAGTACAGCTTGCTAGTATAGATTGTGTAGCTTGCTAGTATAGCTAGTACAGATTGCTAGTATAGCTAGTACAGCTTGCTAGTATAGCTAGTACAGCTTGCTAGTATAGCTAGTACAGCTTGCTAGTATAGCTAGTACAGCTTGCTAGTATAGCTAGTATAGATTGTATAGCTTGCTAGTATAGCTAGTACAGATTGCTAGTATAGCTAGTACAGCTTGCTAGTACAGCTAGTACAGCTTGCTAGTATAGCTAGTATAAATTGTATAGCTTGCTAGTATAGCTAGTACAGCTTGCTAGTATAGCTAATATAGCTAGTACAGCTTGCTAGTATAGCTAGTATAAATTGTATAGCTTACTAGTATAGCTAGTACAGCTTGCTAGTATAGCTAGTACAGATTGTATAGCTTGCTAGAATAGTGTTTCATACGAAGAGGCATGAAAGTAACGAAAACAACTACAGTCAAAACAAAAAAAATAAACCTAATTAGTGTAAGATTGTAAGAGGTTTTGTAAACAACTTAAACAAATTACTTGTTGAATTACATCTACCTGGTTATCAGTTTTGTAGACCTGATACAAAAGTTTAAAAACGATTAGCAAGAGGAGACAAAGGAATAAATTTATGGGATGCTGCTTGTAGAAAGCACGATACAGCGTACCCAAATTCAAAAGATATAGACATAAGACATCAAGCAGATCATGATCAGGTGTAAATCAGATCGTGAACAGATACAAAGCAGATCGTGAGCAGATCGTGAGCAGATACGAAGCAGATCGTGACCAGATACCAAGTAGATCGTGAGCAGATACGAAGCAGATCGTGACCAGATACCAAGTAGATCGTGAGCAGATACGAAGCAGATCAAAATTAATGTGAAAAAATTAGCACAATGTCTAAAAATTACCATACTAAAATGTTAGAAGATCTTGTAAAGACAAGAGCTGTTCTAAGTACATATACTCATATATACTCATATTAACACAAATAAAATGAATATGCACAATCATGTTTATATTTAGGTATACGATGTAAACGTGCACACAGCTGCATAATTCTTGAGTCAGCGTTTTAAAATTTGTTTACATTAAAAATATAATATTATTATTGATCTTATGCTGAAGAAGAAATGATAAGGAGTCACGCTGTTATTATTTATAACAAAGCGCTGCTATTGTTTATCTGTCGTTATCCCACATTTGTTCACAAGAAAAACACACACACACACACACATAACGGAAATATATCACAATAACAAAAAAATTAATTAAGCGAAACCACATCCAAAATTGTTTATTTGTTTACATTAAGAAATATTCTTATTGATCTTGTGCGCGTGCACACACTTATTCTGTCCGTCCAATCATTCGTTTGAAAAGCAATACAAATAAAAGGAACAAGAAGAAGCAGGCATGATCCCAAATTTGAATGGAAAAATTTAAAATGAAAATGATTTAATTCTTTTCCAGATATGCATGTTCTCAAATTTTAACACACACAAACACATTAAAAAGTATTACCTTTTCTTAATACATGTTACAAACCTAAAGACCGAGCGCACACAATTTGATAATTCGATGGACTGTATGGGGGGGGGGGAGAAGAAGAACACACAAAAAAAGGCTGTTGCTCCAGACACTAAAAAAAAGAACAAAATTAAAATAGTTCCAACTGAAGCACAAAAAAAACACTCCTTTTTTGAGATGAATTTAATCACTTCAGACTGATTTTATTTCCTTGGAAAAGATAACACCGTTCACTTTTTGGTTTCCAAATTTTATTTTTTTTCTCTTTTTGGTTTTATTCTCCTTCACAGAATTTTTCTAACACGAAATGTTTATACATAGTTACATATACACAAAATTTAACACAATTTTAGATTAAATATAACAATTTATTTGGCTTAAGGCAAAATTGGTTGTATCCCTTTTGATGTTACAAGAAGAAGTAACAAAATTGTAATAAACAAAACAAATTTTTTTATTCCAAAAACAACACTAATATTAAAATACCAAAAAGCTTAATTTTACACTGCAGCGCCATCTGTTGCCAATTTGCCATCGTTTAAACAATCCTGTTTATGTCAGCAGGAATGGGAACTATTGATCGTCAGACATAAACATACCGGCGTCCTTGCAGTACTGCAACCAAAAAAGATGTCCTTTATCTAAAGACTAAAGAAAAGAAAAATTCAAAGAAAAAAACGTTCATATTAGTTTCATGTTTCAAAACAATAAGAAACCAAAAACTTGACATCATGCAGCAATTCCAACTCTGATCCGTCAGAAAGAAAAAGTTAAAATTGAATAAGAAGCCTTCCGAAATAAGTGTCTTGGTCTAAGATTGGGTATCGAATTCTTGAGGCTTATTGTCCCTCTACTAAATGGGAACTAGAGCTTCCGACGAACTAGGTCTTCAGCTCACACGACCATGGAACGAACTAGGTCCACTGGTGGATTTTTAGGACGAACGAGGTCCGTTATTTTTCTGGGCTAGTGGACGGGTTATCCTCATCGATGCGTCAGTTTCCTAATTTAACCTTCCTAGGGACAGACGGACTAGGTCTATTGCCCGGTAATTGGAAGGTTTACCTTCAGCGGCCCGTATTCTCACACGTCCACCAGGTATGGTCGTGGCTCAATCAACCCGTCAATTTATCGCCTTCGACATCTTCACCTCTCCCGGATTTCCTCGGTGTACCATGACACTATGAGCTAAGTTGTTTTTCAAAATATTCAGTTCGTTGGAAGTATTACAAGCTGTCCAATCGGCTTTATAATTGTTCCACGTTTAGTTGCTAAATCCACAGTTCCTACGTAACCATTATTATTTAAACCTAAATTACGAATGCGACCTAAGCGCCATTCAGTAGTAGGCCCTATACCTTATCTTATTGCTGCTGTTGGCAATCCTAATTTTTTTTTCTGCAACTTGTCCGAAATAAAAGTTGCTTGCGAACCGGAGTCTATCAGAGCCCTAGCTCTAAATATTTGCCCTCGATGACAAACACCCTAAAAGAATCTGCCCATATGTGGCAGCAAAACAGTTTTGCACATCACAACCAAACTTTGCTGCATGACCAGAACTTGCCGCATCGAAAACGACAGGTTCCCGAGAGGATCCAAACACCTCCCGGTGCAGCAAAGGGTGATGTCGCAAATCGCAGATCGAACAATCCAAATTCCGCCTGCATTCATTCAATCTATGACCAACATCGAAACAGTCAGTACACAGGTTGTTCTGTTTTACTACCAAAAAACTTTGGCCAAGGATGAAAAGATTCTGTGACAGATTGAAACGCTCTCCAAACGAACGCTCAAACTTGCAGCTCCAAATCAGCTCTAAATAACTACCCAAATTGTAGTACAGCTCCAATGGTCACAAATATTGTCAAAAACAGTTCTACGATTCAACCTGAATAATATGCCGAGCTTGTATAAACGAAAATTATACCTACGCACCGACGGATTAATACAGGAAGATTTTCAGCTAACTAACAGCAACAAAAGTAGGAACCAAAAAGATTCAACAGAATGGTTGAGATTCTGTTCCACACTAATTCCCTCAACGAAATTAAAATCAAACAAAAATATCAAAAAATTAAATAAATGGCACCACAACGAAACTCGAAAATGTTCGCGCCTCGATCATAACTAATTTTGCGATAAACAACTAAAAACGAAATTATTCCAAAATTAATCAAAAGGTCATCGCGATCACCCTGTTATGCACGGCGTACTACCGCGATCAATTTAGTGCTTTACCGCAAACTTAACAAAAAGTAATAAATGTCCAATAAAACGGACATACATATATTCCAAAAATATTACGTACTTCGCGAAACTAGGCCAACAGGACGATTTCCTAATGGCCAATAACCCGATACTTATTACCGTGTCTCAAAATAAAAAAGGGAACAACAAAAAAAAAAATACAAAGGTGAAAAGGTAGTACCGAACACCTACTCATTTTCACTTTGTATTCCAAATCATACACATATATATGCAAATATGTATATAAATTTTTGTCAATGCAATAAATTTAATAAATTAAATTCAAAATTAAATAAATCAAATTTAAATCAAATAAAAATACCAAATCCAACTTGTTCAACAATTTTAGTCACAAAAAAAGTTGACTTAAATTACTTCAACTGCTTACAAAAATGAATAAATAAAAGAATAATATATATATACACAAATGTCACTATGTTATTCTACTTCACTTTTATGCAAATTTAATCTGTTGAAAACTCCAGATTTTTAACTAATAAAAGTGAATAACATTTATTTACATTTCTGGTGGATTTGAAAAATTGTTACAAAAGATAATGTGCTTTGCTACTTAGCCAACGCACCGTCACCAATTATAACACCACCATTGACTTATAACCGATATCAAATTGGGTGGTTGAACTCGATTATCAACCGTGATCTTCACACCACAATTCGATATCTCAGTCACTTTTGACTTTATTATAAGCCAAGACACGTTGGTATAACAGTGTATACAAGAAGATTTTGGTTCTTATATTCAATATATTCACAAAGTGTGCCAATGCTATTGAAATTATAACACACCACTTTGTGATATATGCACTGTTATAAATTTTATATACTTGCAAAGTTTTGTTGTCTAGTCTAACAGAACTTTACTTGTATATAAAATTACCACCAAAAAATTCACAAAAATATAAAAGTAAAACAAAAACAACTTTACCTTATAATTTGAAGGTTACTTTGAAATTGTTGGTGTAGCGATGTAGTAAAATCCACAAAACAAAAAATGGTTCCAAATATCCGGTTCGAAGGACCAAATGATAATTCGATGGACTGTATGGGGGGGGGGGGAGAAGAAGAACACACAAAAAAAGGCTGTTGCTCCAGACACTAAAAAAAAGAACAAAATTAAAATAGTTCCAACTGAAGCACAAAAAAAACACTCCTTTTTTGAGATGAATTTAATCACTTCAGACTGATTTTATTTCCTTGGAAAAGATAACACCGTTCACTTTTTGGTTTCCAAATTTTATTTTTTTTCTCTTTTTGGTTTTATTCTCCTTCACAGAATTTTTCTAACACGAAATGTTTATACATAGTTACATATACACAAAATTTAACACAATTTTAGATTAAATATAACAATTTATTTGGCTTAAGGCAAAATTGGTTGTATCCCTTTTGATGTTACAAGAAGAAGTAACAAAATTGTAATAAACAAAACAAATTTTTTTATTCCAAAAACAACACTAATATTAAAATACCAAAAAGCTTAATTTTACACTGCAGCGCCATCTGTTGCCAATTTGCCATCGTTTAAACAATCCTGTTTATGTCAGCAGGAATGGGAACTATTGATCGTCAGACATAAACACAATTCATTTCACAATTCTGCAATGTTTTTACTCTTTTCCAGATATGCATAATCCCAAATTCGTATGAAATAATTGAGCCCGAAGCCCCATAAACATACTACTATTAGCAAACACAATATAAAATGCACTTTCAGAATGTCGCCACTTATTTCAATTTTCAATTAAGAATCGCCAAACTTGAAAAAATAAGAAAAAAATAATATTTTCCAAGTTTACCCCATCAAAGCTCAAAAACTTATAAGTTTCAAAAAAACGTTTATATATACCGCTTAAAAAACTAGTCTCTCCCCTTTGTAAAAAACTTTGAATTTTTAAAATAGATTCAAACATGTTTGGGAAATCAAAAATTTTGTGCGAAAAGATAAAAAAACCGTTTTTGTTAAATACAACAGGTCTGGAAAAGGTTCGAGAAAAATAAAAAAAGGATTTTTTAGTTCTACTCAACTAACTGAACAACTTAGAATAGGAAGTTACTCGGGTGTATTTAATTTTTTGTATTTTGTCGCTTAGTGTAATTTATTTTTAATTTTACGGCCTAAATTATCTCAAATTATTGTTCTCTACAACTTGTTTGCTCAACACATTTAGTAATCCTTTGAATATCTTACATTCTTCTGTCCTAGAGGAATAGAAGTTGAAATCAAATATTCGAAGAGTTGTTGGCAATTTGCATTCTGCGGTTTCTCCAGACCACACCATAACTACTATTTTACCTCAACCGTATAACACAAACAAGTACAAAAAATGTACGCTATGGTACCTTAAGTTGTCAACGGTAAACTTTTTAGGAAATATAATTTGCAAAATTTCTGAAATTAGGGATTTGCTCTTATTTTTGCAGAATGGTAAGTTCGTACAAAATTTTTGCAAACAAACAACAAATTGAATTCAAAATCCGAAAGTAAAATATCTACATTAAGTATGTAGTTTGGTAACATTTCAAAAAAAAAAAAAACGGACAATTGAATTACCACAAACTTTTTACTATTTTTCATAACAAAAGTTTTGAAGACTATCATTTTGTAGTTTTTCTTGCTACTATATACTCGTTACTGTGTCAGTAGGCACTACGGCCGCGCATCTTTAGTAATAGAACATAACAAAAATAAATACACGCATTTTTTGCTAAAATTGATTTTTTCAATCTTAATACAAGTTTGTTAACATATATTGTCTAAAAAAACAAAAAAAATTATTTGTCAATTGGAAAATTGGCCATAGCAGGAATCAAGACTGTCTTAGGAGAATCCATGTTGGGGGGTATCTTTTGCATGAAAATATGTCCTTTAAAACTGTTCGCAATTGGTAATCTAATAGGTTAAAATCAGAACTGATGAAGGTTAATTCTTCAGAGTGTATGAATACACTGGCTAACTATGCAGATGCTGAATATTACTTGAAACTTCTAAAATGATTTCTTGTAGAAATGAAAGTCCATGAATGCATTATAAGAGACAGCCAACCAAATCATAACTAAAGCTGATTGATCATCTTTTTAGATCTAAGCTTATATATACCCTATCACCTTGCTTAGCAAGGATAAAATTAACACGCCAAACATGGGTGGTGTGAGAAGCTAAATCGCAATCATGACTTAAGAATTGTAATGGCGAATTAAAATATGTTCAATGTTGCAACAGCATATTAAGGGCCATTATTACGACTTGCCGTTAAAGTTAGATTTAGTAAAAGTTAACTATAAAGATCACTTTTTTAAAAATATTGCAGTGTCGGAGTAATATCGATAACTTTTCCCAATTTAAATAAGTTTTTTGAAGTCGTAGTGGCAAAAGATGAGCTCCTTTTTTGTTATGTTAGCTTATTTTCTTTATAATTGAAGATGCCATATTGAAAATAATATATGGCAAGTTCAAACATAAACTTAACTTTAAGAGTTGCAGGTAGAATGATCTTCTCCTTAGCTTAAGGATATGCCTTATTATCTACTTATAATAATGAAAAACAAATTATTTGCTCATTAAAATCCCTTCTTTAGTTAGATGAAGTTGAGATGAAGGGTTTATTTTACTAATTTTGCTATTTCTTTTCTCATACCAAAAGAAATAATTTAAAAAAGTTTATATCAAATATCCAAGAGTTAAATGACTTTTAAATGGTTTTTGGCAAACTTACAATATTATGTCTAAAGTAATCAAAAGTTTTTGTAAAATAAAAATAAAATAAAATAAAATAAAAGGGACACATCGTTACAACAAATTTTCACATGTAGCAGCATTTTAACACTTTTACTATTGATTTGTTTTTTTATTGAATATTTTAAATAAATTTGTTGACTAGGGGAAGAAATCTTTTGGTAAAGCTCTACGATCAGATTAAAAACAAATTTGCAACAAACAAAAAGTAAACAAATAAACTCCATTACAGAAGATGTCTTTTAAAATTCTGTGGTTCTTCAAAAAAAAAAAAAAATTAATGTCTGTTTGCGGAACATTTAGAAGAATTAAATGAATACTTTGCCCAAAAACAACGAAATTGGTATACAAATAATTTGTAATATTTTCAAGTTATTGATGTTAGAAAACTGGTCATTCCTAACCAGTGCCGTCTTTACCATAAGGGCACTTGGGGCACGTGCCCAGGGCCCCCGACTTCAAGGGGGCCCCAAGTTAGAACCAATTTACTTTCGAAATTCATATTTTTTAATTTTTCAGCAAATTCTTTATAATTTGCTTTTCTAACTTCTAAATTTTTTGAAACAATATATTTAATATGGTATATAATTTTTAAAGCCGCATAAATTGATATATAAAACATAAATAACCATGTCCTTATAATTGTTATATTCCAAAAAAACGTAAAATTTTAAGGATTTTCATTAAAATTAAAAAAATGCAGCCAAATTTTGCATGTTTTATACACCGTTAGCTTCAAAAAAATTTTTTTAATGATACCCCATATTGTATATTTATATTATTTATACAATATATTTATAAATTTTTTGTCTTGTGTTTGCTCATGTACAAAACGATTTAAAATTTTTGTACAATATGGAAACGTTTGCGAAATGTTTCGTTTGTTTTCATACACTGCATAGAAGTCAATAAATTGGGAAATCCCCGAATGTGTCAAAATTAAATCAGTGAAAGTGTTAATTGTTTTAGATAAAACAATATTTTATACAAGTGTTGAAGTGTTTTTTTTTTAAGAAGTTAGAGAGTAATACTTACTAAGTACATATAATATATTGCTTTATATTTCATAATGTCGAAAAGAACATATTTAAGTGGTTCTCAAAAACGAAAAAAAGTTGCAGCTCAAAAAGAAATATCAGAAAAGCTTCCTAAATTAACATAATTTTTTACGGTCGAAGAAACAAATATTACCGACTCTTCTCAAGATCAAAATTCTTCTCAATTTCAACAGTGTAATGAACAAGTAATAATAAAAGATCCAGGTGTAGCCGCTGTTTCTTCTGATGTTGAACCATCTAGAAGTTACTGTGATTTTATAACTACAAGTATAGAAAATGTATCTCCTGATCCTAGCACGTACAGCGAAATAACAGAAGAAGTGCTTGATATTTGGATTTGGAAAGGGCCAGAGTTTTTCCAAAATAAAAATTGCGATTTTTCCGAAACTTCAACGATTTTTCCAGATTCAAGTGTCACAACAAAAACAAGATACTTGAATAGAAATATGTTCACCCGTAAATTGACGAATGGTGAGTATATAGAAAGAAAGTGGCTCCTTTACTTACTGACGAAGATATCGGTATATTGTTTTTGCTGTCGTTTATTTAATACTATGACTGGTACTGGTAACAGTTTGAGTTCCCCCACCGGATATAAAGATGGGAAATATATAAGTAACATATTAATGGAGCATGAAAACAGTTCACAACACAGGCAATCAATAATGAACTATGTCGGAAGAAAAAAAACTATTGGACGAGTTGACAAGGAATTGCTGTCTCAACACAATACACAAGTCAATTATTGGAAGAACATACTAAGAAGAATTGTTGCGGTAGTGAAATTTCTGGCTTCAAGAGGTCTTCCTTTTCGGGGTGATAACGAAAATTTGGGTTCTAAAAATAACGGAAATTATTTGGATGCTTAGAACTTATTAGTGAATTTGATCCTTTTCTTCCAAATCACATACGAAACGGAAATTGTGGTAAGGGATACACATCATATTTATGGGTCAACAAGTATTAAAAGCTATTGTCAACAAACTAAAAGCATCAAAATACTATTCCATTAGTGTGGATTCTACTCCAGATCTCTCCCACGTTGACCAACTGACATTTATTGTTCGATATGTAAAACACGGAGAGCCCATTGCAATTTTTGTCTATGGATGAGCGTAATGCTCAATACATATCAAATAAAATTTTAAAATTTTTAGAAAGCCTTGATATTCCTATTAAAGATTGTCGTGGGCAGAGTTACGATAATGCACCAAATATAGCTGGGAAGTATTCTGGAGTTCAGAAGCAAATAATAGAGAAATGTGAATTTGCCATTTTTGTCCCATGCGCTGCACATTCTCTAAACTTAGTAGGTGTTCAGGCTGTTGAATGTGTTCCAGAAGCAGTAAAATACTTTCAATTAGTCCAAAAATTGTTTAATTTTGTTTCATCTTTAACTAAAAGATGGAAAATTATGTCAGCGTGTTTGGGTGCAAATAAAGTATTGAAGTCTATTCCGGGTACAAGGTGGTCTACGCGTGCGAATGCTATTAGTGCTTTGAAGAATGGTTATAATAATATTTCTGAAGCTTTGACATCAATTGCAAGTGACATCAATCAACCAGGAGAAACTAGAAATGTGGCTAAAAGTTTGGCACAAAAAATGGAAATGTTGGAGACTATACTTCTAACAGAGATATGGAATGCTCTTGCTTAGTATGAATCGGCGGCTACAGAAAAAAACCAAATGCTGAATACAAAGATAAGTCCGAAAGAATTAGAATTCGCAGCACACGCATCACTTTTTTTGAAGGGTCGTCAGAAAATCTACAGTTGAGTGGCAAAGAAAAATTCAGGTTAAATACATTTATTCCTATAATCGACACATTATATGCTCATTGAAAAAATCGCTCGACTGCATACCAAGAAATTTAAAATAAATTTAGTTTTATGTCTCAGTTAATATCGATTGATTCTCACCAGATTACAAAAAATGTAAGGAGTTTGCAGAAATCTGCCACGAAGACATTAATGCTCAGTAGTTGAAGTCTGAATGTTTTCATTTGAGGCAGTACTTAAAGAACATTGCAAAAGAAACCGAGGATTTAAGTATTTTGGCACTCCATAGACTGATAAAGTCCCATAAAATAGAGGAAACTTTTCCAAACATTGAAGTTGCTACAGGAATAATCTTTTGCTTATTGGTTACAAATTGTTGTGGAGAGCGTTCATTTTCACAGCTTAAAAAATGAATTACGAACAACTATGTTACAGAAGTCGCCGTATTCTAGTAGGTAGTGTGCTGGCTTATTAGACGCAAAAGCCTGGGTTCGAGCCCTAGGCAAGGCATCAAAGACAAAATACAAAAAGTAATTTTTCGGCGACTTCCTCTCAGTAGATTTCTGGCAAAAACTCTGAGAGTAAATAAAAATTGCCATGAAAAGTTTCTCAATAAATAAAAATCTGCCGTTTGGAATCGACTTTAAACTGTAGGTCCCACCACTCATGTAAAAAAATAACACACACAACATAAGTGGTGTGAGAAACTAGGACGTTGTACAATGGGTCAATTCGACCTCCGGGTACTGTACTTGTCTTAATTGACAAGTACACGTCATCTAACCTAACCTAGCCTAACCTATGTTACAGGAGCGGCTATGTAACTTATCAATTATGTGAATAGAGAGTGAAATTCTTAAAGAAATAGGCTTTGAAGACATAATAGAAGATTTTGCAGAAAAGAAGTCCCGAAAAAAAACGTTATCTTTACGATTTCAAATCAGTAATATTTTATTTTGGGTTATTTTTTTATCAATTAATTTTAAAATATAACTCATTTAATGTTTCAATTAACATTAATAAATATGTATATTATGGTTGCCCCAAAATAGAAGTTTTCAATGTTCCCAATTAATATAAATTTTAATTCATTTTAAGACTACGTTTTTAAAAATTTTTGTTCTGACGTCAATATTTAGTGAACTGGATCAAAGGATAAGATTTTCACATTTTTACATAGAATTATAAAAAATCTATTACGTTTTCTGTTACACGAAAATTTCTGGTAAGCCATTGAAAGCGCCTCTCAAAGACCTTTCTTATGATATCATATCCATTCTTTGAAAGAAATATGAAAAAAGTCATGAAATCCTCAAAAAAGGACCACTTTATCCTTGGTTTCAGCTCACCAAATGTTGAGTCCAGGACAAAAATTTTGAGAAACGGTAGCTTAGAATCAATCAAATTTTCATTTTAGTTGAAAACATTTGCATCTTATTTTTCCTCCATACAAACCCTAATGTATATATATACAAAATATGTATATAAAATCATCATATAAAAATTTGTTTTTATTTTTAAATTTTTAGGGGCCTCCAATAAGCTTGTGCCCTGGAACCCTGGCATACCTAAAGACGGCCCTGTTCCTAACGAACGTTTTACGTAAGAATATTTATAGATTCTAGAAGGTCCAAATATGTTGTTGAATTGATAATGGAGCAAATCAGTGCTGCAAAACTGAAATTTTGAAATCATACTGAACTATAACGGACATAGTACTTTTTTGCATCAAATGATACTTTTGCTTTTTTACTTTTTTTGTGTGCGTTAATTTCATACATGAGACCTACTCTTTAAAGTCGAGTCTGAACGACAAATTTTTGAGAAACTTTTCATTGCAATTTTATTTACTCTCTGAGTTTTTCCCAGAAGAAAATCGCCGAAGAAATATGTTTTCATATTTAATTTTGATCGAGATGTCTGCCATTAGGTTTGAAAAGTGGGCTCACGTCTAGTAAGCCCGCACACTACCTACTAGACTATTTATTTATTTATATTTAATACATATACGGCACGGAGCAGAAAAACTTACGACTTATTCGTGCTCCTCTCATACTAGACAAAAACAATTGATTCGGAACGTAACAAAACTTAAAAGCCGCTTTTAGTCGAACGTCGATGGAACGTAATGTAACATACTTTATTTTTTTTAGCATATTGAAGAGCAATGGAAATGATTACCGAAATTAGATTACGGTTCGGCAAGCGTTTTCATTGCTTTTCGTGTTTTAAAAACTAATGTATGTTTCGTGGACGTTTGGCTAAGCGGGTCTAAAGCCCAATTCTACCTTTGGCATTACGTTGAACATGCTGCTAATGGATTAATAGTTAAAAAATGCAAGACATAAAATATGTAATAATAAAAGAGTACTGAAAGCGTATCGGGGATACTGTAGTATTTTTTAAATGAACAAGTACTGAAAAATGTACTAAAGTACTGAATTTTTCAACACTGGAGCAAATAGAGGACTTGAAGTTATTCGATAATGCTTCTCCCAATAAAAATTTCGTTCTAATCGTACAGTGCTTGCCTGGTCCAGATCATTTCAATAACAGCAATAGCAGTCTGGATAATTTATACTAAAGGGTGTTTTTTATAGATGTATAGAACTTTAACAGTCCAAACAGTCAGTTTTTCTGGATGTAACGGTGTTTCCACATACACTTGAGGATTACCTTCACTCCAAATGCGGCAGTTTTGTTTGTTGACGTAGCCATTCAACCAGAAGTGCGCTTCATCGCTTAACAAAATTCGCTTATGAAAATCGGGAACAACGGTAATCTCGTTTTGGGCCCATTCGACGAATCTACGCCTTACTTGATGATCGTTTGGCTTCAAATCTTGCACGAGTTGGATTTTGTAAGCACGCAAACCAAGATCCTTCCGCAAAATCTTCCATAAAGTGGATGGACATAGATCCAATTCCTGTGCTCGATGGCGGATGGACTCATTCGGGTCTTCCTCAATGCTACGCTCTACAATAGCTTCTTCTGTACGCACCGTACAGCGTCTCTGGGGATGCGAGTTATCAATAAGAGTAAACGTGGTGCGAAAACGTTCCATGGTTAATCGAATTAACTGCTCTGATGGACGATTTTGTCGACGATAAAATGGACGTAGTGCGCGATACGTTTTTCGCACAGAACCATTATTTTCGAAATAAAATTGCACTATTTGCAAGCGTTGTTCAGGCGTGAGTTTATTCATGATGAATTGCCAAACCAAACTGAGAATAAATCACTTGACAGCTGTTAAATCGGTCACCATCTTGAAAAGTAATGCCAACTTAAAGTTCTATACCTCTATAAAAAAAACCCTTTACAAGGAAATATCAGATGTCTCTCTGGGTTTATTTTTCCATTTTCT
Source organism: Sarcophaga subvicina (assembly GCA_936449025.2). Taxonomy (NCBI): domain Eukaryota; kingdom Metazoa; phylum Arthropoda; class Insecta; order Diptera; family Sarcophagidae; genus Sarcophaga; species Sarcophaga subvicina. Next base: position 55,036,161 of record OW388083.2, on the reverse strand, counting down.
CCTAAACACTTGAAGATCAAGTTTTTCTTGATTCTCCACATTATGAACGGGTTTTTGGGGCTCATCCTTTCTGTCGATTTTTTCTTCCGGAATTCATTTTCGTTGAAACTTTAATTCCATTGCAAACTTTTAAGTAATTTCTGAACATTCATTCAGAACACCCTTTTGGTTGCCATTTAGTCGTTTTGCCGAGCCCATTTGTCACATTTTTTTATATAAAACTTTCGATTTAAGCGAAAGTTAATTAAAAAAATAATTGTTTGAAAGTTAAATGGTACAAATTAATGAATCTTTGCCAACTGCTGTCAAATGAATATCTGACTATAAACAGCAATAACTTTACAAATCAACTCATTCGTATTATTAGAACCCCGTAATGCTAATAATTGTTTTTGTTTCATTTACTAATCTTAATATAACATTCCCTGTATATAAGCACGTGGTCCACTCTTAGTAGCACTGAAACTAATGTAATCTTGATTTTTGCTTCAAAATGCGTTGAAACTTTTTCGATTTATGCATCCCGCTTTTAATCATTCCCCGCCTAATTCTAGCAATTGATAAAGGGCTCCAGCTCCAGGCATACAAAATTTCGGCATTTCTTTTAATGAGTAATGAATCAAAGCTGAATCAATGCCAATTTTCCTGAAAAAGACTTCTTGCCAGATGAAAAGCATCTATCTGTATAGCTTAATGAATGCATAAAATTGTTAAATTTAAAGATCAAAAAATTCCCCACAATGAACAATGAACAACAGTTTGTTGTGAATTTCTATCACGCGGTGTGATTGAACCTTACATTTTTGAATGCCGAAAATCACTGCAATTATTGCAGGAATATGATAACGGAAATTTTGTGTCCTCTACTGGACAGCATAACTCTGGATGAAATCTATTTATTGTAGCAATGATATCAAATTATCTCAAAAAATTCTGAATTCAACTTGCGGGCAAAATCATGCGATTTAACGTCGTGTGATATGTTGTCTTGGAGAAACAATTCCTGAGCTTAAATCCGAGATCCAACTCAGCATAGTCGAGATATATAATCACATCTGTGTGAAGAAATCATACACAATTTCGTGAAAAGGGCCATGCCGGCCATAAGATGTCCATTTTTTTCCATATTTTTTCGGAACATGACTTCTTGATGGTCCAATAAAAAATGCGTTAAAATTAAATTACTGGCCACCCTTTCTGCTCTTACGTAAAGTCGCTTAAGTAGAACGTAACGGGTAGTGCTGCAAGCTGTCAAAAGTTAAAAATAGCAATTCAAATTGGTGCCTGCAGAATACCTAATTGTAGTAGCGCTGTGGTAGAAGCTGAAGCGCAAAATTCGAATTTTTGAAATTTTCGCGCGACAGATATAGATTAAAAAAACAGTTTTTATGTTTTTCATTATTTAACATTCAACAATTTAATGTTGTTGTAGAGAAATATGTACTGTGATAGACATTTATTATACAAGTTTATACTATGTTTAGATATGCAATTTTATCAGCTGCTTATTCAATATTCATTTGACAGCTGGTAAACAAAACAGCTTGTTGTTTCAACAACATTGTTTCTATTTTGTTTTAATTTTTTTTGTTTGTCGTTGTTAGCGTTAGAGTTATCAAATATTAACAGAAAGTGTTCGGTTAATTATAATATGCTCACTAATCACACTTATGACAGTGCTGCATTTTAAGTTTTACTCAATATTATAACAATTTGCGTATTTATTACGCAAATATTAATTGGAACTTTATATGAAATATTGATCTCAATAATGGTGTTTATTGTGATTTACGCATATCTGAACACTGTATTATATTAATATTTTTTTTAAGAAAATTCACATAATATTCTTGTACTATTCTGTAAGTTTTTGAAAAGTTTGTTTGGCAACATTATAAGAGAACTTTACTATCCTTTTCGCATTTTTTCTGACTATGCTAGTCATTATGTCGTAAGGTTCAGCTTCTACTACAACTACTTTATTCTGTTCTAGGCTTCAAATGTGTAAACAGGTTCACCTAAAAAATTTTTTCATTTTAATTTTGTAGTATATAAACTATATTTTTGTATCTCTCTAAACTAAAATGAAATTATTTTTATAAATTAAAAAAAAAAATGCAATTATTCATATTATCAACGATATTTCATTAAATGATTTATTATTCATTCGCCCAAATGTGCCCTTACGGTCAGACATATGGCTATTAATTCATTAGAGGATATAAATTTCAATATAAATGTCGTAATCCTTTTTATTGGATTTATTTATTATAAACTTATAAACTATTTTTCCAAAATTTATTGCTTTACGAATACGTAACGTGAATTATTTTTAAAAATTTTGTGTTTTTGATTTGTAATTTGAATATGGGTTTCCAGGTGGCCAACTATGCTTACTAATTCAAAATGTCATAAATGTGCTGCAGGACAATATAAAAATAAAAAAGAAAAAAATAAGCAATGAATTATTGTATGAAATAATAATTGTATGTTAAACAAAATGCATAATAATCGAAAATATTTTTTTATACAATATAATATATGTATATATGTTTTAAATAAACTTTAAATGAATTTAGTAACGTAGATGCTGATTGTTATGATGGGTGAAGTGTTTTGCCGCTGAAAGACCGAGGAATGATCTACTATACTAGTCAGGGATGTCACAGAATCCAATAATGTCGGAATTGGATTTGAAAACGACACAAAAAGCAATTTGGTGTCATACAATCCAAGATTATCGGTTTTGTTGTTGAAAATAAACCAAGCAGCTAATGGCTATCAGTTTTCATTATATTTTTTTTTTGTTATATGAAACAAAAACAACTTTAATTTTACTTTATAAATAGCTTTTATTTTACCAATTTTTTCTAAGCTGTCGGCTATTTCGACTCTGATTCTCTGACCTTCACTTTGCAGAGAGGCACTTGGTGACAAAATAACATTGTCTTCACTATCAGGTAATGGTAAAGTCAGCTCATCCTCACTTTTTTGCACATTATAGCTCCTGCCAATGTTGTGCAGAGCGCAGCAGGAATTTATAATATAATAATAATATTATTAATATAATAATAATATTACGTGCATGAGCCATATTGAATTTATATTCCTTCGAATTGTGGCTTGGATCATTGTATGGCGTTAAGAAAAAGGTCTCAATGCCATACACACAATCTCACAATAATTTTGAGATCCGTTCTCCTGACTCATACATTGCAAGGAAATGTCGTCTGGCGCTACTAATGTTCCAAATAAATTATATGAGTAACGTCTATGCAACCAATTATTGAAGGGATTTTAAGTTTATTAAAGAAATGGTCCCTTGATATTTGCTTATTGTTGGAGTTCATTTCTAGTTGCATCCATTGACAGCAAATGAACCTCTATATAACTTTGAGCACATCGTCTAAAATTGTAGCTCTCGCAATATTCGTCTTTTCACCTTTTCTGAACGCCCTTCCTCTGACAATAAAAATGCGATAACAGTAGTACTCATTTTTTTATTTATATATTTAAAAAGATTTATTTTTTATTATTTTAATAAAAATTGTAAATAAATACACAAATGTAAACAATAGCTGTTTCGAACATCGGTTTTATTTCAATTCGACGTTTTTGACGGTTTTGTGACGCCAAATGAATCCAATATTGGTTTTAAAAAACGACAAAAGGCAAAACCGACTTGAATTCTATGACACCCCTGAGTTTCTTAAGGTGACCCAAGTGTTTTAGATAGAAATGAGTATAGGCTATTGAGCATAACATTTTATTGTGAATTAAAAAATGCTTTATATTCTTTGAGGACATAGACAATCTTGTAAAATGTTCGAATCAAATACGTATGAGATATCCCTGATCATGCTCTAAAAGTTATTAAGTCCTTCCGTCAGGATTACAACTTAGCTTCTCACGCCACTTATGTAGTTAATTTTATACATGCGTGGCGAAACCTACAGTTTAAAGTCGATTCCGAACGAATTTTATTTACTCTGAGTTTTTGCAGAGATCTGCAAAAATTCAAATTTCGCTTTTGTTCGATATATCAAGTGCCACGGGTGCCCTGGTAGTCTAGTAGGTAGTGTGTTAGACTATTAGCGTGAGGGTCGTGGGTTCGATTCCCACCAGAGACTCTTGTCTGTGACTCTACACCGAGCATATGGTCAAAGTTATTCTGATCGTATATAATTAAATATAAGCTTTTTACTACCTATCTAATGCAACGTTCTGTGATCTGTATATTCGATATATCATTTACATTTGTGTTTGAGCTCCCCTTAGGCCGGTGAAAAGAGTATATGACAGCTATTTAATGATTTTTGAAGATTACATCTAGGGATCTTTAATATCGTTAGTCCAAGATTCATAAAGTTTCTAAGGTGTAGCATTTATCGAGGATAAATATTAATTTTTTATAAGAAATTCAAAAGAGAAATTTTAAATTTACAAATTTAATACATTATATCTGCAAACTTAAAAAAAAAACGCATTTTCCAAGAGACTGCGTGCCAATTTCAGTGTTATTCAATTTATGGCGAAAAAACAAAAACGGAGTTAACAAAGAAAGCTATTTGTGGCCATTTCTTTTCATACATTGTTGAGAGTGATTGTTTCGAAAAGTTGAAACAATACAGAGGCTCAAATGTATAATTGGACACTAGGTATATGCTTTTTCAAATGCTGATTTTTCCATTATAATGAAAATATTTAAAAAAAATTGGATTCCGCACTTTGAAACAATGTATAATACTTATTATTTTTTATTTAAAAATGTTTTTAAAACAAAGAAAGGAAAACAATATTAACGAATTTCATGTCAAACGCATGATTGAACAGTCAAATAAAAAGCACAGTTTTAACATTACACGGAAAAGTAAAGGAAAATAATTTAAATACAGCCAGTCAAACAGTTATTCTATAACAGTAACGGATTATCCATTTCATCGTTTGAAGACCGTCTGTTCCGAGAGGTTGTTAAATATACCTGAGATTCGATTTATTTGGTCAAAGTTTTGTCATTAACGATGCATTTTATGCAAATCTTCAGCGATTAAGCTCACTTCTCCCTCGATGGTTACGTTTACAAGTAAAATTGAACTAACTGGTCGGTATGTGATTTCAAGAAAACGGTGAGGCGAGCCACATAATGCTACTGATTTTAGATTTATTGCAACTGAAGTTTACATCACAAGTTGGTCACCACGTTCAAGCAAGTTTTTTTGTGAGACCTCATGAAAAACTATGACAGACAGACAACTACTTCTAAAAGTTCAATACCTGCATCCAATTCGGAGGGAATTATTTAAATGTCATTGTATTTCGAACATGATGTTAAGGTCCATTTGTTTTATTTAACTCGATAATCGATAACAAAAAAGTTAATTGACAGTTGCAATAGACATCTTCCTTGCAAAGGGTTTTCAAATAAGAACTTATGAACTTTGACAGTTGTTAACTGCAATCTTGTTAAAACTACATCTTTCGAATTAATTGTCGTTTATTCTGTCTTTTCTTCCTAATCTTAATGAATGAAAATGTCATCTTCAGCTGTGAAGAAAGAAATACGAGACGATACGAAATCACATGAGATTCAAGAGCGTCTAATCATCTTGAAAAAGCCACCGTGCATTTTAGGATTGCGGCGTCATCGGTTCAACAAAACTGCGACCTATATTCCAACCAACTCCTTTTGACCTAAATTAGATGATTTGGACACCAACGTCATTTGGTTCCAACAATACGCGTTATGTGCCACACAGCTCATGCCATATTGGATATTCTGCATATTGGATATTTGAGGATATGCTCATCGCAAATGTAGATGATGTGAACTGGCCCTCGAGATCGTGCGATTTGACTCACTTAAACATTTTCTTGTGTGGTTTTCGTAAGTAGCAGGTGCACGGTCCTCGAAGCCAACAAAAACCCATGCAATTAAAAAAATTAAATCTGATTTATATGTCAGAGGCATGGAAATTTGAACAATTCGAATGCGCTCCACTTATAGAAGCTGGGATAACATTTAAACGACGCTGTATTTCACACATAATGACATCAATAGGTCTTTCAAATACACTTTGTTTTATGCAAATTTAAAGACAGGAAGCGTTTAAAAACTTTATTTAAGAATAATGTTTTGATAACTGCTTTAAACAATCACCACAGACAAAAATATTTATTTTTTACTATAGTGCCACCACTGATTATAGAGCCGTCAATGATAGCACTGATAGTTCAGTTATTCGTTAAGTTAGTTAAGTTTATTCGGTAAGTTTTTTTTTATATAAAAAGAGAATAAAATATTTTGTGAAAGAAATTCAGTGTTGACTGTTAACTGATAAAATCGCAGTCTTTTTATAATACCAGACAAAAACATAAAAAATAAAAATTCACACAAACTCTTACAAGGATGTTAGACGAGGATAAAAAAATAAAAAAATATTGCAAACATTTTGTTAACAAAAAAAAAAAAAAATTACAATGAAAATAAAAATAAAAATGAAACAAAACAAAACATTAAATGCTCAAGTCAAGTAACACGCCAACACAACGTTTAACATGTGGCATTGCAAAAAACGTCTTAAGAAAAAAAAGAAGAAAATGTGGAGAAAGTAATACAATATTAAAGAAACACAGATCAAAGGGGAAAAGAAAAGCGTAAAGGATAAACAGAAAACATTTGAAACATTTACTCTGTACTCGAATGTAATACGAGGAACTGGTGTCGAGCATTACATGGAGAATGAGCTAACAAGTTAGAATAGAGTAATAAATTACTTGTTAGTAAACATTTCTTCATCATTGTCTTTATCAGCTTCATTGACGTTAATATTGCATACAGTCATACCATGTGTGTATACATCTTAGATTTTTATTTTATGCAGTGGGTATATAAGAAGTAATACTTTTGCCGCTAACGTTGTAAATATAACTATTAAATAGAATGAAATAGTGATATATGCAGATCTCAATTGAGGTTAAGCATCGACTTCACAGAGTGCCGCTTCCATGCTTTCAGGCTAGCCTGATGCGAGACCCTCACAAGTCCGGTAATAGGCAGACAGGACAATGTTCACATTTAGTTCAGAAGGGCGAAATGCTGACACGATTTCGCCACTGCCAAACGATAAAAAAACGCCTCTTACTTTATGATTTGTGTAGCAAATGCGATATTTTAAAAAAGAAAGAAAAAACTTCATGCCACTAAAATGCAACATCATTACATTGAATTAACTGAAGTGCTCTCGTCATGACAATAAATTCAAAGTTCATAAAACACATCTTGGAGTTACGTTTTTAAATTGCTTCTTAGTTACTCCCAAGTATGGGCCAATGCCACGAAGTCCATTTTAGAGTTTTTAAGTAGAGGGCGAATAGCCTTGTCAATAACAATATCATTGATATTATTAATTAATTAATCAATTCTATTGATTAATTAGATTAGTATTAGGTTTTTAATCGCTTTCTGCCTTTAAATATAAATAAAACAAAGACTGTGTGAGTTATAACATACACACATACATAATTCGTCATTAAAACCCTTCAGTCAGGATTACGACCTAGCTTCTCACACCACTTATGTTGAGTGCATTAATTTCATACATGAGTAGCGGGAACTACAGTTTAAAGTCGATTCCGAACGTAAAATTTTTGAGAAACTTTTCATGGCAATTTTATTTACTCTCAGTGTTTTTGCCAGAAATCTGCTGAGGAGAAGTGGACGAAGAAATATTTTTTCGGAATTTCGTTTTGATGTCTGATTTGGGGTTTGAAGCGTGGTCTTCCGTCTAATAAGCCAACACACTACCTACTAGACTACGCCGACATTTTTTATTCAATTAAAAACCCTATTAATGCCACTATGTGTTGAATATTACATCGTTCAAATGCTCGCCGACAAGGAAAAGTCTTTTCGGCTTAAGAAAACCCGACAAAAAAAGTCTAAGCAGTTCAAATCTCGCGATATCGGTGGCTAGTTCACATCACCTCCCCGTGAGAGAACCATGATCTCAAATCGCTGGTGCATAATATCTAATATGACATGAGCTGTGTTACACTTAGTTCAAAACACAGCTCGTTGTTGTTATCCAGATCATTCAATTCAGGCCTAAAGGAACTGGTAGTCATGGACCTATGTATGTTCCCCCTAGACTGTAATGCTCTGGCAAATGTCGTTCTTAAAGAAATATGAACCGATGACACCGACGGCCCAAAATTCTTGTCAAACAGTGACTTTTTCGGAATGCATTAGACTCTGTTTTATCACATGAGGATCGGTATTCATATATCCATTAATCGATTTTTCTGTGATAATTTGGTTCAGTGGACAGCTGGTCCCAAACCCATTCAGTGAATCCACGTCTTTATCTATAGTTGTTTACCTTCAGTTTCTGTGTAATTTGAATTTTGTACGGCTGCAGGCTGATTTTACGGCGCAGAATTCGCCAAATTACGGTCTGCGAACAATCGACTGCTTCGGACACTAGAGGTGTTCTCAGCTGATCTTGGGTTTCGTCTATAAACGGATATTGGTTGATTGTTTATTGACTGTGGATTCAATTATTGAAGTCGCCATAGTCTAATTGGTAGTGTGTTGGCTTATTAGACGTAAGGCCACGGTTCAACCATCAGGTCAGACATCAAAACGAAATGTGAAAAAATATTTCTTCGGCGACTTCCTCTCAGCAGATTTCTGGCAAAAACTCTAAGAGTAAATTAAATTGACAGGAAAAGTTTCTCAAAAATATGTCGACAGAGTCCAATGCACTTGTAGGTAAAGCCATTCATGTATAACAATAACACACAACATAATGGCCAATTATGTATGTATTCCCATTACTTTAATGGAGAATTTATTTTTAGTGTAATGCAGTTTAAAACATGTTTTAATTTTTATTTTTAATCTTTTTGCTGATTTCTGATTCCATCATTTTAATTCATATTTTTCTTTTGTTTTCTTGCTTTTGAATTTCTCTAGCTTTATGGATTCTATATTTATTTCAATTGCAGACAAATTAACTCAACTTTAAGTAGAGATATTGTTGGTGCTGATGATAAGCTCAGCGTATAATCAATAAGACTTTAGTGACTCATGTTAAGATCTGCTTTAAAGCAATTGTTCTTATAATTTTTGCCAATACTGTAGGTTTTAATTTAGTTTAGTTTTTCAACTTCATATGAGGGAACTGGTATATTTTATTATGAATTTTGTTCAACATTTTCTAATTATTTCCTGCTACATTTCTTGTTCTCCAAGGTTTTCCCAATTTTTGGTAAATATTTAAATTCTTTTATAGAAACTTTAAACATTTGCAAAAGTTTGCATTTACACAATGGTTTTGATAACTTCTCGAAAGAATTAATCCACTGCGAATTTGTTATAATTAACTCCAGAATATATTTTCATTTTTAGGGTTCCTCCCGTTCCGAATTAGTTTAAATACGATGCAATATTTACCAAATCAAAAAGGCAGATGAGACAACTTTCAACAGAAAAAGGGAAGAAAGTAAAATATTTATCCAGTAGATTGTAATTTGTTACACTGACGATGTGATTGCTACAGACATTATGTTGCTAAATGCTTGCTGTAGTGTTAAATTTTTATTGCAAGTTTTAATGTAAGGGATTTTGCCGTTGGAAATTTTGTAAATTGTGTATGACAGTGGTGCTTATCATCAGCACCATTACTATCTCTATTTAAAGTTGAGTTAATTTGTCTGCAATTAAAATAAATAAGGAATCCATAAAGCTAGAGAAATTCAAAAGTAAGAAAATATAAGAATAAATATGAATTAAAATGATGGAATGAGCTCCGAAAAAGATTAAAAACAAAAATAAAAACATGTTTTAAACTGTATTACACTAAAAATAAATTCTCCAGTAAAGTAATGGGAATAGTAAACAAAAATTATTGTCTTCTCAAAGTTAAAACACGATAATTCTGAAGTCTGTTGAATATGGTAGCAGCTCTCAGCCTAATGCTTTGATTTTATTTCGAATCGGTTTTGTTGTGTGTTCAAGTGCATTGTCATACAATAAACACAATAGACGCAACATAGCAAACGCAACAATTTTGCAATTGCAGCCTCATATAAGCTGCATGATCATTGGTGTTACTAAAATGTATTTACGTGTTATATTCCCTTATTATATATACATATATATTTATGTCATTATATATATACCTCATATATACATAATTGGCCATTACAACCCTTCAGTCGGGATTACGGCCTAGCTTCTCACACCACATCAGTTGTGTGTGTTAATTTTATAAAAGAGTGGCGGGACCTACAGTTTAAAGACGACTCCGAACAATAGATTTTTTAGAAACTTTTCATGGCAATTTTATTTACTCTCAGAGTTTTTGTCAGAAATCTGCTGAGAGGAAGTCACCGAAGAAATATTTTTTATATTTCGTTTTGTTCTAAAAGACATTGTCTTCTTGCCGAATCGATTTGGTTTTCCAGCCGAAGTGATGGTTGTCAGGGATAAACCCATGACTTCTTTCCATTTAGGATTCTGAAAATAAATCCATTTTCCATTGCCAATAACAATTCAATGCCACACTAATTTTTTTATAGTGGCAGTAACAAAATTTCAAAATTTCATGCGACAACTATTTTTAAATCGTTATAAATTATTTTTCTGCCATTCGTTTCTGACTCAAAGTGCCATCGTCATCTAATGTTTGCAATTCGTAGTCTTCAAATTTTTACGATCACACAAGTAGTACGACAGTTACAAGTTTTTGTGTCGATGAGAGCAGATAGTATCGAACAAACTCAATATTTATTGAGAGTGTACGACATTGAGAAGACGTACGGTTGGAAATTCGGCTCTCTTTGTTTTTTGAAAATTTTCAAAATTCATCACACACAAAAAACCTTTCGTAATATTTCCACTCTCAATTTTAGGATACGGATACTATTCTCTATAGCAGCTATAATATTATTGATCAGCGCATGCAGGCCTGATGTCTGACCTGGGGTTTGAACCGTGGCCTTATGTCTAATAAGCCAACACACTACCTACTAGACTACGGCGACTTCAATCTTTATATTTAGTGTCACTTTTTTGTATGTGGCGGCTCTCAAATTTAACAGCAGTCACATACGATTACGAACGTTACGAAAGAATGACACTTCATAATAGTGAAAACTTATTAAAAAAATTCGGAATATTATACTGAGAATAATTTCGAATAATTTTTAGTCGAGAAAGTACATCTAATGTGTTAATGAATAGTAAGACTTCTGTGCATTGATGTCCTTGTTGGTCTCTTGCAAACAATGCTGCCGTAAACGGAAATATCACCAAAATTTCTAGAACATCAATTCTTCTCAACAAATTAAAATTTCACGAAGCAAAAATTGCTTGAAAAATTCAAGGAGTTCAAAACAACAGACCATGTAAAGCGTCGGCAATTCGTTCAAAGCGTAATGAAGCAAAGTGAATACAATGTCATCATCTCCATTGAAACGCATTTCCACAATGGCTTAGTGAATACTGAATATAGTTGAATTTGTGGCCCAGATATCTCTCATTTCATCCTTGACAAACAAATACACCTTTGTTATTGTCAAAAAAGAAATTTTCGTATAATTTGGTTCGTTCACCACGTTCTGTTATGGTTAAAATTCGAATTTTATTAAATTTTTTTTCTTATTAAAATTATTAACATCCACCCTATTGTGTTCAAACTGTATTATGTATATTCGATCATGATATAACATCCACATTTGTTAAACATGTTGCGTAAATGTCAGCTGTTTATGTAAATAATCCAAGATTAGATACTTCTGATATTAAACATCTCGAAAAACATGTAGTCCAACATTGTTCTCCCACATGTATAAATTTGACAGTGTTTATCAACAATGTTGCCAATGTGTACTTTGCGGGCATGGATGTTTCTATTGATAAAGAAATTAATTAAAATCAATTTAGTTGATACTTTAACTACATATTGTTTAAAAACAAAGAAATCCAATTGTATTTCGAATATTTATGATTATTTTCCACATATAATATTATGGCAATGCAATGTTATACATGTTTTTTTTAATAATATTCGGCCGGTCAATTAGTAATGTTATCACTGACTGATCGAATATTTAGCATGCAGCCCTAATTAACTGTAAAATTCCAACAGCTTTCCTTCTATCCAATTAGAATCTTCTCAGAAATTTACATAGGCTTCAACCATATGTGGGAACGCTCTCTTTCTTTGCGATAACTAGTCGCAATCAAACCATACAAATCATACGAAATTATAAAAATGTTAAAAATATACAAAAAGTCTATTTAAGCTGTATTTTTTTAATAAATTTAAAAACCGTTAAACCATAAAATTTTAGTGCTTTTGACCTTGGTTACTTTATTAAAGTTTAAGTAAAGAACTACTTTCCTTTGGATTTTGAAATAGTTTGTGGCTCAAAGAACCTAAACTTACGAGAGGTTATATCGCGTGCCTGTTAAGGTCACGTGCGCGTCCGTATTTTTCAAAGCAAACGTGGTATAGTTTTGAAAACGGTATTTCTCAGCTGCCGAAACTGCACCTATTTAAAATCTCTATGAAATAGATCAATATAGATCTATACCTTTTTTTCTCAATCTCATCTATACTCAACCTCATTTATGGCCAATATCAGCTCTAACAAAATCAACTTTCTTCATTTAATAGTAGTTTTCTTATTATAAGAAGTGTCCGCTGAAATACATATATTTATATGCAAGAACCATAACATAATATACTCCCCTCAATTAGAGACACCAGCATCGACACGAAGAGCCCTCATCGTCATCGCTGCTGCAATAGGGGTTAGTCAGTTTTCACTATTTTAATTTTATGAGTTTAAAAATATATCTTGCATATATGTTTCAGAGATCAGCAATGAGTATTCAAAAAGACAAGTAGAATTGAATCAGAATAATTTTTGATACTTATACACATTCATACTTATTTTAATATCATACTCATACTGCTCCTATTCAAAGTTTGAAGTATTCATCGTACTCATACTTTACAATACCAATGATGTTGTTGATTTCTACTCTCCTTTACTCAACATTTGCAAGAATCACAAAATAAGTATGACTCGCGTACGAACACTAGAATACTCACTAGAAGGTTTCGTTCGCTTTGCTTGCTGTCGATGTCTTTTTCTTTCTTCTTTTTTTTGGAAATGCAACAACAACTAAGACTGTAAATTTTGGTGAATGTTTCGAATCACTCGAATACACAAACAACAATAATGTAAACAACATGTTTACATATATAGAGATTTCTCGAAGGCAGTCATTTTTCTTCAAGAGCATTCATCATACTATTTACCCAGCTATATAAAAGGGGGCAACGGGGTCAGAAAGAATTTCGTCAGTCTTGTGCGAAGACTCGTTGCGTGTGAAGATAATACTTGTAGTTTGAATATCTCTGTTATAAAGATCTATTGAACAATTGTTATTGTGTACGCGAAAGAGTGTAAAGAAGAATAACAATTAAAGCAGATTATTGTTGTTTAAATCAAGTCGTGAAAGGTGGCACACGGAGTTGTGCGAACAACAAAGAATTGATTTAAAACTAAACACAAATTTATTTTTATTTTATTTGCAACCTACGAACTCATATTTTTAAAGTTTTTAAACGGGTAACGGGTAATGTCTTTAACGATCGTTTAAAAATGAGTTAACTTAGTTTATGCAAAATGAATTTTATCTTGAGTTTATATTTTAATAAAGTGTTGAACGCTCCTGTAAACTTTCTTATATGGATTAACTAAAAGAGGCTAGTTAAATTTAGGGATCCTACCAACAAGTTTCGCTCGTACGATACACGTTTTAGGGAGGGTTAAAAAGAGTGTTTCCTCAAAAACATCAGGGAAACAAATTTAGTGAGTAAAGAAACTTAATACCTCCTCATATACCAATCAGTAGTATTGTAAGGGATTGATTTATTTGATCTATACTATTCAGACCACATAGTGTAAAGATAATAAATAAAAAAGATAGTCTTTATAAAATTACTCTGTAATGCAAAAAAAGGCGCCTAAATTAGGCCACGAACCCCCCACCCGACTGCAAGCTAGCAAACATAGACTCCCGCAGACCTACTTTAGTTCGATCCTTTATCAACAGATATATATATACCTAATTTGTATATCTCATTAAACTACAGTGACATCTTTTATGTGTACATTACAAAGAAGATATTTGTAAGTTCTTGGCCATTAGTACGAATTGTGGACCTTTTTTTAATCGACTGCCACCCGGAATAAAATCATCGACCCCCGTATGGTCGATGATTTGGTATGTATAGCGGCGTATGATATAATATCGTGTGTTCATTACCGCTGCAAAGATAAGTCCATTAGATCGAAGATGCACTTGCTTTCATATTAGCCATTAATAAGCTTCATAAATATGTTCTTGTTCGGTAGACTAATCATAAGCAATTGGTGTTAATTTTTAGATCGAAAAAGCGAATACCGGTCTATACATAGACCGCATAGATGTACTCTTAGTCTCAACATGTACGAAATAAACGAGCATTTCTCCTTCATGGCTCACGTTACACATACAGTTTTCATTGTAAATGATAATAGAAAATATCACACCCTCTTAAAATGAAAGTCGACTCGTTTAAACGTTTCATTAGCAATGCTCTTCGTATTATTATTATTACAAAAATAAACTTGCAACATGAAAATTAAAATAGAGATTCTATTTGCAAGTAATACGGTAGGATGCAAGGAAGTCAGAAAAAAAAGCACCAATGCAATCTGTATGCAGCTGCATTGTATGATTGTTGTCGTTGTAGTCATTTTTTATTTAAATGTAATGTTTTGTGGTGCGTTTTTTCAAAGGATTTCAATTTTATTCTGCGTTCTTCTGCCTCCTTATTTGGTTTGTGTTTATTGTGCAAATAAATGTTATTCTACTCGTGCATTTCCGCTTGATAAAACCTTTGTGGATCTAATGTTAAATGTGCGGTAAAATGCATGCTAATTAGAAAGGATTTGAATGATCCAGACATGTCTTGATGCGACAGCAACAAACAGGAGGCAGTTTGCTATGTTTCGTTTCTTTTTTTTGTGCTTCCATATGAATTTCTTCATGGCACGTCAATGTTAAATGAAAGGGGTTTCTAGCAAAACTAATTAGAAATGTTATGTTCCAGTATTTGATTTAAAATTGAAATAAAATTATTCTTAATGGCTCTGCTCTACGCCAACAATACCGGGAATTTTTCTGTTCTAACAGTTTATCATCAACAAAACAAAATTTTTGGTTAAATCAAGTTGCTCTTAATGTTTCCCTACCAGCATTTCAATATACAGTGAGCGTCAAAAGTGAGTAAACACCACCGAAATAATTCATTTTCTTAGGATAGCGAGAAAAGTAAATATAGTAAATAAAAATAAATAGTCGAATAAATTTCCAAAAATAAAAACGTTTAAAATGTTAAAACAAAAAAACAATTCATGATAAGGGAAATTTTTTTATACTTAAGGACATAATAGAAAATTTAAAATTATAGTGGGTGTTGACTCACTTATGGCGCGCACTGTAAATATCGAAAGCACTGCGAAACCACTGTTAACCTAATTTAAAACAAAAGACTTAGGTAACAAACTTTTTTTTTATTAGAAACTTTCCTTTGCCGCCTCATTTAAAACAAAAGACTTAAGCAACAAACTTTTGTTTTTGTAGAAAAACTTTCCTTTGTCGCCTATAGCACTAATCTACTAATCGTTTGCATTGTGCATTTGTTTTTCTATTTCAAATTTTTGCAGGGTGTCGAACGTAAGAAACGTGATGAGGAGCGTCGCGCTGCTAAACGTAAAATGACCGAAACGGGACGTAAAAAAATAGATGAATTATATCATCCGTTTACAGATCGTTCCGAATTTAATACAATGCAGAATCTTACCAAGCCGCCGGTGTCCTTTTCTCCTGCCGACGATTTGGATAAGGTAAGAATTCCAATCCATTCAAATACTACTGCTACTTGTTGCACATTGTCAACTACTGCTTCCTCTACAACATTTATTATAATACAACCATCAATGTTGTGTATATTAAAGTATTACACAGGTCCACATTGTCTTCAGTTGCAAATGCGATCGGTTATTATAACCCGTCAGTAAGGATTACGTCCTAGCTTCTCATATAACCATTTGAAAATTTAAACAAATATTTAGAGCAACATTAACATGACAATAAGCAATTGTCTCATGACGTCATTATCTCGGTTAGCAAACAATTTAAAAGTTAGAAGTGATTTAGCTGCGCTAAATAAAGTCTTCAAAATCGTGAATGTCAGTCTACTATAAAAGTGTGACAATTTCAATCTCAATAGGGTTCTTGTAATAATTTTTTTTTTTGTGTGGTTTCCTAATAAGAGAGGTTATAAATATAGATGGCTTTTAAATCGAACAACTCCAGCAGTCTAAACTGTGTAAGGCTATGGGCTATAATATACCTGATTTGAAAGTTGGCATTTACTTTTTTTCAGAATAAATTAATTAATTCGGCACATTGCCAGCATATTTCTATTTTAGAAAATGTAATGTAGGCTGCTGAAATAAGTAAAGAAGTTTACAGGCACAAAATGTTAAACTAAAAGCGAAATAATTTGCTCTTTGTCGATCCCATGACTTTGAAGAGAATATTCTAACTGATTGCGGTTGAACAATCACTATAAAGTCCATGAAGTCACGTCGTAGAGTGTATTAATAAAGCACGGCAAATAATTAGCAGGGATATTGCTCGAAAACTATGCGTTCAACATCAACAAACTAAGCCGAACATTCATCGACCATTGTTGTCATATATGATCTTCTTTTTATGGCATATAATATTTGGTAGTGTGTTAGTCTCTAATATTCGAAACACCCAGCATTATTTACTGAAGCCTTAGCGCGATATTACTAATATGCCATCTGTAGCTATGTGTGAAAATTTTCATGTTCTGTGTATGAAAACTCAAAGCAATGTACGCTGGAACTAACATATTGTTTGTTACATATTATAACTCTGCAAGAAAAACTTCGTCTGATGTACTTATCAGAGATCAGCAATGAGTATTCAAAAAGATGCGTATAATCGAATCACACTCATGATTTCTGATACTTATACGCATTCATACTTATTTTAATATCAGGGAACCTCTACTCATATCTAATTTTTGAAGTACTCTTCATATTCATACTTAACAACAAGTTTGATGTTGTTTATTTCCACTGTCCATGAGTCAACATTTGCAAGAATCGCGAAATAAGTATGATTCGCGTACGAACATTAAAATCCTCACTAAAGGGTTGTGTGTTTACTCTGCTTGCTGTTCTGTCTTTTTTGCTTATGTGTCTTTTTTTTTTTGTAAATGCAACAACAACTAAGACTGTAAATTTTGAATATTATAAAGCTGGATTCAACAATTTTTCTCTTTTTGATAGAGAGAGCGAAAGAGAGTAAGATTGCTTCGAAACAATTTCATCTCGATTTGGTTTAATTATAATTTTTGTTCTGAAACAGTTGTACTGTGCTACCAGATATATTAATTTTTGAAGTAAAGTTGAACTGAGCTCCCACATCATACTATATGTATATTTGTATGTATATAAGTATAATAAAATAGAGAACGGCTGTTTAAAACCCTTTGTTTGATTATAAGATATAACAGTGGAATATTATTAAGAAAACTAAATATTTATTTATTTATTTACATATTTAGCTTATAATTAAAATTATAAGATAAAGAATACTAAGAGCAATAGCATCTGAGGCCTTCAACTCCACAATGTTAAATATACAGTGCATGACAAAACAATGGAAACTTGTTCAAAAATTTATTTATGTGTTACAATCGGACGAAAATTTAAAAATCTTTTTAAGAAATCGGCAAAATATTAATGCCTTTTATTAATATGCACTGTTATTAACATTTCTGTATTTATTTATATAATTCAGTAATTAAAAAAAAATAATTCTATTCACATATTTATTGTTGACAAAACAATGGAAATTTATTTAATTTTTGAATTATATAATTCATTCTTATACATAATTTTAATATACAGAAACGTTAATAACAGTGCATATTCAAGTTTATGTCTGATATCAGCTGATATTACACGTGAATTTATAGCGCTCGCAAATAAAAATTAAATCTTTTTCAATTAAAGTTACCAATTTTAACTATTATATTGACGTTATATTGTTATAATGAAAAGAAAAAAGATCTTTGGTAATAATTCCAAATTTAAGATACAAAAACCTTGGGATCGACCCTCAACAAGTCGTGCGGCTATGGCTAACGGGTTTCAATACCTCGACGACGATACGGATGGTATTAGCGATTGCGAAGAGGAGATTAAAACTCCTTATGAAAAGATTCCTCCAATAGTGGTGGATGTTTCCACTAGTTTTTCAACTGTCCATAAACTTATGGGGTCTCAGTATAAATTTCAAAGAATGTCAATCGGAACTAAAGTTATATCAAGCTCACTTTCTCTTTATGAAGATGCCTTGAAATTACTTAAAATCTCAGGAGTTAAGTTCTACACTCACCAACTTAAGGATCATAAAAAATTTAAACTTGTGTTATTTGGCCTCCCCCAACTTGATTTAAAAACTATTACTGATGAGTTAAAATTTGCCCACAATATTGAATTATTAAGCATAAAAGAAATAAAAACAAAGTACTCTAGCTATGATGATGCAGTATATATGATTGAATTTAATAGAGATCAAGTGTCAAAAAAGGAAATTCAAAAAATTAGATTCTTCTATAACATCGCTGTTAAATGGAGAAACCCATATAAAGGCAATAAAGAACCCACTCAATGCGGCAAATGTTCTATGTTTGGCCACGGCGCTAGTAACTGCTTCCGATCTCCTGTTTGTCCGGCTTGTGCTGGTAGTCACGATCTCTCGGTATGTACCCTTAGTAAATGTCCTAACGAGGGACCTGTAATACATAAGTGTTTTAATTGTGTAAGCAAAAACTATAAAAATGTTAACCACAAAGCGGATGATATTAGATGCCCTTGCAGACAAGATTACCTTGATGTTCGCAAAAAGATTACTTCAAATTCAGCTCGAAAACCAGCAAAACGAAGAAATGTTCCAATTGATTTTAATTTACAACAAGAAAATTTTCCCCAATTAACTTCAACTTCTACACCATATGGTCAGTCAGCTGGTCATCAAAAAGTGTTATACTCGAACATGTCAAAGTATAACAGCCAAGAAGAGAATAGTGATGATATATCAAACGATAAATTATTAGATATTTATTTTGAAGCAATCGATGCTCTCCAAAATTGTAAGAATAAATATGATAAATTAAGAGTGTTAGGAAATATGTTAAGACATGCCATATAATAACATTAACTTAAGTAAGATTCGTGTTATGCACTGGAACGCCCAAGGCATAACGACAAATTCAGCCATAGCTGAATTAGAGATTTTTGTTCAAAAGAATGATGTAGATATAATTTTGTTAAATGAAACTTTTCTCAAAAATAATCATAAATTTTATATAAATGGATTTAAAGTTTATAGAAGGGACCGCATATCACATGGCGGAGGTATATTGATTGCTGTACGAGATTGTATAAGACATAAGATCTTAGATCCAGATGAAACGTCTTTAATTGAAAATCTGTTAATATCTTTGGATTTAAATGGTAGATCAATAACAATATCATCTGTATATGCTCCAAAATATTCTGACCAATTTAGATATGACCTTGACATCTTAACTAATAAACCAAACGATTTTTTCATATTTGGAGATTTAAATGCTCAACATTTAAGTTGGAACTGTTATTACAATAATATTGCCGGAAATGTTGTATTTAACCACCAAAATCAATCCAACTACTATGTCTATTATCCATTTAATTTTACACGTTATAGCCAATCCTCCACTCCTTCTTTACCATCTACCATTGATGTTCTTCTCTCAAACTCTAATTTGCCGTTCTCGAATGTTTTACAATCGGATCATGTTCCCATTATATGTAATATATATGGGAATGTGCAAGGTTCACATTCTAAAATCCCGCTATATCACGAAGCGAATTGGACTCAGATTGGAAGATGGGTTAAAGGAGAGATTATGTCTCATAATCTCCTTGCTGTTCAAGTAACTTTTGATAACATAGAATTATACTTGAACCAAATAATGGTTATTATTAGAGATGCTACAGATCAGATTCCAATGGGAGAACACAAAGGGTGGCAAAGACATTAAGACTGATTAAAGAGCGTAGAAAATATCAACGTAAATTGCAAAGATGTAGTAATAATATTGTAAGGCAGTCATTTATAGCGATTATAAGACAATTGAGGTTACTGATTGATCATCATCTTACTAAAGATAGAAATGTCCAATGGGGCACTCTCTTATCGAAATTACCTCCGGGAAACAAGAAATTTTGGATGATAACAAAATCACTTAAGAATAAAAGGTCCACAATACCAAATCTGACTGTTGACAATAGAGAAATTAGTAATACTGATTCCAAAGTAAATGCAATCGCAAACGTATTTGAACAATGTCATAAATTAACTTTAAATAATACATCCACAATGGATAATAAAGTTCAGAACTACATTAATATTATTAATATTCATAATATAAGACCAGAAGAAGTATTTTTGACTGATAGCAACGAACTAATTAATATCACGAACAAATTTAGGAATAATAAAACTGTAGTTCTGAAAAATATGCCTCGAATTGTTTTTGAAGTCCTTGCAAAGGTGTTCAATTTTTGTCTGTTAAATGGCTATTTCCCAAAAATATTTAAAAAAGCACTGGCGTGGTATTCCTGGATATCGAAAAGGCGTTTGATACCGTTTGGCACGACGGATTAATATTCAAGCTCAATAATTTTAGATTTCCATTGTACATTCTGAAAATCATTAAACATTTTCTATCAGATAGATAATTTGTAGTATGTATTGATAAAAGTTGCTCTTCGCCAAGAAAAATTCCAGCAGGTTTACCACAAGGCTCGGTACTTTCTCCAACGTTATATGCTATTTACACTTCAGATATTGTTATCAAAAGAAATAACGAAGCTGCATTTTATGCTGACGACAGTGCTTTCGTTTGCAGCGGAAAGCTCTCTAATGCGATCATTAAAAGACTAAAAGAGTCATTATCATGCGCTGAAAAGTATTTTCTAAAATGGAAAATCAAGATTAATCAGGAAAAGACTCAGGCAAAAATTTTTCCATTTAATAAATCCCCAAAGCGAATTCCCAGTCTTCCTCTCACAGTAAATGATACTACAATTGAAATTCGGGACTCAATCAAATACTTAGGAGTACACTTGGACAAAAAGTTGACTTTTAAAAACCACGTTGATCACGTAGTTGAAAAAGCCATAAAGTGTGGTAGAGCTTTGTTCCCTCTATTAAACAGGAAATCCATTTTGAACTTACAGAACAAACTGTTACTTTGTAAAATGTGAATAAGGCCAATTATGACTTACGGTTGCCAAGCTTGGTCCCCTAAGACAGCTAAGACGCATATTAGAAAACTACAGATTATACAGAATAAAAACCTTAAGATTATACATAATTTAAATTTTAAATACTCCACAAATAGATTACATGTCAACTATGGTCATAAAAAGATCAGTAATGTAATGATAAACCAGACATAGGCATTCGTCACTCGATGTCAGCAGTCAAATTATGATATAATTAGAAATTTATCTTAAGGACAACACCTTCAACTTTTAGTTTAAAAGTTCGTTTGTATGCTGTTTTGATTATCTAATAAATTTTGTAAAATGAACATTTAATACATTCATATATGGATTAATTAATTATTCATAGGGTTTTTTAAATCCTCACTTTTCATCCCTAATCTGTGATATATTTACATATTTAACTAAGAATAATATACCTAAAACAAATGATACAATTGTTGTAATACTAATGTAAAATCTCAAAAAATGTTATCTAACTCTAAATAAGTAAATTGAATAAAGAAGTTTTGTTAAAAAAAAAAAAAAAAAAAAAAAAAAAAAAAAAAAAACATTTGCAATACTATTACATATTTCTCTTCGCGCAAACATTAGCCAACTTCTGGTGGTGCTCAAACGTGAAATTGACACATTTTGCGATAAACAATCAAGATCCATCAAAACTTTTCAAAATTTTTGAACTGAAAGTTCATTTGAAAAATTAGGTATATATATGAAAAATGTAACTCGACTGTTAGACACTTTAAATAATAACTACGGTAATTTTTGTCCAATATGATCAAACGAAGTGTCAATATCTTATTTCATAATTTTTAATTAACTGACAGACTTGAAAAAATATGAAAAAAAAATTCGAATTTGCCAAGTTAACCTCATCAAACCTCATATAATATTAGGCAGAATATGTGTACACCGTTTCAAAGGCCCATCTTTCCTCTTTCTAAGAAAATTTATATCTGTGAGATTGGTTCAGAAATGTTTGTGTAATCAATAAATCATGGATTTATAACACATGTAGCGTGTATACGGTTAATTTTAATTTTAATTGGAAATGAACTAAAAATTTTCGATCTAAAAATTAGTAGGTGGTATATCACATTACCCGCACTAACTATGTATTAACCGCAGATCGAGCTTTGTATCAAAAATGATACATATCAATTTTTGAGGCTATATAACTTTAACTCAGAAAAAATTAGATGCCTGATATTTTTTTAATTCGTTAGTATTGTTATCGCCATTATCTTAAACCATATAAAAAAGAAAATTTCAAACAGAACTTAAAAAATTCAAAAAATTCATTATTCTGGGATTTTCTACGGATTCTTTGTCGTTGTGTATGTATTTTTTTAAGTTTTCAAAAATTTTCTGAATTGTTATCGTTAATAATACATTATTTATGGTATTTGGGAAGGAATTGAAAGTTAAGTGTTGTTAAAGGTTGTATATCCTGTTCTTGATATTGATTGAAGTAGTCGTAGTCTAGTATGTAGCGTGCCAGAGTCTTAGACGTCAGATCAAGGTTCAAACCTCAGGTCAGACATCGCCAATTTACAACGAAAGGTTGTAATGACTGACCATGTATGTATGACTCTGAAGAAGAAGAAAACTGAAGCTCGTCTTATGAACTGACGAAAGTATTGGCAGCAACACGCGTGACAATAGGATGTTTATCGCCAAAGATGGTACTACTTGGAACAGAGAATCGTATGCCTTTAATAGTGTGTTTCACGCAAATTGCTAGCAGCTGTTTCTTAAAATGTTGTAGAGTTTTTCTTACTGCTCATCTCATATTTATCACACGTGACAGACAAACATTAGACAAAAGTATTTCGTCCTATGATTTATTTCTTAGATATTACAGATCATAATATTTCGGTTAACAAAGTACGTATAAGATAACAGAATCATCCGCTTTGATAATGAGCTACTCGAAAATGATGATAAATTTACACCAATTACACTTTTACGAAAAATGAGCTGAAAGTTATTCAGCTTTTAATAAACCCAATAATTTTATTGCAGTAGATTAGTAACTAAAGACCGCTCATGGTCGTTATAAATTTCGTAGTCCACCGAAATCGAATTCGCACTTACAACCGTATTTGGGGAAATCTGTATCCGGGAAGCCAGAGAGCAATCAATGAGAGAACATTGTAATTGACATAATCGTTGTTTTATTGCAACGGAAAACTTTTTTTTACCTCACATGACGTTGACAAGAAATTTTTCTAACGAAATGTAACAATGGTTTGCACCATCTAAACAGTCGGAAACTTATAAATCGCCACAAAGCAAGGGTGCTAGATGTCAAATTATTACCATTCAGAAAAAAATATAACCAAGCTGACATGAAGTGTTTGATTTTTACGTAAAAACCCATGCTGCAATGTGCATCATGTCAAAAATTTTGGCATACATTTTATAAAATTGATAATGAAATGTAATAATATTGTTACGAAAATGAAAATGGTGTTACATCGTTTAACATTGAAATGATAAACATAAGCTACAAAAACAAAAACAATGGGCTTCTTTACTTGATCAACAAACAAACAAAAATATAGCAACAACATCAGTATAAAAAGAACGGATAAACAAGTAAGCAAACAGGCAACAACAACACTGCAAGGAAAAACATAAACAAAATACACAAACAACAATAACGTAAACAACATGTTTACATTTATAGAGATTTCACGAAGGCAAAGTCATTCTCCTTCAAGAGCATCCATCAGAGTGTTTACCCTGCGATATAAAATTCTAGACAAAGCAGGTAACAGGATTAGTAAAAATTCAGTCAGTCATGTGTGAAGACGCGTTGCATGTGAAGAGAATAATAATGGTGCGAAGATCTCCGTTGTAAAGATTTAACGAGCAATTCCTAGTGTGTAAGCGAAAGAGTGTAAAGAAGAATAACAAATAAAGCAAATTGTTGTTGTTTAAATCAAGTTGCGAACACTGTCACACAGAAATGTGCGACAATAGATAATTTATATAAAGCTAAACACAAATTTATTTTAATTTTTTATTTGCAATCTGCGAGCTCATATTTTAAACGCTTTTAAAAGTGTAAAAACGTATAAAATAGTTTTATTAAAATGAATTCAAATAAATCAAAATATTAAATTTTTTTTACAAAATCTATCAGTAATCGTGACAATTCTATGTACTACAAGTGTGCATGGTTTTACGATTAATTCCTGCAGTTACACGGAGATATTATACAAGAAGATCTAGTTCAGTTCCTTGAAAAGTTTTATGCTGCCATCCTTAAAGTATATTTTTGAGTTGTGTTACCTTAAATATTTTTTACGTCTTTAGGATGTATCTTTTTCAAATACTACATAAAATATACGTACCCTTGTATCATTGCAAACTGAAATAATGTAAAACTTGTGGCGAGAAATGTTAACATCGTTGTCTCTTTTTCTGAAAACAAAATCGTTAGACTGTGAAAGTGTTGTATAAAATTTTTTTCTATTTCGTTTGGGTGGTTACAGTGAAGTGCTATACAATGTTCTCATTTGTTTGTTCATCCTACATTTTACAAATAGGATTTGTGGGGGCTTTTGTAACAATATTTTGTAGGAAACATACATTTGTGTGAATAGTTATGAGTGTGTTTAGATTTGTTTTCATTTCAGCAATTCAGAATTGAAATGTTTTGTGAGTATAACGTGGTATGATACCGTAAGTATTGTCGCTAACTCATTCATTCATTCATTTGTTCATTGGTTTATGGGCGTATAGTCTCCCACAAACAAATAATTAATTCTTATCAAAATTTCTTTGACGTGCACTTCGTGCATCAGTTTGTAAAACTTTTTTATATCAAAAGAGGAGAGAAGTACAAAAAGAAGAAGAGGAAAGCAGATACTGGGAAATGGAAGTAGGTGTAGTTCATACCATACATATTACATACATACATAATTGGTCATTGCAATCCTTCAGTCAGGATTACGACCTAGCTTCACACACCACTTGTGTTGCGGGACGTACAGTGTAAAGTCGACTCCGAACGACAGATTTTTGAGAAATTTTTTATGGCAATTTTATTTAATCTCAGAGTTTTTGCCAGAAATATGCTGAAAGGAAGTCGCCGAATAAATATTTTTTTATATTTCGTTTTGTTGGAGATGTCTGACCTGGGGTTTGAACCGTGGCCTCAGATCAAATAAATCAACACACTACCTACTAGATTATGGCGGCTGAATATTTCTTGATATAGTACATACGACATACATATGTACGTCTAATACAATAACTGGATAAAATCTGCAATAAGATGATAGATATTGTAGAAATTGATTTAAAAGTTTAATAACAAATTTTCATTTAAAATTTGAATAAATATGTACTTGGACTTGGTTTGCTATTTTGTATAATTTTTACTTTTTTCCATTTAGTTAGTATTTTATTATTTACTTTTTATTCTTTTTATTCTATTTATAAATATCACTTTTAGTGGCAAAACCTATTTATTTAATACTTCTGCAGACAAGCTATATTGCTTCGCGGAGCTAGTAATTAATAAATAGTAATGAATTAATAATTTTAGTTCCTTTTTTTATTTTATTTAAATTTTGTTATTATAGTATTATAATATATTATAATATATTATAATTTTAAATTGTAAACCTAATATAATTTGTATAAAACATGAAGTAAATAAATAAATAAAAAATAAATAAAAAAAGCAAGTAAAAAAAACTCAACGTTGTTGTTTTATACCAAAAATGAAAAAAAAGACGTTTTCCTTAAAAATATTCGATATTTGTTGTTGTTGAATCTCTGTAAGTGAAATTTATTAATTAATTTTACGTTTATGGTATCCTTCATTTTTCATAAGATTTTCTTTGTTCCGGTTTTATTTACTCCTGCATCCTTATTTTGTAAAGAAGGAAATTAAGTGAAAAATAGTTACAAAATCTTTTGAATTTTTTAGCTTTTTTTCAATCCAGAAGAACAATTAATTTTAGCTGACATTTTTGTAATATTGGGTCAAACGGGAAAAGCATAGCCCGCTGATGCAGAAGAATGATGAAATTATAATTTTTTTAATGCATTTTATTAAAAATTTGTTTTCATAGTCATGTTGTACGTTTTGAATACACGGTATTTTTTGTATGTCTTCATATTGGGAATGAGTAAACACATTTGGCACATTATTATGGTATTAAACAGAGTAATTGAATTCACGGCTGTAATTCGTATACAGTTCATGCCTTATTCTGCACGAATTTAAGTGAACTGTCCACCGTGATAGTGGGACTTGATATCGTTAGATTTTTTGTGGGGTTTTCTTAAGTCGATTAAACAACAGCGGTCTTCAAAGCCAACATAATCTACTAAACTAAACCATCTACTAAATTCAGCCTGATTTGATAAATTTGATATTTCCGATACGCTCCGTCAACATACATTTGAATGATATTGTATTTCACACATAATGGCATCAATAGGTCTTTCAAACGAAGAAAACAATCAATGCATTTAAATGTTATAAATAGTGGTTCCGAAGGAATTTTATGTACATATCTACTAGAGTTACAAACAATAAAATTAAAAAAATTCGAAATAAATGTTAATTAAACATTTTAAAAATTAAAAGGATTTCATGTACAGAATGGAATTAAAACTATTTAATGCAGTTATAAATGCTCAAAATAGAGCTAGAGAAACTTACCAATTATTTTATAAATATCGGGTGGAGCATCTATCTGTTTAATATTGAACCATCGGTTATTTTGAATCTGGCAATCCTTATGTCATTCTATTCTGTCACAAAATTCAGTACATTATCTCCACTGAACGTGAATGAATCGATTTACACGTGAGCAAAGTTTCGATTTATTGGGCCAACGAGAAACTGTACGAAGATGTAGATTTTGCCAAAAAAAAATGTTTTCGGTTGAAGCTCATTTTCATCAAAAAATCCACACGTGGTCTTACTGCTTGGTGCGGTTTGTGAAGCGGAGGCACCATTGACCCATATTTATTTGAAAATAACGAAGGCGCAACAATTACGACTATCACACAATGATAACCGATTTTTTGTACCTATTCTTCATGGTGTTGATGGGAACTATGTTTGAAAGGATGGTGCAACTTGTCACTCATCTCATCGAAGTGTTATGCGGACAAACCAAATACAATTGATATTTGAAGGTCAACATTCTTAATGTCATTGCCGAGATTCACCAAAATTGGTCAGATCAAATGAGGTACTGTTAGGCCAACCGCGGCAGCCATATGAATGTAATAATGTTCCATTTTGGCCATACTTTATAACAAAAAATAAAAAATAAAAAGAAAAATAAATAAATTTGCCATAATTTCTAATCGTTTTTCTTTTATTGCATTTTTAAATTTAAACATTTAAATGGCCCACCACGTACAAAATGTAGCTAACAGCATACTTAACACTAAGTTCAATTTTATTCGCACATAACATACGTACGTACAGTACGTAACGTAAATTCATTAATTTATTTTAAATCTTAAAAAAATGAGTACCAAAAATTTTCATATAATTTTTTTTTCTTTTATTGCTTCATAGTATAATATAGGTAACCAGTTATTTTTTAAAATTATAATTTTATGTCCCTTGTTTAATATGTGCATTTACAGTTTTTTTATGCTCAATAAAAATTATAAACGAATAGGAGTATGAATGTATACACAACTATAAAATCTTGTTTAATTTTACCATTCATATGGTAATTGGTTTCCATTTTTTTATGGAAACAACTGTTTCGTATTTGAAAATGTTATTTTAATTTTAAAATAACTGTTAGTAGGACTTTAATCCAATTTTAATAATTAATAATTATTGTTGCATATTAAATTGAGAACCAAGTGCACATAGCCTCTGTCAGAGAAACTATAAACCAAGTGATTTGATTATGATTGTTTCCACAATAGTATGGTACATATATATGTAAGTGTGTGTATACTTGTAAGCGTGTGTGCTTATGTGCAAACATGCAGCAAAAGCTGTGGACGTGTTAACCACAAAATGTGGAATAAAAAAAAACAAAAAAAGAACACCGAAACAATTTAATGCAGCAGAAATACTGACACACATACGAAACTATATAACATTCCTGCCATTAGTTGCCTCCCTCCCTTGCATTTCCGTTTGTTCTCCAATAAGTTTTCCGATATAAGAGAACAATGTGGACTGTAACCCACTAAACAATTTTGAACGTGCTCATTATATTGGTAACATTTTTACGGCAGAAAATTAATAAAATGGTCTTACATATGTATTCTCACGTATTACGATGGGTCGGAAAGTAGAAATGTGTCTCCTATTGTATGCTAAGTGCCTCCAGTAGGTTGAGTTGACATCCAATAGAGGTAGTAGTGAAAGCGCTAGCGACGAAACCTATCTTGAAGTAATTGGCGGCAAGTAAAACATGCTAGGATCTTGAGGTATATCGATAAGGTATTATTTTATCAGGTTTAACAGACTGCGAGCTATGTCGTAGTTTAATAGGTATTGTGTTGGCTTATTAGACGATAGCCTGTGGTTCAAACCCCATCTCAAACATCTCGAACAGAATGCAATATAAAAAAAGTTTTTTCGACGAATTCCTCTCGACAGTCTTCAGGAATACTATCTGAGAGGAAATAAAACTGTCATGAAAAGTTTCTCGAAAACATTTCGTCAGGAGATGACTTGTGTCTAAAATTAACACACACAACATAGATGGTAAGTAGCTAGGTCATCCTCAACAAAGAATTGTAATGACCAATTACTTACTTAAGTAAGATTTGTTCCATTTTCCAAAATTTCTTTAGCATTTGTTTGTGTAGTTCTCTTTACCGTATGCTTTGTGTATTTTGTCGATGTTGTTTGCTTGTGGATATTCACAAAGGACGTTTTTTCCAAACAACGCCAGATGGCACATTTAATACCCAAGGAAGGGGAGTCTTTTTAGAGCCCTTTACGCCTTAAGAACGAGAAGTAATTACTGAATGTACTGAATAGTACAAAATAAACATATTTCTTGAAAGTGTACACAGCATGCTTCCTCTAATTACTTAAAACGTTAATCGCCTGGATGCAAGTCATCTAAATGTATTACCCATAAGCAGCGGGGACTGTCAAATATTTTAATACAACTTCGATCCAGGTAAGTATACGATACTTCAATAATCCAGTCCATGTTGCCAGACGATAACGTTTACGTATTTGTATTAAAAGCTAAATGTTCAAAAAATAAAAAAATTTTCTTTTTCTTAAAAAAGAAGTGAACAAATTTCACAAATTACTTTAAAGTGACAGATTTTCAAAAGTACAGGAACTTTGCATGAATAGGTGTATGAACTAACAAAATTGTGGAATTTAGAACGATACTAACATGCAATAGATCCAAAATCGTCCAATGCATTTCAAACAATTCACTGTTTGGTATGAATGTTGGAAAGTATTTCTTTGAGAATGACATTGACAAGGATATCCCCATCAACAGCGAGCACATAGCTTAATGATTACCAACTTTTATTGGCCTGAATTTGATAATCCGTAGACTAACGATATGTGGTTTCAAGAGGATGGCGTTACGTGCTAATTAAATATTTTGCACGAGCGATTTGGGCGCCTTATGTTATCTCACATTGAGGTGATGTTAATTGGTCACCGACATCATCAGCGTTGTAGACTTTTTCTTGAGGAGTTTTCTTAAGTTGCAGGTGAATGCGAATAGATCACAAATCACAGCAATCCTCAAAGCCAATATTACCTATGCCAGCTGTCATGGAAATTTAAATATTTCGGATGTGCTCCACTTGAACGATGTTATATTTCACTTCTAACGGCATCACTAGATCGTGTCAAACGATTTTGTTGATATCTCATACAATCTGTGTGTGTTTTATTATAAATTCAAAGATAGGAATCGGAATTGTTATAATAGTTTTAATTTTTTAATTTAAAAACTCTTCTAATTGTGTTTTAACTTGTGCTAAAATCAATATTAATAACACAAATAAATTACAATAGAATTCGTAGATTCGTCTATTGGGTAACATCTTTGCTTTTGTTCTTTTAAATGAAATATTTTCAAATACGTTTGTATTTAAAGTTGGAATAAAGTGCTCTTAAATACACTGGCTTAAATGAAACCCACTTTTCCTTCTGTTATTATTGTTTTGCTGTTGCTGTTTTTAAATTGCAACAAATTGTTAACAATATGTTGATGGTAACATATACGAACATAGAAATTAAGAGTCTGTAAGGGTCGACTATATGGCAAAACCACTGCCCTACTAATGGACGTAAATTAAAGGTCCGTACAGAAATAAAATGTTTGAATTTGATAAACTAGCAGAACTTGAATAGACTTGCAAATGAAACAGACTGTAACAGTCAGTTCCAAATAATTAAACTCACCTTTGCAAATTTCTTTGTGTGATAACAATTGACGCTATTTGTGGAATTGTGTACCTATTGATGCAAATTTGCTTCTCATGACATTTATTGTATTCGGCTTCGGAAGTATGAAGCAGTTGAATATTATTTATGACGTCTGGTCGCCGTACATCTCGGTGAAGAAAAATCTAAGGACACTGTGTGTGCATTGTTTGTTGCCCACCTAGCAGCATGTGCAAAGTTTGAACTTATTCTAGGACGTTGTTATTAAGAATAAGTAAGTAAGTAGAAGTCGCCGTAGTCTGGTAGGTAGTATGTTAGCTTATTAGACATGAGGCATCGGATCAAATCTCAGACCAGACATCTCCAACAAAACAAAATATGAAAAAAATATTTCTTCGGCGACTTCCACTCAGCAAAAACTCTGAGACTCAAATCTGTAGTTCGGAGTCGACTTTAAGCTGTAGGTCTCGCCATTCATGTATACAATTAACACACACAACATAAGTGTGTGAGAAACTATGTCGTAATCCTGACTGAAGGGTTGTAATGACCAATTATGTATGTAAGTAAGTATTTTCATTAGTTTTGAACTCGATGC
Organism: Sarcophaga subvicina; assembly: GCA_936449025.2. NCBI lineage: Eukaryota > Metazoa > Arthropoda > Insecta > Diptera > Sarcophagidae > Sarcophaga > Sarcophaga subvicina. The sequence continues at coordinate 55,004,671 of OW388083.2, read as the reverse complement.
ATGGACCGCAAGAGCTTAATTTTATCCTTTGTATTTAGTGGCAGCAATCATGACAAAGTCCATGGAAAACGAAAAGCAGAAAGAAAATATATTCCGATTTCGGTTATATATACAGATGTTTGAGCTTGGTTTCAACAGCATCTTTCTGTAGCTGGTATAGGAAAGCTGGCTGATATCTATTATTATTTGCGGAATACCCATTCACTGTAGGGTTTTCCAAATGGATTGGGATCATTTGCCTGCTCAGCTATTATTCATAATAATATCGATACGTGATATGTAGTATCTTCTTATTTCCAAAATATTATCTTTTCAGAATGATATTGGTTGAGTTTTGTATATAATGTTAATGAATTGGGAGGAGCATCCATTATTACCGCGTTTTACGCTGAGATCTGAGAGTCATAGTTTTCTTCAGTGGTAACTTGTGTATGCAGTTTTTGTCTCGAGCAAGTTAGGTCAGGTTAGAGGACGTGTACTCGTCAATTAAGACAAGTACAGTACCCGGAGGCCGAATTGGCCCATTGTACAACGTCCTTAAAGAGGGAAGGGTAATAGAGGGAATAGGATATAAAGGAGAGGATGTATGAAAGCGGATAATGGGAAGCAGAGGAATTACAAAGACCAGACACTATAAAAGGGGAGAGCGAAAATACAATGTAGTTACTACATTGACGAAGCCCTATCACCTCTCAACCAGCCTATGCCACTTATGAATCTGTGAAGAGCCTTGGTGTCGGCTCTCGACACAGAATTCAAGCTCTCAAATAAAGCCTTCCCAAGGATCCTCAGCCTGAGCAGTTACAGAGGAGGTGTTCTATAGTCTCTAACTCCTCCTCATCGCAACATGCCCTGCAATAGTCCGGCGGGGATCCCCGTCAGCGACCCAGCGCAGTGCCCCGTGATAAAACCGACAACCAACCTTAAGCTGGCCTTATCCAAGCCCAACATCCAACCTGTTCCCTTACTGTCCACAGCAGGCCATACACATCTAGAAACAAAACAACCCGATCCCTTCCCCCAACGCCTCTGCTCTTCCTCCCTGAGCCATCCATTGATGAGGCCGTAGAGGTAACAGACTGGGGGTCAGGACCAACTATAAAATCGCCCCCAGAGAGCGAACCTAACCTAGCGAGGGCATCCGCCGTCTCATTGCCCAGTATTGCGCTATGACCCGGAACCCAGCATAGACGGATACGGTCCAATCCAAAAGTCCTCAACGACTCCTTGCACTCGCGAACGAGCCGTGATTTGCACCAGACCGACGCAGTGGCCCTAAGGGCAGTCTTACTGTCAACGAAGATAGTGTAAGATTCCGAATCCGAAGCTGGGCCACCAGCTCTGGCCTAAATAGCATTCAAGATTGTAAAAATCTCCGCCTGAAAAACGTTGCTGTCATCATTCAACTTGAAGTGGAGTTCAAGACCGAGTTCCCTACAGAAAACCACAGCACCTGTACATCCACCCAACTTAGACCCATCTGTGAAGATGGGTATACCTTTCTGCCCCTGGAGTACCCCACCATTCCATTGTGCCCTTTGCGGTATAAGTATCCCTAAACCAGGCAGGAACATAGCCTCAGACACAATATAACCGGTGGCTTTTTCTGAAAGTCCATACCTCCCGTCAAAAAAGACGACATTCAGAACTCGGGAGTGACCTATCGAGCGCTGTTTCCAGCAGCCCGATTCCCTCAGACGTATGGCACTACGCGCTACACATCGCTTGACATACAAATCAAGCGGAGTCAGGCAGAGCATAGTGTCAAGAGCAGCCTGAGGGCAACTCTTCGTCATCCCAGTTCGAGCAAGTTAAGAAATTTCATTGTGCATCAAGGTGAAGACGACTGCGTGTTCTTTTTGGATGAAATGTTCTTTTATGTTCCTTAAATATTCTCATTGTATTACATCGCTGGCTGAACGTTTGACTTCATGGTTAGGGTTTAAGAATAAGTTGATTACATTCCCTAAAAGAAAAAGAATAGTTCACATCACTGCGTAGCATGACTGCTTCAATATCTATAATGAAGGTTTCGTTCATCCCCACAGTTTCTAGATGTTAAACTTGCTCCTAGTTTGTCGAGATCCAGTATATTTGCCTTCTGGGCAGACAGGGATGGTTTTCTAACGATTAACAAGTTAATATTGAATAATTGTTCGCTTGTCATTTATTTTTTGTTTAAAGTTTCACTGGCTTTACCAGACTTTCGTTATGTGATCCATTTATAACCGATGCTGTGTGTCTGGCGATGTTAATGTATAATTATGGATATCCTTGTGGGAAATGTTTGTCACCGCTATTAGTGAGACTTGCCATGTTTACCAAGTCGAATTTACTAAGACTATTGCGGATTCATGGATGACAAATAATTAAGAATGATATCCTCGCGGTATGTGTGTATTGAAGACTATGCCTAAATGTTTTTAGAATAAATTATTTTTTCCGATAAAGCAAGTTTTGTAGGTGATTTATTGAACGTGATATGCCATAATTTGTTGCACCCCTCATGTTGTACTAAATTTTAATTTTAATTATGATTTGTTTGTAGGATCATAGAAAATTGGGGAATCTTTAAAATGCAATCACAGTAAATGATTGGATTGTTAAAATCACCGACGTGTAGGGTGTAAAAACAACTGGAAACATATTGCATACATTTAAGCTGCTGATGTGTATAGTGTAGTGTAATTGTTTTAAGTGACCTACTTACATATAAGTAGTACGAGTACCATGTATACAATTGAACATAGAGACATACTTGGGTACATGTTATGTATTTTGCAATTTGTACAATTTTTTTGTAACACATCTACATATGTATGTAAAGGCTAAAATTACATTAACAAGTATCGCATCAATCGCTTTAAATTTGAACCATCGGTTATTTCGAATCTGGCAATACTTATGCCATTCAATTCTGTCGCAAAATTCGGTATATTATCTCCATAGAATGTAATGAAACGATTTATGCTTGAGAAACGTTGGAATTTAATAAAAATTTATTTCCAAAACAAAGACAATTGGTCAAAAATTGCACGAAAATGTCGCACGAAATTTGTTCGCAGAGAAGGATTGTGCCCGGTATACACAAGTTTATTACTAAAGTCCGTGTTACTGGTTTCATTGTTGATGACCTACGACTTGCGCATGCTCGTACAGTGTACACCAAAAATATCGAAACTGTTGCTGAGAATGTGCGTGATAATCCGTCATCCTTCTCAAGAATTGAACGTTTCACGCACCAGACTTTATCACGGCTTAAAAAGTTCAACTGCTTGAAGAGTTGAAGCCGCATGACCATCCGCTTTGTTTTCAATTCGCTAAATGGGCCAACGAGAAATTGCAGGAAGATGTCAATTTTGCTAAAAAAAAAATCATCTTTTGGCATGAAGCTCATTTTCATAAAAATGGTATTGGAGTGTACCTTAATAAGCAAAATTTCCGTATTTAGGGCTCAGAAAACCCACACGTGGTCTTAAAGAAGCCAATGCACCCACTACGAGGTTTTGGTGCGGCTTTGGGAGCGGATGCATTATTGGCCCATATTTCTTTGAAAATGAGAACGGCACAAACATTACGGTCAATAAAGAATAGGTGCACCAGGATAACCAATTTTCTTGTACCCACTCTTCGTGGACTATTTTCTGTGTGGCGCCGTTGATGAAAATTGTTATGCCGACAATCCAGGCCTACATTCGTGATGCCATTGCTGAGAAACGACCCCATACACTCGAAAAACTGCACGAAAATTGGTCCAATCGAATGAAGTACTGTGAGGCCAGCCGCAACATCCTTACAAAAGGTTTGTAATTTAGTAAACATACCAATAGAATCTCAATTTAATAGAAAAATAATGGATTTCTTTTTACAATAATTTTTCGTACCTTCTGTTTTTAATAAATATGATTTATTTCAAAAATTAAATTTTTTTAAAAGTATTGTTACGAAAATTAATGATTAAGACAATGGTGTTTTGCTTTTATATCGTTTAACATTAAAATTATAAACAAAAGTAAAAAAACAAAACAAGGAACATGTTTACAAATTATCGAACTGCGTAATATACCAACAAACACCAGCCTTAAAAATAATGTAAAACAGTAAACAACAATACAACAACAAAAGCTACAAGAATAAATGTAAACAATAAAAATTTAACAACAATTTTGTTTATTTATTTATTTTATTTATTTTTATTCACTAAAATTGCATTGACTAAGTTCATATTGAGAGTATACTTCATACTTAATTCTATGTGAAATATATCCCTCATACGCACGCATACCCATACTACCTGTATGCAATAGAATATGAGTTTAATTTTGTCGTATAACGAATTATTTAATGGAATCTAATATCACCCATACGTATGCTTGGTATTGAATTCAATATGGGTTACATTACGCGGCCATAGTGCTTGTACTGCCATAATTGCCCTGAAAAGTATGCAATGAAATATGAGTTGAATTATGTTGTATACGTGTTGAATAGAGATGAGCGATCCAGTGATTTTTGAAGAACGTTGTTCACAGTGAACGTGATTGTTAATCACTGTTCTTTAAAACAGTGATTGTGATCACAGTATTCCAAAAGAAAACAATAATGACAATAACGTATTTTATTAAGTCGTAAGAAAGAGACAACTAGATACATACTACGAAAAGACTACTAAACAAAATCAAAGTGGTGTCATCAATGTTGTTATTTTTAATGTAATTTTTTATTTATATGAAGTTTGACAATTAAGTTTCACAGAAAGCATCATCTAATAGTAATTCTGCCTCGCTCAAAATAAAATGAAATAAATTTGAGTATGTAACAATTTTGAAAGACCGACATTATTAGGAACTGTTATTTGGCAATTTCAATCACTGTAGTTACCAGCGAATTATCAATCAACGTGATTAAATCACAGTTTTGAAAATATCGCTCATCACTAGTGTTGAATTTCACTCATACGTTAAATGTACATATATATTTCAGTAAGAGGCTTTCAATAATTTATACTCGTATTTGAAGAATTAATTATTAAATTATTATAATTAAAACAATGAACTATTAATTTATTATAATTAATTTATAAATAATATGTATACATTTATGCAGATTTCGTGAGGGCGTTGTTAGGAATGTGAAGAACGTGAAGTAGCCGTAGTCTAACAGGTAGTGTGTTGGCTTATTATACGTAAAGCCACGGATCAAACCCCAGGCCAGACATCAAAACAAAATATGAAAAAAATATTCGGCAACTTCCTCTCAGCAGATTTCTGGCAAAAACTCTGAGAGTAAATAAACCTGCCATGAAAAAGTTTCTCAAAAATCTGTCGTTCGGAGTCGACTTTAAACTGTATGTCCCACCACTCATGTAAGAAATTAACACACACAACATGACTGGAGTGAGAAGCTAGCACGTAATCCTAACTGAAGTGTAGGAATGGCCAAATATGTATGTCTGTATATAATCTTTCCATGTACTCCATCTGCGTCTCGGCGGTAGATGTGTGATGAGTAGCGTGTCTGAGGTTGTCATTAAAATTGGAGCGAGAAATAGCCTCATCCTCCCGAGTAGGTGCAATTATCAGCAGATTATCTGTGAAAATGTTGCTGAAATTAGCACATTCGCGTTCAATCGAAAATTGTATTGAAAATTTAAAAACAACTCAGAAGAACCATTTAGGTATTGACCGTGCCATCCTCGAGATTCAGTTTTGACTTACATTTCTCATCAATGGCAGTTGTAGTGTTAGCTTTTAGAGCTGGAATTATGGTAGGGTTGTTCTTGTATGAGATTCGATGTAAATTCATAAAAAATTGTCTAGTAGAGTCAAATCGCATTATCTTGGGGGACAATGGGTGGACTGCGTCAAATTGTCATTTTAATTCTCATCAAACTCAATATGTTCGTGGCATCTCATGCTGTATGGCATGTAACACCCTTTTTTTGAAATTCAATTCTACCTTTTCTTTGGCAAAAAAGGCAGCATTCATCGCTCGGTCCCTTGCTCCGTTGACTATAATGTTGAGATTTTAATCGATTTTGAAGAAGTAATTTTTAATAATGCCGTCGGTTCAAAAAATACTTCAAGCATTGCATGCTGATCATGTAGTATTATCAGCTCTCGAACTGTGCTCCTTTCCCTTCACACCACACTCAATCATTTTGTTTCCTCCGCTGAGTCAGAAATTAAGTTATTACCTGTAGATAAAAATGTTTACTTGAAGACAATAATTCCTCATATTGCATGAATTTTGATCATTTAAATTTGTTTATTTGTCTGTTTGTAGTGAAATGGCAAACCTTACTGTGGATTTATGGCATTGAAATTTGAGAATTATCGTTAAATTATATAGGGAGGTAGAGGCAGCAGTCCACTCAAGAAGTAAGATATATACATATAACTGTGCCCTATATGCCCCATTATTATATAACAGATTTCTATTTTCTCCTAGTCTCGGATCTACTCGGAGCTTCTAATGAAGCGACTCAGACTCTATCCAAAAATGCATTTTTAAGTACAAGCTAGTTGGAAGAGATCGATGGTTCTACAGTACAGGTTGTGTCCCGAAAGCCAAATGCACTTCCTCTACACGCTACACTCCGTCTCGGAGTTTCATGAAAATAGCCCACATACATCGTCCAACTCCCCTGCAATGTAAATAGATTTTATCGCATACATTTTTTCATATCCAAGCAAAGTCCTCAGAAAATGTCCTGGGGATAAATTCACGAATTTCTTCTCATGAGAATAGACTCTCCTTCATCATTTAGTTACAGTAACAAGACAGTACAAGGCTAGCTAACTTTTGTGCGTTCTATTAAGAAGTGGGGACGCTGAATTTTTTAAACCATTTTGAATCGCTCATTTCGACTAAAACCAATAAATATTTCCCCTATTTTCTTAGTTTTAAAAATACGCTGTTGAGGCTACCACACCCTTGATTAATGAACGTATTTTCTGTATTCCTTTGACGATGCAATAACTTTAACATTTTTGAATAATAGCAGCGAGAGAGAGAGATATGTGTTATAGATTTCATTGTATGTCGCATAAATCAAAATGAATGCAACTGAAACTACAATATGACTGGCTGTTTTGAAATATTGTGATTGTGGGAAAACATGAAGTAAGTAAAATCAGTAAATTATGTAAACTGAAGACATAAATGAATAACAAAAACCACAGAAAAATTATGACACCACGAACATCTGCACAGAAACAGAAATGTTATATTAACACACTAAAAGACCATATAATACCGCTGGTATACATACATATATATTGTGTATACTCGTATACACAAATGCCATGCCAAATGAAGGTCAAGTGATTTGGACATTGAGGTTAAAAGAAATTAAAATCCTGTATAGATAACGTAGTGGTACGATTTTAGAGAGAGAAGGTTAGAGAATCGTTAGATAGTAAGAAACATAACAGAAAAATATTTCCGAAAAAAGATAAGAGAATTCAATAAAGCGAATGATTATTGCTGGCAGTGAAGTGTAATTCAGCTCAGCTCAGACATCTCGAGCAAAATAAAATATGACAAAAATGCTGCTTCCGCCGACTTCTTCTCAGCAGTCTTCTGGCTAGGACAGTCAGAGTAAAGAAAAATTTCCTCAAAAGATTCTCAATAATCTCGGATAATTAATAAAGTGAACACACACAACTAAAATGGTATAAGAAGCTAGGTCGTAATCCTAACTAAATGGCTGTAATGAACCTGTTTATAGTTTAAAATCGACAGCGAACCACAGATTTTTGAGACATTTTTCATGGCAATTTTATTTAATTACAGAGATTTTACCGGAAGTCTACTGAAGAAATTTTTTTTCATATTTCATTTTGTTGCGGATGTCTGACGTGTGGTTTGAACCGTGACTTCACGTCTAATAAGCACACACGACCTACTAGACTAAGGCGATATTCTGTATTCCGCCACAAGCTTATACCTCGTAAAGAAAATATTGCGCCGTAGATTACTAAATAGTCCCAACTGGTCGACTAAAGCATTCTTAATTATACATTGTACATTATAGTACATTGGCGTGTGCCTTAGGTCTCCGTTTAAGATAAATAAGTGGGACTATTCCTTTAAGGGGTTCCGCCACCAAAACTGCCAAAGAAAGAAAGAGTCCGTTAATAGAGAGAGGTGAGAGCTGTTGTGCTTCTCTCTTTTATACGAATATGCAAACGATAATTCAATACGCCGCGGATCATTGGATTTTAATAGAGTAGAAACCTTGTTAAGTGTTATTTCAAATATATATCATCCTTTGCAGTCGATGCTCGTCTTAGAATGTTTTGTCAAAAGTTAATCCCCAACTGAGTTTGGTTTAATAAAGGGTTTACTTTGTATATTCTTGCGTATTTCGTATTTACTTGACAAAACTGGATAAAAAAGCGCTATCGATTTTACAATCTGCTCCTTTTATTAAAAAGATAAAATTTCATAATTTTAAATCTTCAGTGTGTATACCTGCATCGGGCTTCTTACTACTACTGACTGGCAACATTACCCTTCAGCTTTCTATCCTATATACTTTATTAGTTTTCGATCCGGCAGCTTTTAGGACCTAATGTTGTTGATTTGTGGTTATTATTTTTCTTTCTTTGGTATAGTCCCGATTAAGGCAGCATTAAGGCCCATTTGGCTACTACAATCAATTCTTCCCGGGAATTAAACATTTTATTGAGGAAAACTTTATATAAGAGAATTCGGTCAGAGATGTCTGAAAGTCTGGGGCTAAAAACCTCCAAGCTTTTATGACAAGAGCATGGCACTGACAAATAAGGTAAAAGACAGTGTCATCCTTCTCTTCACCCCACCCACCTCCTTCAAAATTCATTTGTCGGAATGCCGAATCTGTCAGCATGTCTACCAAAAGGATAGAGGCCCGTAGGAGTTGCTATTATGTGATGGATTCCCGCGATACAATTTAATGACAGAAGTGAATCAGTTCTCTTCTTATTCATACTTGTCTGGCAAAGTCTAGCAATATTTCACATACCCTCTTTTATATAAATTTACTAAAACAATCGAATACCTATGACCTGTGACATGTCAAAAGTTATTTTATTCGGATGCAACTTATAATGATTCCATTGATTATCCCATTAAATTAATCAACATTCCTACTATTTCTATGGAATTAGGAAAACTAAAGTTCTCCTATAACTTTGGACCTGATAACATTCCTAGTAGCATCTTAATTAATTGTGCCGACGCTATAGTTGTTTCACTATCATACTTATTTAATAAATCGATTATATGTGGTTATTTTCCTAATGTTTGGAAGGATTCATTCATTATTCCTTTGTTCAAAGCAGGAAATAAATCCGATGTTACAAATTATCGTGGTATTGCAAAACTGAGCATAATTCCAAAACTATTTGAAAAAATTATTACTGATGATTTATGTAATCAAGTTTCTAAATTGATATCTCCTTATCAGCACGGTTTCAGAAAGAAGTGTTCTTGTACAACAAACCTGCTTCATCTCTCAACAGTTGTTTATCGATGATTTTTTCATCAGCAACAAACGGACGTCATCTACATGGATTTCAGCAAGGCCTTCGATAAAGTCTATCATGTACTTTTGAAGAAGAAACTTTATTTAATGGGATTTTCTAATCTTGGTTTAAAATGGATTTACTCATATTTAACTAACAGAAAACAAAACGTACTTTTTAAAAACTGCTGCTCCAGAATTATTGATGTCATTCCTGGTGTACCTCAGGGTAGCCATCTTGGACCGCTTCTATTTTCATTGTTTATTAACAATAGAAAGACGGGAGAATTAATATACCTTAAAAGACGGGTAGGGGTCATTTGACTCCCTTTAAGTCTTAGTAGCAAAAATCTATATTTGAATTTCAAAATTTAATTTTAATATTGCTTATTTATTTAAAATATAAACATTTAATAATAGGTATTTGAAAAGAAATCAACTTTATATGCGTACGTACATACATATAATAAATATATGTACATTCAAAACATTAACAGTACTTGTTGTTTTTGCATTGAACGTATTTATGCGAGATCGAGGTATATCGAGATCGTGAAACAGGTCAATAATGATACGAATTTTTTGAAATCTGTCTTTTACACGCATCCAGTGCATACAAAATGCTTTGATATATTACAGGTTCCTCATAGGGGTTTCTGGCATATTTCACACATTTTATTTGTTTTGTTTTTGGAGCCAGTTGTATGACAATATCGTCTTTTTATGGATTGAATATGTGAAACTTGTGGTTGAATATTTACCGCTTGCGGTTCCTAGTCAATAAGTTCACACGCTACTTGGAAAACAAATTCTCTTCTACGAATTTTTTTGTCTGTTAGTTCTTGGAATAGCACCCAATGCATTTGTTGCTGGCAAGTCCAATAAGTTTAAAAAACCTTGTACTGGCCATCGTCTTGCACTTGACTGCTATATTTTCTAGCCAGTTGGTCAACAACATCAACAAATTTAGTTGAATTATAAAGAGTTACAGTATTGGGTTTGCGTTTGCCATTACCTTTATCTACTTAACCACTTCGAGCAAAGTACTCATCAATAAAACATTTTTTGTCTCTTTGCCTGGTAAGCTGTCAGAAGGCGCCTATTATTTTCGGTTTTTGAACTTCATGGGCATGCAAATTTAATTTCAATTTTTTCACATATGGTGAAACATCCCGTCTTGCTTTATTGACTGTACCAACTAGAGTTGAACGTTTGAAGAGCAATCTTTCTGCCGCCGATACTGAGGTAAAAATGTTGTCAGTCGTCACATTTCTCCCTTTGTTTACGAAAGGTTCCATTAGACGCATTACAATGTCTCTCCAAGCGTAATGTTATGTGGATGCTTGTCATCTTTTCCCAAGTACAGGAAGCCGTTGAGCAGATATTTCGATTTGACATCTACGCAAAGCCAAAATTTTATACCAAATTTGTTGGGTTCATTCGCCATGTATTGTGTAAATTTGCATCTTGCTTTTGTAGTAAAGAGTTGTTCGTCAACAGCGATGTTTTCACCTGGTCTATAACAAGATTTGCAATTTTCAATAAAACGGTTCCAAACATACGAAATTAAGGTGAACTTCCTCTGTTTTGTGTGAGAAACTAGGTCGTTATCCTGACTGAAGGGGTGTAATGACCAATTATGTATATATGTATCTGTTTTCTTCTCGCACGTGAAAACGAATATATTTCATTATTTCTTTGAATCGGTCTCTATACATAGTTTGTGAAGAAAAATCAACTCCCCATTTTTTGTTCCATAACTCATTTACATATATATTATTGAATCCACAAGATAAATTTGCCCAGTTCTTGTAAAGCCATAATCCAAATACGCTTCAATATCTTTGTTCCGAAGAAATCTGGTCATAAATAATCTTTTGAAAAATTGGCTGAAATTACATAACGGCATACTACAGAAAACTTAAACAAAAAATAACGGCTTTTTAATAACTTCATGAAATAAAAATTGGGAAAAGTAATTGATAAAATATATAGATAAATGAAGGGTCAGATGACCCCTCTCCGCCTTTTTAGGTAGTTGCTTTAATAATTGCAATTTGGAATACCTTAATAAAAAAAATTACTTTTAAATTAAATTTTATGGAATATTATTAAAAGTCACGAAGTAAGAGCTCTGTGCTACAATTCATAAAAGAAATATTAGCAGTTAGATTTGTTAATGGGTCAAATGACCCCTGTCCGTCTTTCTAGTGTTAACGACTTACCTGATACGATTCACTATTCCAATATCCTAATGTACGCTGATGACGTAAAAATTTGCTTAAGTTATCGCCAAAGTTCCGATCAGAAACTTCTTCAAAATGACCTAAATTCGTTTCATTTATGGTGTAATTTAAATCGAATGCAACTTAATCTCAAAAAATGTAAATACATGAGATTTGTAAGAAAGAATCCGATTCCTGCAAACTATGCTTTTGATGGATACGAGCTTGAGCTTGTAGATAACTTCCTGGATCTAGGAGTTCTACTTGATCCCAAACTAAATTTTATTCCGCACATAACTATGACAGTAAATAAAGCTAGAAGCGTACTTGGTTTTATAAAACGGTGGGCAAAAGAATTCAACGATCCTAAATCGCTCTAGACATCTCTTGTAAGGCCTATACTCGAGTATGGATCCATAATATGGGATCATCTATATAAAAAATATTCCGACGTCATCGAATCTGGACAAAAACAATTTCTGATGTTTTGTCTCGGAGGACTGAATTTTAATCCCACAAGTTTACCTTCTTATTCTGCCAGACTACCATTAATCAAACTTCCGACACTCAAAAGCCGCAGAACTATGTTAAATATCTCGTTCATGTTCAATGTAATTACAGTTTTTTAATCCATAATATCACGTTTAATGCTCCTCAACGTCCGTCATGTCATTTTTCCCCATTATCAATACAATTTTTTAGATCCAACTACGCTGGTGCTGATCCAATAAGGAGAATGTGTAAAGAATTTAATAAATTGTATATGCTAATAAATTTTTCTTTATCGAATAATGTTATAAAAAATAATGTAATTATATATTTAAATTCACAGTTTTATAAAATTGATATTTTGTAACATTACTAAATTGCCTGCAAGGAATATTTCCATAGGCAAATAAAATAAATAAATAAAATAAATACCTCCATAGCGGTCTGGTCAGCTTATCAGCAGAGCAATTTCCGATACATTGTGTATAGTACCCGTAAAAGAGTTACCTTCTCGATCCGAAATTCCCTAACTAATACCCGATATACACTGACAAGGGCGTACTTCAAAATATTTTCAGTGAATAATCCGCCACTCAACAAGTGATTCGACGCTTCAAAATTGCCGTAACTTATGCTTGCAAAACACTGCAGTGGTCACGCAGCCTATAAAAAAGTTTTATAATCCTTAATAAATATACCACAGCCCATCCTGGCACTCATCTCTGAGCCATCAGTGTAAAACTCAAGGAATCATATAATCGACCGTGGTGTGTCAATGTCTTCCGAGAATAACAGCATATCCGTAATCCAGATTGGGCCAGTATTTGACTGCATTCATTCTTATTGTCACCAACTCAGCCCTCTACCTTAATAGAGGTCAGAGGCGAGCCAATTTAGTATAACACACAATGCCTTGGTTGAAGTGAAACAGAGATCACTGGTGTTTAGAACAGCTGACTGTCTACGTATTGTGGTTAACGGTCGGCATGTAAGCTCTAGAGCTTATGTGATGGTTGTCCTGGGACCCCAGATCATGCCTACAGTCCTTTTGCAGGTGTAAAGCGCTATTTTCCTTTCTTTTTTAGCACTTATCCTTTACACTACATTGTTAACTGTCTTCCAATGTCGGTTAAACTATGTATGTCTGTCAATACAATGTGAAAACAAATTTTTACTAAAGTAGTATGGTAATCATAAAAAACATTATTCACCATAAAATTCCTTTTTTACAAATTCAAAGAAATGACAATTTAAAAAACTTTCCCTCCTAAAGAGGAAGTTCCAAATCTTACACGTACCAATTAGCAATCTGTTATGTACTGCTATAATATTGTGCGTCATAGTCATTTGAAGTGTGAAAATCTTCTTTCAACATTTGCCAGATGATGACGGCTTTTGTACTTAATCAAGACTTCTTTGTGAAATGGAAATTCATATTAAAAACTACACTTGTTATGTTGTTGTGTATGAGAAACTGCTCTATTTCAACTTTTTGAAGCAAATGAAGTGAAAAGATTTTAATGAAGCAGGTGTTGAATGCACAGTTTTTTTTTTCAGTCCACATTAGGGTGGCTTCTTCTTCTTCAGGTAAAGATAACAAAAATGGAAACTTCAAAGTTCAATCTTAATTTAAGGTGTAGTAAATATACATTATGTTGGCGGAAGATAGTTCAAAAGAAAATTAACGTATTCTTTTAACAACGTCGGAAATAATGTTACAGATTTCCACTTTCGGTACGATGCGCTGCAAAACTGAGCCCGTTAATAAACTTTGATGAAACAAAAAATATGCAAAAACCCGTATATTTCATCAAAACAGCCTAATTAAATATGAACAGTCCCAGGGATACTTCGACCTCAACTGAAGAACAACAGAAAAAAAATTTGAAACCAATGTAGCCCCTGTTGATAGCACATAGGTCGCGTAATCTCCTCTTGGTTCGCAGATAGTAAGTAATAGTAAGTTACACTGCCGTGGTCTTGTAGGTAGTGCGCTGACTTATTAGACGAAAGGCCGGCGTTCAAACATCTTCTTCTTTCGACAACTTAGTCTCAGCAGTCTTCTGGCAACAGCTTTGAGAATAAATAAAATTGCCATTAAAAGCTCGGAGAGAACTTTAAAATTTTGATTGCAAGCAACATTAGTGGTGTGGGAAGCTAGGTCGTCATCTTGACCAAGAGGTTGTAATGACCAGTTAAATTAAGTAAGTGACGCTGCCTCTGTCACTTTTTGAAATAACAGCGCATATTAGAGGACTCAAAACTGGAATTTTAGCGGAATAAACCCAAGACAGAAGTGGAAATGTTATGTTTTTTAATCATCCTAGTGTGCAAGAGTTAGTGGAAATCCCGATTAAGATACCGAAGAAAGAGAACTGGTCCTTGTGCTCCAATTACTGTGCTGCTTCTTTTAAAATCTTTATTATTAAGGAGAATAAAACAATAGGTGAAATCATTAATCAACAGGCAACCAGTTGGTCTATCGCAATAGTATCGTCGAAGTTGCCCCTTTTTATGGTTTTTTATTGATTATAGTTTGTGCTGATGTAGCCCATAAGTACCATATATTTGCCTTGTAAAAGGACGATAGGACGACTTCAAACGCAGAGGTCCTTTTAACGACAGATATTCGGAATATGCGGTGCCTTTAAAAATCAATTTTATTTTCAATTGTTCTTGTAGATGTACGCTAACAGGTTCTACACAGCCAACACTATACCCACAAAACTACGGCGATTACCAAACTAGTATAGAAGTTGAGCTTTTTTATGTTTTTGTAGGTAACAGCTTCTGTGGAATGTCCAAATTAATAGACCATTAGATTTGTTAAATTTTCTGATGCATAATCCTAATAATGGCAATAAAAGTCAACTCTTGTCTTTAACAAAGTTTTTTTTTTCCAATGCATTGTGAACTTAATTTACATTATTTATTTCCGATATATCTTACTGAGAGAAGCTAGGCCGTAATACTGACTGAAGGGTTGTAATGGCCAATTATGTATGTATGTATATCTTACTTTACTTATTCTATTATTTTAAATTTTATCGTGCCGTCTTGGTTTCAAGCACTTTCAAGCACAGTCAAATTTGGCAATAAGAATTTATTTTTCTCAATATTTGTTTATTTTTTAAAAGTCTTTGACATGTGAATCATATCATATTATCAATAAAATTATAAATAAAAAACTTGCCCAAAACTATTGGGAAGGTAAGTAGAAAGATAGAAGAACAACCCAGGGTCTCATGCCTATCGTCACATACCTAAGCCTACCTGTAGGCATGTTTTGCGCTCACCACTAGGAATACCATCTTATTTTCTACCGGAAGTCTGTACAAACGTTTTTAGCTTCTTCTAGTCCACTCCTCTGAGACGAGGTATGTGTGTCTAGTGCAGTGTCATCCCCAACATGCTGGCATCTCGAGCTTGGAAAGCCGGGCAATGATGTAAAAACTGATCCATCGATTCGATGTGCCCTGCACTCATCGTATTTCACCACGCCAATACGGTTTTGGAGTACAAATTACGGCTGCGAATTTGACATGCCATTACTAGCAGTACTGTACTTAGCACAGTAGCATTTTGTTTATAACCCCGAACCCTGTATACACATACCAGCGCACTTTACTCGAAATTAATTTTCCTATTTGTGTATGTATACATTTTCATAACATGTTGTCTGTCTGTAAATTTCATATTTTTCGTGTTGCATGATTTTCTACTTTTATTTACAAAGAAAGAAAATAATTTTTGAACTGAAAAACAAAAATTAACTTTTCCTTGAATATTTTTTGTGTTTTTCAATCTGTTAGTGGGTCTAATTTGTTGTTGTTCTTGTTTTGTTCTACTTTTAGTTTCATCACTATCCGAGTTGTTTATAAAGAAATGTTATTTATTTATGACACGACGTTAAAGCTAAGAAAACAAAAATATTATGATTCAAACAGTATAGTTTAAAACGAATAATTTTTGAGCTTCAGTAAAAACAAAAAATTGAAAAAGTTGCGTTAAGCGAACAGAATGTTTTTTTGGAAAGGTTCCACATTCTAAAAATTTTTTGTGCCACACTTTTGTTATTTTTTTTCTCCAAAGAGTATATGTGGTACATTATTGGTGGTGCCTATTAATTCGCCTTAAATCCACCACTTTTTTATGAATCCGCCAGCCACTAATAACTACCAAAACAAAAAAAAGTTTAAATTTCTTACGCAACTGAAATAACAAAAAACTTATTTCAACATTCATTTTAACGAAATTGAAAAAAAGAAGTCGAAAGTTTCAGCAAAAAAGCAATAACGGCTACAAAAATAATATTAGGTACAGTAAAAAAATCCATTGAATTGATTTTATTTACCAATGTTTCGTCACTACAAGTAAAAGGGTAAAAAGGGTTCCTTAGCCGAAATTGCGGATCAAGAACGTTTTGTTGTATGTGTAATCAAGTCTATTAATTGAACTGCCTGAAAAAAGCAATCGATGCGTATTAAAAACCGAGTTATTATTGACAAATGACAGAAAATTTTCAAATTGCTTACTACAACATACGTGGTCACATTTGTCTTTACAGGCCGGATATTTTCGCCTACAGGCCCAGGCGTCTTCTCATACGACAGATTTTTTGAGAAACTTTTCATGGCAATTTTATTTACTAGCAGAGTGTTTGCCAGAAATCTGCTGAGAGCAAGTCGCCGAAGAAAGATTTTTTCATATTTCGTTTTGATGTCTGACCTGGGGTTTGAACCGTGGCATTACGTCTAAAAGCTCTTACGTCTAATAGTTATCACACAATACACAGATGCATAAAGACAAAAAATTCTTTTTACTACACCCAACAAGATAACAACTTTCTATAAATAACAACTAAAAATAATCCAAGAGAAAAACTTATAAAAAGAACAGATGGATATCATGGAAACAGAAAAGAAAAACGTAAGCTATAGCTATAGCTATAGTTGCAATATTTATTCTTGTTTTCTGTGTTACGATGTTTTTTTCTTTAATTTTTTGGTTTTCATAAAGCAAGCAAGAAACCCAACAAATTTCTTTCATTTATGTGCTTACATTTTGGTTCGTTAACAACACTTTCATTAGATCAGAGATCGTAGGTTTTAAAATAATGAAATTGAAGACTTTTAGCAAAGAAGGAAGAAATTTTTAAAATTCTAGAAATTTTTAATGAATAATAAGACAGAAGTGAGCGTTAAGCTAAAGGGAGGATCATTCTGCCGGTAACTTTTAAAGTTAAATTTATGTTTGAGCTTGTCATATTTTATATTATTTTTAATATGGCAACTTCAAATATAAACAAAATGAGCATATACATTGTATATTATACAACAAAAAACCGAAGCCCATCGTTGCCACTGCGTTTAAAAAAATTGTTTAATTGAGTAGTTTTATCGTCATTGCTCCGCCACTGCCATATTTTTGAAAAAGTTAACTTTATTTTATCTGTAAGTTCTAAAAACGAAAATAAGTTAAAGGTAACTTTAGCTAAAGGTACCCAAGTTTAACGGCAAGTTGTAATAATGGCCCTTAAAGTATGTGGCACTACAATTAACGCACATATTACTACGGCGTCTGCTGATATTAAATTACTAGGTTAGCAAAGTACTAACGTAGATGTATAATTACATCCTTTTTTGCATAAAAAGCAAACTTTGATTGTGAAAGTAGTTACACAAATCATCAATAAGCCACTCGTTTGAGAAAAAGCATTTTGGCTTTAAAGCGATCTTAACAACATATTGCGAATAATAGGGAGACAAGCAACGCGTGGCATACATATTCATTATATTCATTACATACATACATAATTGGTCATTATAACCATTTAGTCAGGGCTACGACCTAGCTTCTCATACCACTGATGTTGTGTGTGCCAATTTTATACATTAGTTCGGGACCTACAATTTACAGTCGACTCCGAACGACAGATTTTTGAGATACTTTTCATAGGAATTTTATTTACTCTCACAGTTTTTGTCCGGAATCCTCAGAGAGGAAATCGCCGAAGATATATTTTTTCATATTTTCGTTTTGATGTTTGACCTAAGTTTTGGACCGTGGCCTCACGTCTATTAAGCCAACACAGTATCTGCGAGACTACTGCGACTTCAAAGTATATTCATGTGTATATATTCATTATACATACCGATAATGTATTCCACACTATGAAATTCAGTAGAATTGCATAAGCTAAGCTTATCACTAAAGCAGCTTTATAACATTTAAAATAAAAACTTAGCTTTAGTTAATATCGAGCCTACACCGGGGACTTCTAAACCTGTTGAAGCTTCAACTTTACAATTAGTTGTCATTTATTACGTCTGTTGATCCAAGTCATCATGGACGACTATAGGCAACGATGAGTGTTCGGCGATTAATTTATATCGTACTCATTTCTGAATTGACTAGACAGAAAAAAGTCCGAACTCATGTGGGTATTTGAGCATGCAGATGCTTGCAAGGAAGAGGGCTCCCACACCGCTAATAAGGCCAAAACCTTTCTACGGAGTTGAACCAGATGTCTGGAAAGGTATACTGACCAAAAGGGAATATAACGAGAGGCAAAGACTATATTCAAATCATTTGAAGCTTAAGGCAATCAAAATTGTTTATGGGAAATTACAATAAGAGAAGATTTGGGGCAAGAGCAATAACCTGAGGTTAGAAATCTTTCTTTTGGTATGGCACTCTACACTCGGGGTACACTTAGAATAGTGATTGTCTCAAGCCCAATATTTAGATTCTGTGACGATGTTAATCATCGGAATCATTGGAATATATTCTTGGAACCTGTGGATATTAATGCATCCCAGGAAAGAACTCCTGGCGGCAGATAAATTGTAGGCAGGGAATCCTCAATATTGACACCGAGCAGCATTCTAAAATTTGCTAAGGACTATAGGCTTGGAGTTACCCATCAAGACGATAATTAAAATCATAAAAACAATCCCAAAAAGATACTCAAAAGAGTTTACGCTGTAACCGCCGAGATATGAATCTAATCTTTTTCACTCTTGAACGCAGACATTTTGGGATTGTACCTTTTTATAGATTTTATTTATCAGCAGCCATCAGGACCATCTTTATATGTACCTTCATTACTGCTCGTAGAATAGATATACCACGCTAATGTTTACAGTCTATTATGTCCTTTTTGTTCGATAGTTTAACAATAATACGCTGCATCTATTCAAAATGGAAAAGTTTCTGTCCTCTATATATGAACCCTAAATGAAGTAAAATAATATTGGATATGAATTAAATACTTCAGTAGTAATATTGCGGACACAATCGATCAATTATTTGACTGTTATTTGGATGATCGGAGTTAGCAGACAGTATGTATGTTCGCATTGGTATTATCATTATTACCAGGCATTATACTATACTAATATCATTCCTCTGCCGCGTTTACATACATACATAATTGGTCATTACAATCCTTTATTCAGGATTATGACCTAGCTTCCCACACCACCTATGTTGAACTTTAAACATATGTGGTGGGACCTACAGTTTACAGTCGACTCCGAACGACATATTTTTGAGGAACTTTTCATAGCAATTTTATTTATTCACAGAGTTTTTGTCAGAAATCCGCAAAGAGGAAGTCTGCGAAGTTATATTTTTTCATAGTTTCGTTTTGATTTTTGACCTCAGGTTTGAATCTTGCAGCTGTGGTTAACCAACCGCCTCCTTATCTGGAAAAACAAAGCGATGCAAAATAATAAGATGAGAGAGATGCTTTGCGACTGCCCAATATTCCTTAAGGGAAATTATGCAAAGCTATATAGACCTATAACTCGCCGTAGTCTAGTGTTGGCTTACTAGAGACGTGAGGTGTCGGTTCAAACCCCAGGTCAGACATATCCAACAAAACGAAGTATGAAAAAATATTTCTGAGGCGAATTCCTCTCAGCAGATTTCTGGCATAAACTCTGAGAGTAGAATAGAATTGCCATGAAAAGTTTCTAAAATTCTTTTGTTCCGAGTTTACCCGCCACTCATGTATAAAATTAACACACACAATATAAGTAGTGTGAGAAACTAGGTCGTAATCCTGACTAAAGGGTTGTAATGACCAATGTATGTATGTATGTATATGGACTTATAATATGTCAAAGTCTTTATTTATTTATTAATTGAAATACAATTAAAAATTATCCTATAATTATAAGAGCAGAGTAACATAGACTATATGCTCGGTGTAGTACAACAGACCAAAATCTTTGGTGGGAATCGAACCCCCGACCCTTACGCTAATACTCTAACACACTATCCACTAGACTACCAGGGCTCCGAATATTTCCAAATATTTTCTTATATTATTTCGTAAATACAATACTAGATTTTGAATGGTTTAAATGCATGATTCATATAATTTTCGGATTGAGAACAGTAAGGAGTGCATTTACTTGGGGCATGTTATTTTCACAATGAAGAAATCCTTTGAACAACTTAAAGCACCCACATGAATGAAATGCCAAGAGAGGGAGCAAAATATTGTATCAAATAGATAAACTGATGAAAGACGAAAGAAAATGTACAGAATTTTTCATTTCTTGTTGTTATTTTCCGCTGTGCTGCATGTGTTACTTTCCAAGGAAGTCACCTGAGGAGTTTTCTGTTTCCTTTGCAACCAAACAGTTGATGATGAAAGTCGAAACAAACAAGCAAACATAACATGAATAAATTGCACAACACTCGTCATCAAGTAACGAAATCGAAATGAAATACTTGTTCAGATAAGTTTCAATGAGAAAATAAGGGAGGAAAAATTTAATGAAAATATCAGTTTGAAGAAGAAATCTACGGACGGATATCATAACATTCGTTTCTTAAACTCAAAACCAAACGTACATGAACAATTGTACATAAAGATACGGCATTTTTATACATTTTTCTTCTGTTACAAAATTCCCTTCAATGGATTTTAATTGGAATGGTTTCTTGAGCAAAACAAAATAATCGAAAAAAATTTCTTTTTAGCATCACACAGAAAGAAAAGAAAAAGTACTACACAGTTATTTTAGTCAAAATTATAATACTTGGAAGTAAGGAGTGGTAACTTTGTGCATTATGAGTGTGAAAGCGCAACAAGCATTTTTACTTTTAATCTCTAACTCTTGTTTATCCAGCAACTAAGCATTACATAAAAACTATCTCAAAGCGCTTGAATTAGGTTGAACAAAAAAGCAATTATTTCTGAAGCTGATGGTGGTGAAAAACAAGATCAAGAAAATTTAGTTGTGATCGTATCTTGGTTAGTCAAAGACGGCGGAATTGATAATTCACTTTTGGAACTGACATAATATATGTATATTTCCACTTGGCTGAAATTTTTCAGTCGTTCGCACGATTTGAACAAATGTCGCTGGGAGTCGACGTTAAGTTCCTCCACTCATGAACATAATAAACACACAACATGGGTGGTGTGAAAAGCTAGGTTGTGACTAAAGGTTGTAATGAGCAATTAAGGAAGTAAGGGCTCGAGATTTTTTTCATTAACAGCTTCACCTCTTCCTTTTTGTTTCATTGACTCGTACTAAATAATCAATTGTCGAAAGAAGAAAAATTTCTTACACAAATATAAAGTAAAATAAGAGGAACGGTTCATCATCCAAACGGACTATATTCTTCGTAATATCATCCGCGTAAAATTTACTCATATGTAGTGTAAGTATTTCCTCAATGGGAACATGTTTGGGGTAAAATGAAAAAAACTTTGGCTAAAATGCCATACTTTTCGAAAGATTTAAATAGGAAAACATGACCAATTTAAAATTTAAATAAATTACCACTTGAACTAGATGACGATGCTCAATCTATGCTCGAAATAAAACTAATAAGAGATGATTAGAGAGAATTTTACATCCCATATTTAGTGTTTTATATATAGCAAGCTAAGAAATAATTGTACTGCAATAATGTTTAATGCACCTTGTGCTGTTCACCCTATAAGATGGATGGCGCAGGCCACCTATAGTGTGAATATATTTCTCTCCCGGAAAGAATTTAAATTGAATAAACACTAAGAAATTAATTTGCGGTATGTATGTATCTTTATAGTAAATATATGTATATCTATGGCCCCACGCAGTATTAGTCTAATATGGTGATCAGATGTGCACCTTTATTGCGTAAATCGCAATAAACGCCATTATTGAGCTCAATATTTCATATAAAGTTTCAATGAATTATTGCGCAATAAATACGCAAATTGTTAAAATATTGAGTAAAACTTAAAATGCAGTACTGTCATAAGCGTGTTTAGTGAGCATATTACAATTAACAGAACACTTTCTGTTGATATTCGCCAACTCAAATGTCGCCAACGACAAAAAAACAATGTTGTTGAAACAACCAACTGTTTTGTTTACCAGCAGTCAAATGAATATTGAATTAGCAGCTGAACTGCGTATGTTATTATGTCTAAACACTTAAAATATTGTACTCAATTAACAGAACATTGACTCAATAAAACTGCATATCTGAACGTAGTATAAGAAGACTTAAGGCAATTTGTGTAATACCCATTTACGTGAAATCCACATTTCTCTAACAGTGTTTTTGAAAAAGTTAGTAATAAAAACATGTTGATCAAAGACGTAATGAAGTCCCATTACACTTATTTAAACAGTGATTTTTTCGAATTTATAATTTTCGACTTAGGCTGTTATTGCCTGAGGCTACAAATTATAGAAGCTTGGTTTTCTGTTACT